>JADLZN010011648.1:31004-93608 GCA_018155175.1 Sinocyclocheilus anophthalmus | reverse complement strand
AAATAAATAAATAAAAATATTGCTGTCTATATATATACTAATGTTATATTTAGTGTGTGTGTATATACATATATAATGTATATATATATATATATAGTGTATATACATTTTTCTTTAAATATTGCTGTGTAAGAATGATTTATTAAAAGAACATTGTTATTGATTTTGATGTCGATACAGGAATAAATAAAAGAATAAAAAAAGAAATGAATTAATTACAAATACATAATAACAAAGCACCAAAGATATAGGATATGACATGGATGTTGTTATTGTTGAATTTTTCCCCCCGCCTCAGTGTAAGTATATACAAACTAGTCTGGCCGAGAGTGAATGTTTCTAAAGGTCTGGATGAAACGGTTCTGACCGTGACTCTTTGAATGAGGAGATCTGACTCAGAGCCCACTGAGACCGGGACTCGGTCGGGTGTGCAGCTCCTGCTCCTGCTGTTTGTTGATAACCCTCAAAAGCTTGTCGCATTGCTGTCAGAAATGCTGAGAGTGGAGCGTTTCTCCTCTCAACTCCACACCCCTCCGCCCCTCCAGGGGTGTATCACCGGAGCGCCCAGCCGTGGTATGAGCTGTCATTGCTGGGCTTTGTACTGATGCCCCCTCCCCAACAGGAGCTGTAGTCAAGTGCATACACACATACACACATCGCTTTATGGTAAACACAAAGGTGTTACCAAGTACACTCACCTAACAGATAGATAGCCTCTTTTCACAGAATGACCTTTGGTCCAGTAGAGTGAGAGGTAGTTTAATCACGCAGGGCCTCTGGACACAATCTAAATGTTCTTCGTCCGTTATCCTTTATAGTTCGACTGGGGCAATGGTGAGAAATGTTTGTGTGTGTGCGTAAACTAACATTTTTAATGGTTTAGTTGCACCATTTGTTTTTTATCTCACAGAAGTGTTTGAATCTGTGCCCATATTTGACAAAGTCTGCATTCAAAAAGTCAGAAATTTCTATATGAACATTTTTAGAGAAACAAAGTTGATACTTAAACATTACAGATTTCTGTGAAGTCCCTGTTAGATTATATTTATTAATGTTGTGTACCACCATTTATTTGATCCAAAATATAGCAAAAACAGTAATATTATTACACTTGTAAAGACTTTTTTAATGTTTTAAAATTTAATTTATTCCTGTGATGCAAGCTGAATTTTCAGCAGCCATTAATACAGTCTTCAGTGTCACATGATCCTAAATCATACTAATATACTGATTTGCTGCTTAAGAAACATTTCGTATTATTATTAATGTTGAAAACAATTATGCTGCTCGGATTTTTATGTTTGTAATTTTTTTTTCTGGATTTTTTGCTGAAAATTCAAAAGAACAGCATAAATATGAAATAGAAAACTTTTGTTGCGATTTGAAAAAATTTTACTGACCACAAACTTTTAAATGTAAAAGTGTACTGTAACATAATAAACTTAATATTAATATATGTAATATTATATATTAATATTTTTAATTAGCTTTCATTTTTCTCCAACAGTACGAGTATTTCAATGCAGTGCTTATAAATGAGGTGGATGAAGACGGGAACAGTGTAGAGCTGGGAGGAGAGTTTCTCCTGGAACCCAACGATCATTTTAATAACCTATCAGTCAACCTCAGCCTCAGCGTGGTGCAGGTGCCAACCAACATGTACAATAAAGGTAATGCATTCTGTTTTTACCTGGACATACAGGATATGAGGTGTGATGAGGTGTGATTCAACCAACATGACACGTTGATTGGTTGATGGCAGTACAAGAACATGCACAGTCCCAAAACTGGTTACTATCCTGAGCAGCAGGATGAGAAAAACATCAGTCCTTTCATGCTTTTAAGAGCCCTCTGAAAATTGAGAATTGGTAAAACATCTGATATAACGTAATGTAATGTATGTTTTTGATTTATATGTTGCCTGCAAGAAGTGTATTTTGTCATCAGAATGGTTATCAGTGGAGAAAGATGCTTTGTGCAACAAAATGGTGCAGTTCGCCATCTACCAGCAGGGGAAACTGCTTAAAGTTGCGATGAAATAGATGTGACGGCAAATCTTTTCTTCCATATTATGACATATATCCAAGTGAAATAGATTATCTTATCAAAAAATAAAATGTATTAAAATGATAAAATGAAATAAAAAAATACATGCATGAATGAATTGTTCACAGTGAAATCAATAACATGCATTTAGAAAATAGATTTTCATGAAAAGAAAATATGCGCTATTAGTCAAAAGTTTAGAATCATTTAGTTTTTTAAACATAAAATTAGAAAGTTATTATAATTTAACCGTTGTATCTATTACTTTTTATTTAATTTATTGTATTTTAAATGTAATATTTTAATTAAAAAAATTAAATTTACACATTTAATTAAGGATATTGGTGTTCAGTTTTTAATAATAGTTCTTATTTCTTATCAGTATTGAAAACCATTTTATTTCTGCTTAATATTTGGTGGAAACTGTGATGCTTTTTTAAAGATTCTTTGGTGAATAAAAAAACAACCTTTTGTTACATTATAAATGTATCTACAGTCACTTTTGATCAATTTAATTAGTACTTGCTGAATAAAGTATCAAGGTAAAAAGTTTTTTTCTATCCATTACTTTTGGGTGGTTTATCACTGTCCGGTATAATAAAAATATTAAGCAGCAAAAGCTGTTTAAAAAAATTATTCCAAACCTTTAACTGGTAGTATAAAAACAAGTTTACAGTTCATGCCGTATGTGTAATGTGATAAATGTGTTCATTTATGGGTCCTCTAGGCAGATTAATTGAGAAACAGAGAGAGTAACTTTATTAACAGTTTAAAAGCTTTAAACGTGCCATTATATTTCTCAATAAAAAGCTGCTGGGTGTCCTAACAGAAACTGCCCCACGTTGCGGAGTGAAAGACAGAGAGAGTTAAGTTAGTATGTCATAGAGCAGTGATAATAGCCAAACACCTCAGGTCATTCTGAAGTTACTGATCCAAGAATGAACTCCTCAGTGTCACTGCAGCACTACGGGTCAATAACTACCTGGGGACAACGCAACGAACAAAGCCAAGGGCTCGATGCCCCAGCGAAGAGTGCGGTGAGAACGGAGTAATCACTCTTAAAGTAGCTGTTCGCTTTATGATCTGTGGATGCCGCAGTGGCCGCTCATGCATGGTGGATGCGCCTCGACCCTTTGTGTGCGCCCGTAATGGCCTTTCAATGGCTGCGCTTTGTGTGCTGGAGGACAAAGGCAAAGGGTTTTTTATGGAGTCAAGTTGGACTCGGAGCAGAAGGAGGGGTGGAACTGGATGAGGTGATTTAACCGCTCCGCTTTTGGCTTGTACGACGAATGAAATAAGGGTTAAAGGTCAAATTAGAACTCTGTTATTGGAATGATTGCAAATGATGCTTCAATTAAACTTTTCTCACTCTTTCTCTCTCCGTCCTTTTAGACCCTGACATAGTTAATGGAGTCTATTGGTCGGAAGCCTTGAACAAAGTTTTCGTGGAAAACTTCAAAAGGGACCCGACTCTTATTTGGCAGTACTTTGGAAGCGCTAAAGGTTTTTTCCGACAATACCCAGGTGCGTAATGTTGCATTATGTCAGCGCAGGAATTGATGAAGATCAAACTGGCTGATTTCACTAATGTTTTAATTTTACAGACCATCAGAGAAGACATAAGAGAAAATTCATTCCATTAATCAAAGCCTGTGGCGGACTAAATCACATCTTACATCTTATAGCATTATGCCAAATTTACATATATTAGCTATTTGTGCTAAACAGATGTGGTTAAAGAGCTGAACCGGCAGAGATGTACAATCTGTTTGATTTCTAACTAAAGAGTCTGCAAACTATAAAACAATAAATGTGAAACATTGAATGAAGTTATTAAGAACAGTTCTGAGATATGGATGTATATGTATTTATGTATGTATGTATATATATATATCTATATTTTGTACACTATGTGTGTTCCAGGTGGGGAATGGCATCCTGATGAAACATGGTGATGCTTTTGACGGCAGGAACAGAAAATGGTATTAATGTAAAACTTTCCTGGCATTTAAATGATTCTGGAAATGTCTTTTCGCTTTTTATTTGTTTTTAAGGTGGTGAGTAGATAAGTAAGCTTTTGTTTTATTTTAAGAATCGAGTCCATTAAAACCAACCTTTTAATTTGTTTGTTAATACTTCATGTGAATGGAGATTCATCTATTACAATTCCGCTCTGCTGATGTCCAGGGTATATCCAGAGCGGCCCCACTTCTCCTAAAGAGTTGTGATTTGGGGATGTCAGTGGCGTATGAAGGGTTTTAAGAACTGACTATAGCCGACCAGTCGGTCGCTTCAATACTGGACACACCGGGGGATGAGGACTCTTCAAACATTATTGCAGTGAGTCAACAGGAAGAAAGTTTTCTCAAGCTTTAGCCTTTTGTCTTCTCCCATTTGTTTTCATTAATGTAGATATCATTCAAAATGCAGCTAAACAGTTTCCACAACCTCAATCCAAACCTGAATTATTAACAATAAAGTAAAAATTACTCTAGAACAGCTCTAGCTGTGGTAAACTTCTTCTAACACTGTTTGCATGATTTTTTTTATTTAATATATTTTTAAATGAGTAAAAGTATGTAATTTTATTACATTATTAGTATTATTATTATATAGAAATATGATAAAACAAATGTTGGGGTCAGTAAGATTTTTAAAAAGCAAGGATGCATTTGAAATGATGAAAATCTATTAGTTCTAAATAAGGATGTATTCTTTTGAACTTCAAGTATCAGAGGAATTCTGAAAAAAAAAGTAGGTTCATGCTTTTAAATAGCATTGGTAGCATCATTGAAAATAATAATAAATGTTACTTGAGCACCAAATTAGTATATTCAAATGATTTCTGAAGGAGTAACTAGTAACTAGAGTAACAATTTATTTAAAATTGTAAAAGTATTTCACAGTATTACTGTTTTTATGGTGTTTTGATCTAATAAATTCAGACTTGGTGAGTATAAGAGACTGCTCTGTGAGTATAAAAACCTGACAAACCCCAAACTTTTTTAATTAATTTGTTTGGTTTTGAAAGTTACAATTTGTTCATCCACTTTAAAAAAAGCAAGGGAATTTGTTTAATATCCATAAGTGAAATAATTAGTACCCTTTAGTGTATCAATTAATTTGAAACCAAGTTTTTAATTAACGCTCGCTGTGTCTAATATTTCTTGTGTTTCCAGTACAACCAAGAGATCCGTTATGTGGAGCCCTGTCTAAACGGCACGCTCGTTCAAGCTGACAGTACTAATAAGGATGTATGTCTTTCTCTTATTAAACAATGGCACACACTTTCTGGCTATAATTACCTAATTTTCAGTGAAATTAGGACTCTTAAAACATATCTGAAAGCCATTCTACTTGTTCTTATTCATCAGCACTTTAAAGAGCATCTGGACAAGTTATTCGCCAAAGGAATCGGGCTTCTGGGCAATGCACTGACTGAGGCTTTCACTATCTTAAATGAGGTCGGTGAAGATTACCAAAAGCGTGAGATTACAGAGGTCCGGTATCAGGACAGCTCTCCGTTCTGCTCCTGCACAAGTGTGTGTGCGTGTTTTCTCACTGTTCCAGTCCCTCCTCGAGACACCTCTATCTCTCCCTGTGATTAATTGTGGTAATTGGCAGCACTGATTAATACGCTGATGAAAGAGAAAGCAATTGCAGACGAGATAGTGCTCAAAGTCGGTCCGGTTGCGCCCTTTATCTCTCTTTTCTCAGACCACTAGTTTCACGGAAAGAGCGAGGAGGGGAGAAACGCAGAGACAGAAAGGAGGATAGGGTTATATCTGTATTTGTCACATTCATTAGAGCCAGACCATTAATATGGTAATCGTAAAAGCCAGAGTCCGGCCCCTTTAAAGGACCGCTTACTGTGTTTGTGTCTGATTGGTTGAAAGTATAAAAAAAAGAATGAAGTAGACGCAGCAGTCTTTGACTTTTCGAATGACATCATGCACTGCACCGCAGTAAAGTTTGTTTGGTGGAAAAGACAATAGCAGAGAATCCAAAGCCTGATTATCACCAACAATGCAGGTTATTAACATATCCTTCTATACTATATAGCATTTTCTGCTCAGTCGATCTGTAAATACTAGATAAATATAGTTTAAATCCCAATCTTTATTTTGTAAGTGAACTCAAATAATGCTGGAAAACATTATTTGGAACATACGGTTTTGTTCATGTCAATATAAGTTAATATATTATACACTACCTTCAAAAGGGTGTCAAGGAATTTTTTTTTTTTATAATTTTTTTTTCATTGCTTTTATCCAGCAAGAACTCATTTAAGGACAGTAAAACTTTTATATTAATACAAAAAAAGATTTTATTTCAAATAAATGCTGTTTTTTGAACTTTCTATTCATTAAAGAATCGTAAAAAAGTATCACATTTCCACAAAAATGTAGTGTATTTCAACACTGATAACAATAAGAAAAGAAAGGATTGTAAGGACCAGATCAGTTAATATCTTATTAGAATGATTTCTGGATCATGTGACACTGAAGATTGGGGTAATGATGCTGAAAATTCAGCTTTGCCATCAAAGAAATAAACTACATTTAAAAAATATAATGAATAGAAAACAGCTATTTAACTCTATATATATATATATATACAGTGGTGTGAAAAAATGTTGCCCCCCTTCCTGTTTTTTAAAATTTTTTGCATATTTGTCACACTTAAAGATTCAGATCATCAAACAAATTTAAATATTACACAAAGATAATGCAAGTAAATACAAAATGCAGTTTTAAAATAAAGATTTCATTTATTAAGGGAAAAAAGCAGTCCAAACCTACGTGGCCCTACGTGAAAAAATAATTGCCCCCCCCTAAATCTAATAACTGGTTGTGCCACGTTTTGCAGCAACAACTGCAATCAAGTGTTCGTGATAACTGGCAAAGAGTCTTTCACATCGCTGTGGAGGAATTTGGCCCACTCTCTTGCAGAATTGTTTTAATGCAGCCACATTGGAGGGTTTTCCAGCATGAATGAACTGTTTAAGCATCTCAATCGAATTTAAGTCCGGACTTTGATTTGGCCACTCCAAACCTTAATTTAGTTTTTCTTGAGCAATTCAGAGGTTGACTTGTTGGTGTGTTTGGGGCCATTGTCCTGCTGCATAACCCAAGTGAGCTTGAGCTTGAGGTCACAAACTGACAGCCAGACATTCTCCTTCAGGATTTTCTGACAGATTGCAGAATTCATGGTTCCGTCAATTATGGCAAGTCTTCCAGGTCATGAAGCTGCAAAGCAGCCCCAGACCATCACACTACCACCACCATGTTTGACTGTTGGTATGATGTTCTTTTTATGAAATGCTATGCTGGTTTTATGCCAGATGTAACGGGACACACACCTTCCAAAAAAGTTCAACTTTTGTCTCATCAGTCCACAGAATATTTGCACAAAAGTCTTGGGGATAATCAAGATATTTTTTGGCAAATGAGATACGAGCCTTTGTGTTCTTTTTGGTCAGCATGGCTTTTGCCTTGGAACTCTCCCATGGATGCCGTTTTTGCCCAGTATCTTTCTTATTGTTGAATCATGAACACGGACCTTAACTGAGGCAAGAGAGGCCTGCAGTTCTTCGGATGTTGTTGTGGGGTCTTTTGTGAACTCTTGGATGAGTCGTCACTGTGCTCTTGAGATAATTTTGCTCGGCCGGCCACTCCTGGGAAGGTTCACCATTGTTCCAAATTTTCTCAATTTGTGGATAATGGCTCTGACCATGGTTCGCTGGAGTCCCAAAGCCTTAGAAATGGCTTTATAACCCTTTCCAGACTGATACATGTCAACTATTTTGTTTCTCATCTGTTCTTGAATTTCTTTAGATCGCGGCATGATGTGTTGCTCTTTAAGAATGCTTCACTTTGTCAGACAGATTCTATTTAAGTGATTTCTTGATTCAACAGGTCTGACAGTAATCAGGCCTGGGTGTGGCTAGTGAAATTTAACTCAGCTTTCTAAAATAATGTGGTTAATTGCAGTTCTTTCATGATTTAACAGGAGGGGGCAATTCATTTTTCACGTAGGGACAGGGAGTTTTTTGGACAGCTTTTTTCCCTTAATAAAAAAAATCATCATTTAAAACTGCATTTTGTATTTACTTGCATAAACTTTGTGTAATATTTAAATTAGTTTGATGATATGAAACATTAAAGTGTGACAAACATGCAAAAAAAATAAGAAATGAGGATGGGGGTCAACACTTTTTCACACCACTGTATTTCACAGTATTTTTGATTAAATAAATGCATTGTTGTCCATAAGAGCCCTCTTACAAGAACATATTAACAAAACAAAAATGTATGTAAAAATATTACCAACTTACCTTTAAAAATACAATTTTAACTCACATTTTATATGACATTGTATAGGTTATTATTATTTTGTTTTTTCTTATTATTATTACAAATTTCTACTAGATGACTTTTGAACCTGGCTGCAATTATAACCTTATATTATCTTTTTGTTTGTACATGATCTTGTCTGTTGTCTGCATACAAAGATTTGATCATAACATGCAATACTTTGCAAATAATGTTAATGCATTGTTACCTGTACAGTAATCACACACATACTGTATGCAACCAACGTAATCATAACATAACTAAACAATAAAATATTACAAAGTTGTGCTATTTTGTGTCCAATTCTAAGCTACTGATACTGAAAAAAGTACAGTAGTTAATTTAGGGCCATTGCTACAATACTTTAGCTAGTCACTCTTGACATTGACCAATCAGCATTCAGGATGTATCATACAGCATAAACACAGTATCGGATATATCTCTTTTCACAGACTGGTAATGTAAATGCAGAAACCATTTTGAAGACAATTTCCTGTTTGATTCTGTTGTTAAGTTTTAGCTTTATGTGTTAGTGAATCTCTCTAAGGCTGATAGTTTAAGCTTATTCTGTCGAGCTGAATTCTCATTCTCATAATGAAAAGTCTCTCTCTCTCTCTCATGTCTCCTTATCATTCCCTCTCACTGTGCAGATTAATCAGACCGGCCGAGGAAGTTCATGTAGTCAGGCGATCATGCTGATAACAGATGGAGGCACTGAAATGCACGATGATGTTTTCGCCAAATATAACTGGCCTGAGCGCAAGGTAAGATTAGGAAAATGATGATCAACCTCAAAAAGGAGGTTTTCTGCACATAACAACCACATTTTCAGTTTAAAAGCATCAAAATCATAAATATGTATCATTAAATCTTACTTGAGATACATTATAAACTGCAGCATTATTTCTTTGAAGTATATTGGTTCGTTTCCTGCCTAAGTGCAGCGTGTTTTCTCTTACTTTATGGATTTAGTTATGATTGCTTTTTTTTCACCCCAGCACAAGTGTAAAATTCCCTTTTGAGAGCGTTTTGACATTTTGAAGAATTGTGTTTGGCTCCTGCGGTGGTTGTCTGAAAAAGTGTGTTAATGTATATTGAATTGCTGACAGCACCAGCTTATTTGACACACTCTTCAAACATGGGGGAAAGTGTTGAATAAACTGATTTGGAGGGTTTGCTCGTGTATCTGCCCTTGGCGGTGCTGAATCAATCACCCGATTGACCCTGTGAACCAGTGTTTGCCAACTACGGTGCAGTTTGCGCTACCAGACATGTTCATAAAGCATTCGGGATTCAGGTGAACATGTTAAGAGAACATTTCTGCCCTGTATTGGTCGTTCGTGTCTGGTAAGTCTGAGTCTCATGGTCCTAATCGGGCGGGGGGGGGAGAAGAGGAAATGCATTTTACACCGCAGAAGGCAGTGGAGTGTTGTGTGTGTGCGTGTGTGTGTGTGGTGTGTGTGTGTGTGTTTGTTGTTAGTGTGGTGTGTGTGTGTGTTGATTGTCACTGGCCCAATGCGGGTTAAACCGCTCAGTATTGGTTGGAATCAAAAACCATTTATACATGGGAGACAGGAGCAATGTACTGAGAAATGGAGGGATGGAGAATGAAAAAGAGGAAGGGAGAGAGAGAAAAAAAAAAAAAAAATGAAGAGTGCGCAAGGCAAGAGAAACATGGAAGCGGAAGGTTACAGTCTGGAGACCACTCATGTGCACCAAATTAATAAATAAAATGTATAACTTAAAGGATGTACATTTGGACAAGATCTATTAAGCAATCTATATAAAAATCTTTTTGTTCTCTGTACTCATAGCGTGGGTTGGTTAAATTGTATTTCTTTTTCTTCCCCAGCAAGAGCATCTTGACACATGCATGAATAGTGTTTTTTAACTTGTACAAAGAAGAAACTCAAAATTAAAGTTGTACATTGTTTAGATGCAGTGTACCTTTGACATGCAATTTAACGTTTAATACATGTTGGTAAGCAGTGGTTGTTACTGTAACACTAAAACGATTTATTAAAAATCATTTTACTAATTTACAATTAAAGCTTGATGAAATAAAATAAAAAATATACAATAGTAGATGAAAAATTAAGTTAAAAAACCTGAAATAAGTTTAAGCGCTAAAATTACAAAAAAAACCAGAACAAAAAATAAATTAAAGATATACAGAAAATATAAAAAAACGAATAAAATGACAAAATCACACAAGACAATTACTAAAACTGAAACAAAAAAATATAAAAATAAAAGCTAATTAAAACATGATTAAATACTATAATAATACATAATGATACTACAATAACTGGATTTAGGGCCCTGATTTTAAACAGTCTAAAACTAATTTTGAATTTTTTTTTTTGTTTTTTTTTTTTAATTTTTGAAAAAAGATGGAGGAAAAGAAAGAGAAAGAAAGAAAGAAAAAAAAAAAAGAAAGAAAAGAAAAGAAAATATGTAAAACCACTGAACTGCCATGTTTTCCTGATTGATCATAGCTGTCACTCTGAGTACTCATGCAGAGTCTCTGGTAGATATCTAAAACTGAATCTTAAAACATATGGTGAACAATTTTCCTAGCTGGTTTGTTACACCAGTTGTGTAATTAAGTAAATGTGCCACGGCAGTTGTTTTCCAATGAGTAATCAAGTAATCAGGATTTACCCTGACGTTGGGAAATTGCATTGTGGGAAACAAGCAGATTATTTGGTTTAAATTCAGAGATCTGCTGCATGTGTGTTTTCAGCATGGAGAACCAGAGAGAAACAGAGGAATGAAAAGTAACAGACCAACATTATTGCATTAATATTTGTGTGTACGAATTCAACATATTTGAAACTGTAGCAAGCCAAGATAAAAGCTAATTATGTGTAAAAGAGTTTCATTGTAAGAGTTAAAAGACACTTTTTTCTTTTTCTCCATAGGTTCGTATATTCCCCTACTTGATTGGCCGTGAATCTGCATTCGCTGATAACCTAAAATGGATGGCGTGTGCCAATAAAGGTTTGTGATTTTTGGGGGGGGGATGAGGGGGGGGGAGGGGAAGATCTTCCAAATGACAAACTGAATTATTTGAATTTGATTTATATTCCATTAAAATATTTGCTAATTAGTTAATTAATTATCCTGGCTGGGTTTTGCTGGTCACGGAAGCTAAACCCAGCGTTGTGGGTTTATTGGTGTGAAGGCTGGAGGAAACCACGCGAGTGTTGAGTGCTTGATGGGAGTGTGACAGAAACTGGCTCAACTCGCAGAGCTGACATGCAGAGGTCAAGGGTCAACTGAGCCTAAATCACTCTTCCTGTCAGCCTGGCTCCCGTGGCTGCACAGCATAGATCACTCCCATGTGCCCACGCCACGGATGACTAGCTGCGGGATGAGGAACGCGCACACACACACCATGCTGAGAGTTTCTAGCTCTGCACCTGGAGCCTCTGCAGTTGTACATACACATTTTCAACACTGCCAAATGGATGGAAAATGCGTCTGATAATCAACCAGTATATTGTCTTTATAATTTTAATCATTTAAAGTCAATAACCATGAACTATGAATACAAAAAGAAAGACTATAATATCTCATTTAAAGCATTATGAATACCTTTTAAAAGAATGTCGCAGTAAGTAAATCTGTAAAAATACAGTATATTTACAGACTTTATGCAAAGTGTTACTAAAATGATTAGTCAAAAATACATGAGAATTTTATACGTATATTACGTGCAATAATTTGGAAGTCTGTAACATTTTTAGTGTTTTTGAGCATAAACCTCACCAAGGCTGCACTTATTTGATTTATTTGCTGTACAAAATAATAATATAATGAAATATTAGTACAATTTAAAATAACTTTTTGTTTAAAATATATTTGAACATTTTTACTGTTTTGTCACATGGCCCAACAGAAATCAGTCTATTATGCTGATTTGTACATTTCTTAATATTATCAATGCTGAAAACAGTTGTGTTGCTTAATATTTTTGTGGAATTTTCAGGATTCTTCAAAAAGAGCAACGTTTGTCTGAAAGAAAAAATTATTGTAACAATGCAAATGTCTTATATATTATAATGATAATGATAGGATCATAATATGTATTATAAATACATTTAAAAGAAGGTATTGCAGGGTTCATAAAAATTGTTACCAAAATGTATTTTGCATATATATATATACAGTGCTGTGAAAAAGTTTTTCCTGTTTTTATTTTTTGCATATTTGTCACAAAAGATTCAGATCATTAAACTAATTTTAATATTACACAAAGATAATGCAAAAAAATACAAAATGCAGTTTTTAAATGAAAATTTCATTTATTAAGGGAAAAAAGCTATCCAAACCTGCCTAGCACTACGTGAAAAAGTAATTGCCCCCTAAATCTAATAATTGGCTGTGCCACCCTTTGCAGCAACAACTGCAATCAAGCTTTTGTGATAACTGGCAATGAGTCTTTCACATCGCTGTGGAGGAATTTTGGCCCACTCTTCTTTGCAGAATTGTTTAATTCAGCCACATTGGAGGGTTTACGAGCATGAACCACCTTTTTAAGGTCATGCCACAGCATCTCAATCGGATTTAATTCTGGACTTTGACTTGGCCACTCCAAAACCTTCATTTTGTTTTTCCTTGAGCCATTCAGAGGTGGACTTGCAGGATACTTGTCCTGCTGCATAACCCAATTGCGCTTGAGCTTGAGGTCACAAACTGACTGCCGGACATTCTCCTTCAGGATTTTCTAATAGAGTGCAGAATTCATGGTTCCATCAATTATGGCAAATCGTCCAGGTCCTGAAGCTGCAAAGCAGCCCCAGACCATCACACTACCACCACCATGTTGGACTGTTGGTATGATGCTCTTTTTATGAAATGCTGTGTTGGATTTACGTCAGATGTAACGGGACACATCTTCCAAAAAGTTCAACTTTTGTCTCATCAGTCCACAGAATATTTGCTCAAAAGTCTTGGGGATAATCAAGATATTTTGTGGCAAATGAGAGACGAGCCTTTGTGATCTTCTTGGTCAGCAATGGCTTTTGCCTTGGAACTCTCCCATGGATGCCGTTTTTACCCAGTCTCTTTCTTATTGTTGAATCAAGAACACTGACCTTAATTGAGGCAAGATGAGGCTGCAGTTCTTTAGATGTTGTTCTGGGTTCTTTTATGACCGTCGTTGTGCTCTTGGAGTAATTTTACTAGGCCGGCCACTCTGGGAAGGTTCACCATTGTTCCACGTTTTCTCCATTTGTGGGTAATGGCTCTGACCATGGTTCGCTGGAATCCCAAAGCCTTAGAAATGGCTTCATAACCCTTTATAACCTCCCCCCCCACCCCCACCCCCAGACGGATCAGTCAACTATTTGTTTATCATCTGTTCTGGAATTTCTTCAGATCGCGAATGATGTGGTGCTCTTCTAAGCATGCTGCACCTTTGTCAGACAGGTCCATAACTGGATTCTGATTCAAAACGGGTCGGCAGTAATCAGGGGCCTGGGGTGTGGATTAGTGAAATTTAAATCCGCTTTATAAATAATGTGGTTAATCACAGTTCTTTCATGATTTAACAGGAGGGGGCAATACATATTTCACGTAGGGCCAGGTAGGTTTGGACAGCTTTTTACCCTTAATAAATGAAATCATCATTTAAAAAAATGCATTTTGTATTTACTTGCAATATCTTTGTGTAATATTAAAATTTGCTTGATGATCTGAATCTTTTAAGTGTGACAGATATGCAAAAAAAAAAAAAACAGGAGGGGGCAAAAACCTTTTCACGGCACTGTATATATATAAGGTTAATCTGCAATGTTGCTGTGTTGTTTAGGTTACTTTAGTCAGATCTCCACGCTGGCTGACGTTCAGGAGAACGTGATGCGGTATTTGCACGTGATGAGCAGACCTAAAGTTATCGACCATGAACACGACACAGTGTGGACTGAAGCCTATGTGGACAGCGCAGTAAGTATAAATAATCACATCATGTTGCGTGTGTACAGCATCCGTATCCCTTCACAGAAACGTACAATGTGAACCATAGTTTCTGCAAAAATACGAATGTTAGTTTAATAAGATACCACACTTTTAGTTATAAATCACCACAGTTATCAAAAATAAATAAACAAAATAACAGAAAAGAAACTTCTTGCACTGTAATATTATTTTATTATTTATTTACGGTACCAACAACTACTGTAGTAACTATGGTATTTTAGCAGAAATCAATGCCACTATGGTACATTTTTGTAAAGGGTTTGCTATGGGTTTGTCTAAAACATCCAAAGTATTTTCTCTACTAAGTCTATGTGTTTTCTACATTTATTCACCTTCATAAAATGCAACTCAGTCCTCATTAGTAGCTCCGTTAACTCCCTGAAGGTCTCATCAAGACACTCTTCCATTCAGTGAGCACTACGAGAAGCAGATCAGGTCACACACCGTGCAGTGTGTCTCTTGTATGTGTGTAGACGTGAACACATGTCAATGACACATATTATTTTTCTCCCTGTGTCCCTATAGCTCGCACAGGCGCACAAGGTAACAGTCGTAACCGGTGTCTCTGTGGCTCTGTTCCCAAACCTAGCGAGCTGCCTATGGAGGTAGCATTTTTAGGGCGCACACAGCATGAAGGCTGTTCCTCCTAAGATAGCTAATAACAGCCAAATTTCGATGGCAGCACGTAGTGAACCAGGCAGTCCCAGAATGCACTGCACAAGTGTTTAAAGGGGGAAAAAACAGATTGTAGGCAGACTTTAAGAAAAATAGGTACAAAAGTTGTCACTGGGGCAGAACCTTTTCAAAAGGTACACCTTTATACCTTATTTACCCCTAAAAGGTGCATTTTAGTACCTTAAAGGTACATATTATTACCATTTAAAATAACTGTTTTATATTTTAAAATGTAATTTATTCTGTGATGCAGAGAGCTAAATTTTCATTTTAATATGCTAATTTGTGCTCAAGAAACATTTCTTATTATTTCAGCGGCTATTTTTTTTGTCTTGCTTTAATTATTTTTATGGAAATCATAATACACTACCATTCCAAAGATTTCTGTTGTATGCAAAAAAAATAAAAAATCTTTTATTCAACAAGTTCACTTTAAGTGATTAAAATTAAAATTATTCTATTAAAACTGTTCTTTAACATTGATAATAATAATAATTTGTAATGAGTAGAGTAATAGAGTAATGATGCTGAAATTTCTGCTTTGCATCACAGGAATAAATCACATTAATATATATTAAATAGAAAACAAATACATTAAATTGTAATACTATTTCACACAATATTACTGTTTTTACAGCATAAGATACTTATTTCAAAAACATAAAAAATCCTAATTTTCATTAATCAATCGTAATCAATATTAGTACAAAAATATTAAATTTTATTAGTTTTGAAAGAGTACCGACTCAGTGACAGCTTTGTACCTTTCTTCTGAGTGTATAAATTGTAGATTGTATGTATATAGTTAATTTTTTCACTACTGAAAAATATAACTAAAATAGTGTGTAAATTCTGTGATTAAAATGTGATTATTTTACCCAATGATTGTTGTATATTTATGCTTATTGGAGGTTTACTTGCACTTTTAGCACTACTTGTATGACATATGACACCGAATGTTCTAAATCTAACTAGTTAGAATGCTTCCTATGTAGACGGTAGTCAGCAAGGCAGCTGACTAGGTTTTGGAACAGAGCCTGTTTGTGTCCATTCTGTCACTGGTGTCTTGCAGCATTTCCTCATTGTAATTTGCTTTCAGCATTCCGTTTCTGGAATCTGAAACGTTTTATTAGTTCTTGAACGTGGATATGGTGCAAAGTGCTACAGGGAAGCGCAGAAAGCAGGCAGAGAGCGCGATAGATAAAAGCCAGAGAGGGCGAGATGTGGTCAGAGATAGGGTTTGGTTTCACTCTGCGGCGTATGTCGAGACTCAGCCCCGACCGCTGTGCAATCCAGTTCTGATAAGCGCAATTCATACACACACACACAAACACCACACAACACACACACACAACACACACACACACACACACACCACACACACACACAAAACACACACACACACACACACAAACACACACACACACAACACACACACACAAATGCAAGTGTTCGCACCCACCCGACGTCTTTGACACCCTCCTCTCTCTCTCTCTATCACACACACACACACGGGCATAGCGTGGGTGTTGGGAATTGTTCTCCGGAGTGTGTGTGTTGCTGTATCTTGGCCACTGAGACACCCCATTCATCATTTTGTGGATCATTGGCTTTTATATCCTAAAGCCGTAATAAAACTGACATTGGAGCAGAGGGGGTGAAAGAGGCAGAGACTGGGAGAAAGAGAAGGGAAGAGGGGGAAGGAGAGGAACGGGGAAGCACAAGGTTAATTCACAGATTTCAATTTGGCTCCTGCAGGATACACCTCTAGTGTTCTGCACGAAGCCAACCAGACTGAACAAATGTTGGACCAAACTCAAATTGAGGTTGTTGGTTTTTTTGAGCTCTCAAATGTGAGACAGAATAAGAGAGACTTTAAATCCCTCTTTCTGACAGTGGAACACAGCCAGTGATACTTAATGTTACACACTGAAAACAAGATTTAAAGGGATACTTCACCAAAATAATGAAATTGTTCACTCCAAAAGAATCTGTAAGCATTCATTTTCTGATTTTGTTCCAACTCCATAAATATGTATAGACAAAGATTTCTAATTCAATGTTGTACTTTAAACTTTCTATTCATTAAATAATTCATTCAAATAAGCAGTAAAAAACTATTTCAAATGATAATATAGAAAGGTTCTTCGAATCCAAATCAGCATATTATATGATTTCTGAAGGATCAGTGTGACACTGAAGAATGGAGTAATGATGCGGAAAATTCAGCTTTGATCACAGGAATAAATGTCATTTTACAATATGAAAATAGAAAGCAGTTAGTGGTATAAATTGTAATACTATTCACAAATTGCTGTTTTACTGTATATTTTGATCAAATATATGCAGTCTTGGTGAGCAGAAGACACTTCTTTCAATCTTTTTTCTTGTGATGTAGCTCATTTACATTCATATGACATTTAAATATGGTTCATCAAAACACGTCACACCAGGTTTGATGCCAACAATTTGATTAGTCATAAGACACACAACCCAAAGATTGACATTTTGTGTCATTGATAACAAACCCAAAAGGACATGTTTTGATGTGCCATATATGAATGTACATGAACAGAAATGGGATTCGAAAACAACAACAGAGAAGATTTTCCAGCAAAAAAATTTATTCAAATTTCAGTCTTTTCAGACTTTTAATATAGCACACAAGCCATGTGGACCAATTTTATAATACTTTAATGCTGTTTTTTATTGTATTTTATTGTTCCCCTAGAAATAAACAAGCAAAAAACAAACAAACAAATAAATAAAAAAGTTCACAGGTTTGGAATTGTTTAATACATGAGGGGTGAGGAAATGATGACAGAAGTTGAATTTTTGTGTTAACTATCCTCTTAATATTTTATAGAGAATTGTTCTGGTTGGTAATTATTTACGAATGGTTTTTAAAACATTCTTTTTGTTTCTCTCTGTTTTCTCTTTTACAAACAAACACACTGCATGCACGAATCCTCTAAGGGCTACTGTAAAACATGCACAATGGACACACACACATAAGGGTGAGGTGAGGGAATAGCAGACCTAGTTTCAGCGAGCTCATGCGTTAAATCATGTCAGCCCTCATCGTGCCCGCAGCTGAGCTTACAGTTCAGCTACAGAGATGAACCATCTTCACCAGATCACCCTTCACTTGTCTACACCTCGCACGGCCATTAATCAAAACGTTGGTTTGAATATTTCATGTCGCAGCAACTTCCTTGATCTGAAGGCCAGTAGGACAACACAATGTGAGCGTATGAACCGGCCCTGGCGATTAATATCCATCCAAAGTCTTTATTGTATGTGTTTTTCTCAGATGTTCATGTAAATTTAAATCTGAAAGTTTTCTGTTGATCTGTCAGCAGCTTGGAGAGAATAAAGGCCCAAACCCGATGACCACAGTCGCCATGCCTGTGTTTAGCACCAAGAATGAAACGGTGAGGAGTGTGTGTGTGTGTGGTGTGTCTGTGTGTGTGTGTGTGTGTGTCAGAACCTAAACAAGAAAATAAAAAAACATAATACAGTACTGTATTAAAGTATATTCTAAAACGTATATATTTAGGTTTCCGTATGAAACTATAAAAACAATATTCATATTATTAATGTCAATATTAATACTAGTTTCTTTTTTACATTTTGATATTATTAATAATTAATCTTAATGAATAACTATCAATATTAATGTATATTCTAAAATGTGCATTCTACTAAGTTTCCATGTGGAACTATAATAACTGTAATAGTATATTTTACAAAGTTTTCATTTAAAACTATAATAACAATATTAATGTTATTAATATCAATATTAATACACATTTGAATTTTGATGTTGATAGTATTAATAATTAATATTAAGTAAATACGACTATCAGTATTAATGTATATTCTAAAATGTATACTTAAAGATTCAATATGGAAACTATAATAACATATAACTATAAATATCAATAGTGATATTAATTAATAAATTAAATAACTGTCAATATTAATGTTTAATATTATATAACCATTATGAATAGTTATGAGTTTCATATGGAACTATAATTAATAAAACAAAATAATAAAAAATATTTAAATTATTAAGAACAATATAATATAATAATGTTAAAATTTAAATGAAATCTAATTAAACATAACAGTCAATGTTAATGTATATTCCTAAAACATATATTATAAAAAAGTTTCCTTATGAACCTATAATGCCAATTTTAATATTATTAATAATTATTAGATTGGATATTATGTCTATTACTAATAATTAAACCGGTAGAAATATAACTATCAATATTAATGTATATTCTAAAATGTATACTTAAAAATCTAATCAATCATCCGATTCATTAAAAAGATTTGACTCAAAAGAATGATTTTTAGTTGTCTCTTTCTCACACAAATCTATCGTATGACTTTTAAAGTCCCACTTTTAGAGGGGTTTTGTGTTTTTGAAGCATGAAGATTTTATAATTGCATTAAAACGTTTTTTAAAAATCTTTTTTTTTCATGTTTAATTTCTTAATCAAACTCATCAAAACACTCTCATTAATAGTACACTATAATATTGACAGTGTTTCTCTTATATTTCATAATTAATGAGTTTCAATGATAATTAATATCCACCATATAAAAACTTCAAATGACTTGTTAAACTCCTCATCTGTTTTCAAACCTGCCAGTCTGTTGTTATTTGTACCAGTGTCTATCCAAAAATGAATGTGCACACTTTATGTATGAATACGCATATGTGTGAAAATAGCGTGATTTCACAGCAAGTGTCCCTCCACAGAAAAACCAAGGCATCCTGCTAGGTGTCGTAGGCACTGACATCCCCATTCAGGAGTTAATGAAAACCATCCCGAAACACAAGGTAGGCTGTTACCACCAATAAATAGCCAGGATTTCAAAATCAATTTTAATCTGTTCGATTTTACACTCTGTATCTTAAAGCGGGCAGGAGAGTATTAATGCTATCATTTTTTAAATCGTATCTTCTTTTCTCCAGCTAGGAATACATTGATATGCGTTTGCCATTACCAATAATGGATATATCCTGACACATCCCGACCTGAGGCCCCTGGTAAGGACTGATACCATTTGGGCCCATTTCCAGCCTTATATTAGGATTATGATTTCAAACACCGCCTAAAATAGAGCTAAAATATGATACAATCAACTACATCCACACCCCAACAAGCTGGCTCAGGTAAAATCTACCCACACATGCAGTGTGTGCTTGTGAGAGCGCTGGTGGGACGCTGAAGTGCATCATGGGAGATGTAGTTTTTGTAATCCCAACCCTTTTCCTCTGATATATTGCATGCAGGAATAAAAGCCCATTCATGTGCCTGCCAGGGCTGATCAGAGCACTGAGGTAACTCACCCTTCACAGGGACACCCCTCACCCCACTCTCAGTCACCCCGCGTGACTGCGTGTGCGTGCGTGCGTCTCTGTGTGTCGTGAACATGTTGGTGTTCTCATCGTAATGTGGCTCCAGTGCTGCTGTGTTTTAGTTTGTGTTTGCGTAGCGGTGGTGTGCATCAGTCAAGGCTTCTGAGTGTGTGTTAAGAGTGTGTATTTACAGACCACACTGACTCTGTGTTGCTCAACAGGGACAATGTCATTGGATGTGGTATATGCTAAAATGTGTATTATTAGTGTAAGTAGCATTGAACTTGTCTGGATTCAAGTGTGACACAAAGTAACATTCTTATTCAACTTTTGAGATATTTTTAGGCTCTGTTCCAAACCTTAGTGAGCTGAACGTCTAGACGAATTTTCTAGGCATTATAGACAAATAATGCGAAAGGTGTTTCAAATAGTAGGCAGCTTTGCTATTTATCTAATAAAAATGAAATATTTAACTAATATTTATGTCTTGCATTTGATTATTTTTAACTATAATATTTTAACTATTTTTATTAAAGTAAACTAAATAAAACTAAAATGAATAAAAAATTAAATAAAATAAAAATATAGGTAAAAAAGTCAAGTAAAAAAAAAAAAATGAAAATTAGGAATGTTGCCTTGGCAATTAATTGAAAATAATATAATATATATTTAAAATTAAAAATAAATAAATAATAAAACAAATAAATAATGACCAAAGCACATATAAAATTACTATAACTTAAAATTAAATGAAACGAAAATATAAAGAATAAAAAGCCCATATAAAGCTAAATAATTATAATTTCTATACTGAAACTAAATAACAACTGGCAGTTTGTTATAGTTTTGAATCAGCTAAAGTATATTATATATGTATGTATATATATATATGTATTTGTAAGTATATGTATATATATGGTCACAAACCCTTGCATATTTCATTACAGTGCACCATTCCCATTGAATAAACAAATAAAATTCAATAAAATTATTAGGTGAAAAACTTTTTTTAAAAAAAGAAAGAAAATTAGAAATGTTGCCTTGGCAAACAACTGAAATAAAATAAGTTTTTTTTTTGGGCTTCAGTGGCTTCTCGTGTGCTCCACATGAAGAACACTATTTGCATGGCACATGTGAGTAACCGTTAATGTTGAGTTGCTATCTACATAGTGTTTGAATTCTGAATTGAAGTGTTTGAATTCAGTAACTTATGAGGTTATTTTGTTTAGAATGCTGCCTGTGTAGATAGCAGATGGCAAGACAACTCATTAGGGATTGGAACAGAGCCACTGACTGACTAAAGTTCCAAAGCCAATCTGAGCAAAAAAGATTAGACAGATTATTCTGACACAGATCCCCATAAGCCGAATACTGGCTGCTCTGATAGTGTGCAAACAAAACTCATTTCCACAGTTTGTCTATCCTGCTCCTGGAGTCCCTCAGCGCTGCACACATTAGATGTTTCTCTTATGTAAAGGTGCTGTAAGCAACTTTTTGGAATACAACACATAAAATGTCCCAACTACTGACAGATACCAGTAAAATAGCTGTCCTCAGAAATCAAACCTGTCTCAGTGACAGCACTAGATTGTGTAAACAGTAAATAAGAGTCAGGGAAACGGTCCACGCATTTAAGCCTATCAGAAAACCAGTCAATCAGAATTGCTTTGTCCCTGTCAGTCATACTCTACGTTTGGGATTGCTTAGATCGTTTTGGAGAAAGTTAGCAAAACGGTGAAACTGAGGAAATTGTTTACAGCACCTTTAACACGCCTCATCATCTGATTAGACACCATAAAGGTGCAGTGCTAATTGGAAACCCAAGGAGCAGACCGAGTGCACACTAAGGGCAACTCTCCCCCACAGTACCACCTCGTACAAGCGCGACACGCGACTTCTGTCTCCATTGACGCCCTTCCCCCCACCCCGTATGATCCCAGTTCCTAACTGTAAATGCACTGCCGTCTTCTAAAGCATTTCCTGTCCTCTTTGTGTCTCTTCCTGCAGTACCAGGATGGCCAGAAGAGGAAGAAACCCAGTTACAGCAGCGTGGACCTGTCCGAGGTGGAATGGGAGGACACAGAGGATGTTGTATGGACCAGTTTTTAATGAGTGCACTCACTGCTGTACATTTAGACCAGAAACATACTTTATGCAAGTATGCAGATGCAAATGCTTTGCAGGTTCCCAGTCCTGTTATGCATTAGGTTCACATACTTGCATAAAGTGTTTTAGAAGTGTTGCAATATAGTATTAAAGTGAATAAGTGCTGCTTCATAAATGTGTTTATTTGTAGTTACGCACAGCAATGGTGAACAGACGAACTGGCACTTTCTCCATGGAAGTAAAAAGAACAGTGGACAAAGGGGTAATGATTTTATCTTTGCATGCAAGAACCAGAATAATATGGGATATTAGTATCATAAATCTATTAGAATAATAGCAAAGTATCAAAAATACACCTCACTGGACAGCTTAACTTCATAATCTTTTATCTTTAAATTTGTTCCCCACCAGAAACGTGTCTTGACGATGCACAATGATTATTACTATACTGATATTAAAGGAACTCCGTTTAGGTAGGTGATGTCTCGTGCATGTAAATATTTTACATTTGAACAAACGTTGATTGAAAGTATGTGGCTGACTTTTGAAATTATATTTTTTATATGTTTTGTAGTGTTGGTGTGGCGCTCTCTCGAGGACATGGGAAATACTTCTTCAAGGGAAATGTTTCACTAGAAGCCGGTGAACATTTACTTTATTAGCAAGACTTATGAAAACCAATGCCAAAGAGAGTTAATTTTTATGGTTCAAATGCTTGAATATATTCTCGTCTTGTAGCTGTAAATCACATATATTTTGTTGTTTTCATTACTTGTGAATATTTCACAAGTTAGCAATCCTATAAAAGGTCTTGCATTTTGGAGTTTAGAAGTTATTTTTTATGTTTCATCATTGTTATACATTCTTTTTTTTTTCATTTTTCTATGTGGGAATTTGAAATATTTATATGTAACCCACATCATTTTTTTTCAGTGGCCCTTTACATATTTTTTGTTTATGAACATTTAAAACATTTCAGAATTTATTGGGCTATTTATATTGCTGAAATTATTCCCTTAATATAAATCCCTCTGAAGCCTGACATATTAAATAAATAGTCAAAAATGTCTTTAAAAAATTAATAGTTTACTGACCTTTAGACAAAATATATATATATATAAAAAGTTCAGACTCATAGGCCTACTCAAAGACGAAAAAAACATAATTATTCTTAATTATGCCCAAACAGTTGCTTATATAAAAGTTGTTCTTACATTTACTTTATAAAATAATTAAATATTTCATAGCAAAAAGATATGTGTAACACAGCCTGAAGGTGAACGTTTTTACAGTTGGGCTAAAAAGCCTTTTACTTGCATACTACTTGCGAATTATAAACAGTATAAACAGAAAGCATGTAGAAATTCTCTCTAAACTCTTATCTACGCTTGTTTTTTAGGTCTACATGATCTGGAGCAACCCGATGTTGCCCTTGCTGATGAATGGTAAAGACCTCTATTTATACTCAACATAGGCTACAGAAGCCTATAACATGTTCTGTTAGTTTTATTAATCACACAAGTAATATATTGTACCATTTTCTGTTATTTCAGGACATACTGTAACACAGATGAGCACCATGAGCATCGTCACCTGACTCAAGTTCAGGCCATCAAACTCTTCATGACCAGCCGCAAACCACATCTCAAATGTGAGCAGCATTTCAAATAAATTTGACCATGTTTGCTTTCTTAATACATGTTTCTGGTCTTATTATAATCGATTCATCAGTGCACATTATTCTAAGGAGAAATGTTTGTCTTCATAATCTTTCATCAAAATAACAAGTTGTTCCACCTCTCAAACGATTTTTCTTTTCAGCTCAATCAGTTTTCAATTAAATGAGCTCAATTTCATACTGCAGTATACAGTACAGTAGCAGTTGCTCCTGCAAAGTTTTGCCACATTGTCCTTCATCTATCTTAAATCTTGCTTACAAAATTACCTCAGTCGTTTAAAAACTGTCCCCATGAAAGCCTGTGTCCGATGAGTATAATGGAGTGTGTAAATGTCCTCTCGTGTGTGTTGTAGGTGACAGAGAGCTGATTCAGCAGGTTTTGTTTGACGCTGTAGTAACGGCTCCCTTAGAAGCGTACTGGACTGGACTGGCCCTTAATAAGTCTGAGTGAGTTTGGGCATTTACTTGGTCGTATTTACTAAATTAGCTCTAAGAAGCATCTTAGTTTAATTAAATTTCGTCTTAGATATATTTTCCACTTGTCTGTCTCTTAAAGGGGATAGTCACCCAAAAATGAAATAATTATGTCATTAATTTCTCACCCTCATGTTGTTCCAAACCGTAAGACCTTCATTCATCTTCAAAACACAAATTAAGATATATTTGATGAATTCTGAGAGCTCTATGACCCTCCCATAAAAGCAACTAAACTAACACAAGGCTATTTAATGATGTCCTTACTACCTTTCTGGCCTTGAACGTGGTAGTTGCATTGCTGAATATGCAGGGGTCCTTTTTTTTTTTCTTTTTGGGGGGGGGGGGGGGGAGGCTCTCGATTATCAAAACTTATCTTCATGTGTTCCAAAAATGAAAGAAGGTCTTACGGGTTTGGAACAAAATGAGGGAGTAATTAATTACAGAATTTTCATTTCCCTTTTAAATCTATACAGGCTGTTTTTGCAGCTAGTTTTTAGTAAATGTTGTTGGTTGACTGGTTAGGACAACTGTGAGACCATTCATACACCATCTTGCCACATACAGAATCTTGCCTAAAACTGTTTTTGTTTGCTTTTATCATTAGGAACTCTGATAAAGGGGTTGAGATCGCTTTTCTCGGCACTCGTACTGGTCTTTCCAGAACTAACCTGTTTGTGGTTCCCGAGCAGCTGACCAATCAGTGAGTCCAAATGACCGGCCAATGACAGATTCTCATCTCATTACACTAGCCAATAAAAGGCCTCTAAGTGTAAATGATGAACGATGGAGTAAAGTATCCTCCACGGCTGCATGTGTTTGCAGAGATTTCCTCACTGCTGAAGACAAGGAGGGCGTCTTTAATGCAGATCACTTTCCTCTGTGGTATAAAAGAGCCGCAGAGCAGGTGCCCGGCACTTTTGTGTACTCCATTCCCTTCAGTTCAGGTATGACGTTCAAGCACATAAACACACACCCATCTCATGCAACATACTTCAAAATTTAAGGATGATGTCATGTAGAAAAAAAAACTGTTAATGCACATTAAAATGGTTTTAATAAAGTTATCATTTAATTTTGATTACATTTCAAAGAAAACAAATGAATTAAAATGACATACATTATGATTAAATCCTAAATATATTGATAAAATCATTAAATGATTATATAATATCTACATAATTAGTTTATTATTATTTATATGTAAATATATTGTATGTAAAGGTAATGGTATAATATTTAATAATATTTTTAAAGATTTTTGGTTACTTGCAATTACCATGCATTGAAGTTTACTACTTGTGGTTTAGAGATTGTTCAAATGACTGTTATAAACATTAATTCTGCAATGAACATCAAAAAAAGGTACGGTCATAATACTCACCCTATTGCTCCACCACACATCCTTTCGCATATACACAAGATGATTAGCTTGAATAGGATCGTCTTTGAATAATTTAAGGTGGATCTTCCAAATTACAGATGATAGCATTACTTTCCTGTGTGGTGGTTACCTAGCTGCACTGTACCTGGCTTTCTCATGAAGGATGTTGCTTATCTCGTTTCTTTATCTCCGGCTGTAATGAATGTGACTACTTTCGTTCACGCATGTGTGTGGGTGTGTGTGGTGTGTGTTCGTTGCTGTGTTGTGTGTAGTGTGGGTGTGTGTGGGTGGTGTGACAGATCAGGATCATTCCATGCCCCACTCACAGCTATTGCGCTTTACACACAGACAGCGCTGAACTCCTCTCTGATCAAACACTCTCCCTCATCTGCCTGTACTGCTAGAAATTAGATCTGTTTCATCATGTAACTGAGTGTTTGTTTCAATCAATGCCGCTTTTGATCTGAATATGCAAACGAAGGAGTCCCTCTTAATAGATTTATGCTTATAAATATTTATGTAAATAAATGTCGCCCCCTGGTGGTTATGACTTGCCATTTAGAGAAATGGCTTTGCAGACATCCAACAGATTTTATTTTATTGTATGAACATTAAAAATATTTTACATTTTATTTGAAGAGAAATAGCATTTTATTCAGCCTGTGTCATATTTTCTTTTATCTTCTGTAGTTTTATTCATGATTAGGGAGGTCATCTGTCTAATTTAACCACTTTGTACCATGTGACAGATACATGTCTACTTAATAGAACATTTTTATTTTACATGCAACCTTTGACGTCAACAATAATAGATATGCATACTATTTTTGCATCTCTTTCTAAATGGTCTTTTTATTTTGGTTTCTTAATTTTGCACAATTAGATGCTTAATTACATTTTATCATTTGTATTTAGCATTGTTTTTCCCCTCAGGAGAGACTGAGACCAGCAGTTTTAGCGGATCATTGAATATTCCAGTTCTCATGTTCATTGATGATGTTGTTGTAAGTACTCTTAAGAGGGCATTTGTGTTCATTTTTGATATTTCATTTAAGGGGGAGAAAATAAAAGTGTGGTTTTGGCGAGCACTGCTATCCAACTACTCGATGACAGGAAGTCTCCTATAGTGGCAGGTACTTGTCTTTTAATTTCAAAGCAAAATTAATGTATTATGAATTTCAAATAGTTTTTCAAATGTACAAATGTTTCCAAACACAACTAAACGTCATTTTATTAAATGTGTTTTATGACACTCAAAGCTGTGGGAATTCAAATGAAGCTGGAATTCTTTCAGAGAAAATTTTGGACGGCCAGTCGACAAGTAAGCACAGAAATATATGCTCATGATAATATAAATATATCTATTTATCAAACCAGACCTTCTATGACCGATGTGTTGAATTGTGTATGATTACCTGCTGCATAACAGCTCTGTTTGACGTGTTTATGAGCAAAAATGTATAGGAGACCATGCTATATTATCATAGATGTTGTTTGAAAATAATCTAACTCTTTATAAGCAAGGATCTATATAGAAATGTCATTAATGTACACATTTGCTTCATGTTTTTACCTCTGCATGTGTCCACACAGTGCAATGCTCTGGATGGGAAATGTACCATCAGCTGTGATAATGAGGTAAATGTGTCTCTCTTTCTCTCCCTTTGGCCATATTTTCAGTGATGGAGCTCATAAAATGGCCTGTATTCACCACATGCTCATTATACAATGGACATTTCTGGGACATGACAGGCTTACTAGATCAGTCTGCACTTCTTTTATGACATATGCCTCGTAGCGTTTCTCATTTTAAATTATGTGTCTTTTATTAATGGCTTTGGTATAAAAAGCTATAAAATGCATATTATTTTAATGTCTTACTTGAAGTTTGTAGTGATTTAAGAAGATCACAACAGATCAAAGCTTGTTGAATCATATATTTAAATGAATATTCTATGTTTCTGGTCCCATTAGGACATTAAATGTTATCTCATAGACAACAATGGCTTCATCCTGGTCTCTGAAGACACTTCTCAGGTATGACATACAGAGAATTATAGCACAAGAGTTGTACACGAAGATAAATACATAAATCCATCCTGTGTCGATATGAAATTAAATTAAATGGATGCATTTCTATGATGACTATAACTATAACTTTACATAATGTGTTTGGCACAGACAAACCTCTTTTTTGGAGAAGTGGAGGGAGTCGTCATGAACAAACTGCTTCTGATGGGCTCATTTAAAAAGTGAGAGAGAACACACACACACACACACACACAAATAGATTAACGTTAAATTAATTAACCTACATTGTCAAGTTTTTAGATTTTACATTGTACATTCTGTAAACCCAATGTAAAAGCTCTATTTTGCATATTTATGATGTACTAAAAACTGAGGGATATGGATAATATAAATATAAATTTAATATTAATTATGTTTTTGCGTTTAAACTGTTAAAACAAGATACATTGTATCCAAAATCGTACAGTGTTTAGAGATACCTCCAAAATTATCCGATTTACTTTGCCCTATAGGCAATAGTTTTTACGAATACAAACTCTCTAAATTGTTCTATTTAAAAAAAAAAAAATATATACTATATATTAATCCTATATTA
This sequence comes from Sinocyclocheilus anophthalmus, assembly GCA_018155175.1. Taxonomy (NCBI): domain Eukaryota; kingdom Metazoa; phylum Chordata; class Actinopteri; order Cypriniformes; family Cyprinidae; genus Sinocyclocheilus; species Sinocyclocheilus anophthalmus. Next base: position 64,895 of record JADLZN010011648.1, on the reverse strand, counting down.
TATAGATATATATATAAAAAGCTTAAGGTTAACGATTCTCTGAGGTTGGTACCTCTTTTATGAAAGATGTACTGAGACGCATGTTACGCTGTAATGTGTCGTTCGGCAAATTATGGTCAAACTTTATACTAAGTGTATATCAGTTACCTTTGGCTAATTCATTAACATTAACTATGAGCTATACATTTGTTGCAGTTGATTAATTGTGTTACATGTAGCAAAAAAGTACCCAACTCGTAAAGTGTGTGTCATGTTAGCACAGTTCTATTAAATATTATAAACTTTTGATTTTAATAATGTAGTAGTAAATGTTGAAATTAAACCTCATTAACTAAGATTAATAAATGTTTTAGAATTATTTTTCATTGTTAGTTAATGTGGTTAACAAATGTAGCCTTATTGTAAAGTGTTATTTTTCGTTCTAGCACCACATGCACTGAAATATGTCTCCTAAAGCAGGCTCGAAAGTGGTGCTAAATTAATTTTTAAAATGTATGAAATGTTTCTTAACCCAGGGTTAAAAGTAGCTTTAACCTGGGGTTAAATAAGACATTAACCCAGGGTTGTGTTTATTAGTGAATCTGTTTCTGCTTTTGTTTCTGCTAGGATTAATTTGTATGACTATCAGGCTCTCTGTAAAGAGTACGCAGGTAGCAGTGACAGCGCACACACTCTGCTGGATGTGAGTACGCTATCATCTGTGCTGTAGTGTTTGACTTCAGTGCCTTGGGATTCTATTTCACTGACACGCTCTGCTCTTCCTTTCAGCCCTTCACCACTGTGAAATGTCTCTTGACAGAACTTGTCATGTGAGATAAAAAGCCTTTTTCCTTATAACCATTATTGTCAGTTTGGAATTTTCAGTCTGTGTTGCTGAGTGGGAATGTGTCTTTTTCACAGATTTCTGCTGGAGTTTAACCTGTACAGCTGGTGGAACTGTGACTCGACAGTCAAAGGTATCAGTCCATAGATGACAGGAACTCTTTTAGAAACATGTTAATGGGGTTACATGCTCCTGTGAGACATCATTTTTAATTTCTTCTAGCTGAAATCATATATATAGTTGCATCTAATAAAGGACTAAAAAGCATATAAATCTCAATTAAACTCTAAGGTGATGACACATGAATCACACATAGCAAAACACTGTACTGTCATGTTGGCTATCATGACCATAATGCAAACCAAAATGTTAATATATGAATAATTATTATACTACTTTTAGTTGTACAGTAAATTTTTTGCATATAGTAGCTGAATTTAGTGTTCATGTGTGTAGCCCAGAGAGCTCAGAGGACAATGATGGTGCCGTGTGACACTGAATACCCAGCTTTCGTCTCTGTGCGCACCATCAAAGAGACCACAGGGAACATTGACTGTGGTGGCTGTATACGGTGAGAACATCTGTTTATGTCTATATGTGTGCATGCTTGTTTATAATACACAGCAGAAAGAAGTACAAATTGGTGGAAATTTGTGTTTTAAAACACAAATTACTTTTAAAAGATTCTGCTGCAACACTAATGCACTTGTGGGTTGCCATACTAGCATGAAAATGCACTTGAAGTGTCATGAAAAAACACGTGGCAATATATTTTACATTATATGATTTCAAATAATTTATACTGAAATAAATTTATATTACCTTCATTTATAACATTTGAAACATAAGTTACTATATTAGTTATAGATTTGTAAGTTCCAGTCTTGTATGAAGTGTTATGCCAATTATTCATATTTTTCACTGTCTCATTTATTTAATGTAAAGTAGAGAACAGAAAGTAAAAATATTTAATATACAACCGAAAGGCCTTCAATTTAGACATACGACAGCCACCCTCACACTTCTAATTAAAAATCATCCAGATAGAACTATATGAAAGCCAAACCCATGTCGCATTTAACTGACACCCTTCTGCGCAAAGCTGTTTTAGCCTATGTGGTTATTTTGCTCTCAGTGCCTGCAGCATACATGCATCTGAGAGAGTAAACATAGCATTATCTGACAACATTTAACATAGCTGCACTTCTCTGTCTCTTACATCTTTATTTCTGACAAGTGCTATGTTGCTAAATGTCATGTAGACAATAATAATTGTTCCACAGTATTCTGGTATTATATTATACTTGCTTACATATATCACAAAACATGTATTTTATAGATATATTAGTAATAATAAGATATTTCAATTCTGTTTTAAATGCAGATTTTAAAATGTTTAGATTGGATAAAGATATTAGCCAATGATGGCGCCGACGCTGATGGCTGCCTCCGTGGCATGCTCCGCAGTTGTTTTTGTTTTTGTTAGTTTGTCCTGTCTTTAGTTATATCCCTGCAATCAGTTTCACCAGAGACAAATTGCTGGACATTCGGAAGTACACACCACCCGATATTTAACCGGTTTTTGATTATTCTGATGTTTTGCTGGACATTGTTGTCGGGGGAGCTGCGGCGCTGATCAAGCGCTTCAGGACCCGCAGACGGGGGAAGCGAGCCGGCGCGCTCGTGAAGCTCAGACAGCACGGATTCAGAATGCCGTTGCCAAGCATCCATCTGGCAAATCTCCGCTCTTTACCCAACAAAACGGATGAACAACTTATGCTCTCGCGGACAAATAAGGATTTTTCAAACTCTGCTGCTCTGTGTTTCATGGAAACCTGGCTGAAAGACGTCATTCCGGACAGCGCGTTGAGTCTGCTGGGCTTTCAGCTGTTTAGAGCAGATTGCGATGCAGAATCAACGGGGAAATCACGTGGCGGCTGGACATGCTTTTACATCAACGAAAGTTGGTGTACAGACATAACAGTGTTAAAGAAAATGTGCTATTCTGATCTAGAAGTGCTCTTCATCAATTGCAAGCCGTTCTATTCGCCGCGGGAGTTTTGCTCGTTCATTCTCGTAAGTGTGTACATTCCTCCGCAAGCGCACGTGAGCTCCACTTTACAAAAACTCACTGATCTGATCACAGACACAGAACAACAACACCCGAACTCTGTTTTAATCATTCTCAGGGACTTTAATAAAACAAATCTCTCCCGTGAACTGCCAAAATACAGACAGCACATCACATGTCCCACCAGAGACAGTAATATATTGGATCACTGTTACACCACAATAAAGAATGCATAGCACTCTGTTCCACGGGCAGCTTTGGGGCTCTCTGATCACTGTTTGGTTCATCTTATACCGACCTATAGGCAGAAACTAAAATCAGCTAAACCTATATTAAGGACTGTAAAAATGGACTAATGAAGCAGAGCAGGATTTACAAGCTTGTTTTGACCTCACTGATTGGAGCGTCTTTGAAGCTGCTGCCACCGATCTGGACGACCTCACAGAGACTGTAACATCTTATATCAGTTTCTGTGAAGACATGTGCATTCCTACCAGGACTCATTTAACTTACAACAACGACAAAACATGGTTCACTGCAAAACTCAGACAGCTCCGTCAGGCCAAAGAAGATGCTCACAGGAAGGGGAATAATGTCTTGTATAAACAGGAAAAGGAGATCAGAGTGGCAAAGAGGAATTATTCTGAAAAAATAAGGACTCAGTTCACTTCCAGCGACTCGGCATCAGTGTGGAAAAGTCTAAAAGAAATCACCAATTACAAGACACCATCCCCCAGCACTGTGGAGAATCAACACCTGGCAGACGATCTGAACGAGTTCTACTGCAGGTTTGAAAAAACACCCCACACCCGCCCTGAACACCTCTCCACACAACCATTAAAACCTCCTGCAACCCCCCTCTCCCCCAAACCTGCAATTCAAATCAGTGAAGATGAGGTGCGCCAGGTCTTCCAGAAGCAGAAAAAGAAAAAAGCACCAGGCCCAGACTGTGTTCCACCAGTCTGTCTGAAATCCTGTGCTGACCAGCTGGCCCCCATCTTCACACAGATACAGATCACTTGAGCTGTGCGAAGTCCCTTCATGCTTCAAACGCTCCACCATCATCCCCGTCCCAAAGAAACCCAAAATTACAGGACTTAATGACTACAGACCTGTGGCTCTAACGTCTGTGGTCATGAAGTCTTTTGAAAAACTGGTGCTGGCACACCTGAAGGACATAACTGGACCCTTGCTGGATCCTCTTCAATTTGCCTACAGAGCAAACAGGTCTGTGGACGAGGCAGTAAACATGGCTGCTTGTTTTTGTGTTTTATGTTCTGCAACATCTAGACAGACCAGGGACTTACAGTATTGTGAGGATCCTGTTTGTGGACTTCAACTCGGCCTTTATCACTATTATCCCAAACCTCCTCCTGCCCAAACTAAATCAGCTCTCCGTGCCCACCTCCGTCTGTCAGTGGATCAACAGCTTCCTGACAGACAGGCAGCAGCTAGTGAGGCTGGGAAAATACACATCCAGCACCCGTATAACCAGCACTGGAGCTCCTCAGGGTTGTGTTCTCTCCCCACTGCTCTTCTCTCTCTACACGAATGACTACACCTCTAAAGACCCCTCTGTCAAGCTCCTGAAGATTGCAGACGACACCACACTCATCGGCATCATTCAGGACGGTGACGAGTCTGCTAACAGACAGGAGGTCGAGCAGCTGGCTATCTGGTGCAGTCTCAACAACCTGGAGATCAACACGCTCAAAACAGTGGCGATGATCGTGGACTTCAGGAGAAACCCCCCTGCACTCCCCCCACTCACCATCATGGACAGCACTGTGACTGCAGTGGAGTCATTCAGGTTCCTGGGCACCACAATCTCTCAGGACCTGAAGTGGGACACTCACATTGACTCCATTGTGAAAAAGGCCCAGCAGAGGTTGAACTTCCTCAGCTGATGAAGTTCAACGCCAACGGAGCTGATGAAACAGTTTACTCCGCAATCATTGAATCCATCCTCTGCACTTCAATATCTGTCTGGTTCAGCTCAGCTACCAAAGCTGACCTCAGAAGACTACAGAGGGTAGTCCGGACTGCTGAGCGAATCATTGGTACAACCCTCCCTTCTCTCCAAGAACTGTACTTATCCAGAGTGAGCAAAAGGGCTGGCAAAATCACTCTGGACCCCTCACATCCAGCACACTCCCTCTTTGAACTGTTGCCATCTGGTCGACGCTACAGAGCACTGAGCACCAGAACGACCAGACACAGGAACAGTTTCTTCCCTCAGGCAATCCATCTCATGAACAATTAACAATAACTGTGGAACACACACTATTTATTCACTCATACACTTATCTAACACACATACTCAGTCTACACCTCAAATTTGCACATAATATTCAGTACCTGTACATACAAAAACTGTCTATTGTAATATACCTGCACATACAACTGCCAATTTATATATTTGTAGTACGTATTACTTGTTTTTTTATCTGTGGTTTTTTGTTCTGACACTGTCATTCTGTTACACTGTGGAAGCTTCTGTCACGAAAACAAATTCCTCGTATGTGTAAACATACCTGGCAATAAAGCTCATTCTAATTCTGATTCTGAAGATATTTAAAGGGATAGTTCACCCAAAATGAAAAGGTGAGGGATGACCACTTCTACAGGTTTTGTGAACAAGAATCGCACATCTTTTTTGTATTTTTTTCCCCCACTCAGGACCTTTGTAATTCAGCAGATTCCCAGCAGTAACCTGTTCATGGTGGTTGTTGAGAATAAATGTGACTGTAGCTCTGCCCCTCCGGTTACCATGGAGCCCATTGAGATTATTTATATCCTTTTTATAAACCAAATAAACATCTGCTTGTAGAATGTGATGTTATAGCATGAGTATTTGTATAATTATCAGCCTTGACCTCTGAGCACATAATGAGTCTCTGAAGTGCGACAGACTGAAGTTTCAAAAGGATCGCAGACGGCCACAGTCCTGTCATCCATTTCATCCAGAGGTACATAATGCATGATGTTGTATTATTAAAACTCTGCTTTTGATGACCAGCACCATACCAGATTTTAAACTACTGTAAAGTTTTCCAATATTTTGAAACTGCTGTTCATGTACTTCATTATCATACAGTGTTTTATTTTAAAGTACCCCATTCATTCTGTCTGTAAAATGCTCATCCACATCACAGCTGAAAGAAAGTACACTCAAAAAGTTTTAGTGAACTATTTTATACCTCTTGCAGGGCTTTCAGCTCATTTGGAGTCATTCTGTAGCTGAAAGTTCAATCTATGAAGTGTTTGAATGTGTAGCTTTCAATGACTTTTGTGTAAAGTTTTGACTCTACCAAAAAAGTTTTGCTCGATGCACTTGCTAACCCTGTTTATATATCTTTTTAACAGGAGAACGCTATGGAATGCGGCTCAGCAAATGCTTTGAATTTTCCACTGGTAGCCATTTTATTCCCAGTGTTGTCGTTCCTGATCAGCAGGTGACCTCTGACCCCTGCCTTGATCCATTAGGCTTAATATACACTCCTTGCTTCCGCCAAGCTCTGTTCACAGAGACAAAATCATCTTTGTGATGTCTGGATTACTGAAGATAGATGATATTTATTACCGTCAAAGACTTTGTTAGAATGTGCTGAGTGTTTTCTTCTTACATGTGGACCAGTGAACATGCCTGGATATCAGTGGCTGCCACGAGCCGTCACAGCTAAACGCAGTCCATGTAGCTGTTCTTCAAGGTTCATAGACCTCAACTTTAGTCTTAATCTGTACTGTGTGAAGCGCAGACAAAACTGAGCACAAATGTCTTTTATGTCATTATTATTTGCCTGCATTTCAGACTGATTTGGCATTTAATTTGGAGTCTTACGATGCATGACGTGACAAAATAGGAATATTTCACAGAGCTGTTTGAAAGAATAGCATACATTGTCATCAAAAGATGAGATGTGGATTCTTCACAGACTTTATAAGTTTTGCCTGCTTAAAAAAGTACTTGTTAAATAACCTTTAATTGCCTAATCCCTTTACATCAAAGGAAAGCCATGTTATGTAAATAAAAACATATTTTCCATCATTTTTCGGACATTTAATTCACTGAGTGTGCTATTTATAGTCTTTGGGTTATAATAGGGCAAAAATCTCTAATATCTCTTTACATGTAACTTGATTTTTTGTCTATATAGGCACAAGTCATGAAAGTAATAAAATCTGACTACATTTGTTTCATAAATGTAGCTTTTTCAGTGCCAATGACACAAAAAACTTCACATAAAAAATATTCCTGTTAAATTATGGCTAAAAAACAACAACAACACACACCACAGCTGTGGGGGCCAGAAATTCACATGTGAAAATATTGTTTTGTTTGTGGTTGAGAGAAACTTTATCGATTAGTGATTGGCTCTTTTACTCAAAAGGAGGGGCTTTGTTCGATAGAGCGGCCATATTGAGTGTTGTATTTTTCCCCATTCAAAACTATACGAATGACACGTCTTGGGTATTCTATAAGTCTTTGCTAAAATGGCTCTTTTGGATATTTTGGGATCATCCTGATTCCAAATGCTTTAAAAGATGCGCATAAATTGGGGTGTTCAGGAGAATACCACAACCCATGTGTGTGGTGCACTGACGCACAAACTGGCGTTTCGACGTAGAACGTCCAGCTCTCTTAGTTTATCGTCTGTATATTCTGGTTCAAATAATTAAGGCTGGACAAAAAATTGCAAGTCATCCTTTCTGTCGAAATCTTCGGACATGTTTAAGAAGACTGTTTTATGTACAGCGTAAGTTTTCCTCTGCTTGTAAACATGGCGCAATGCAGCTGGGTACTATGTCAGAATGCCGGCTCCTGCGTCAGCAGCACCGCATGCAGGTGCCGTGGTACTGTCATGAATGCACGTCGAAGACTGACATGGAAGAGAATAAATTGTTGAATAAAATCCACTGATGTCACATGCACTATTTTAACGATGTCCTTACTACCTTTCTGGACCTTTGAACATGTCAGTTGCATTGTTGTCTATGCAGAGTCAGAAAGCTCTCAGATTTCATCAAAAATATCTTAATTTCAGAAGGACCCCAACATCAGATACAAGTGAATGGATTTATCGCGGGTTGTTTGGAGCATTTGAAGATTATATGCTTGTTCGGAGCATTTGACTGGGTTTTGTAAATGAGACACAGTGTAATGGAAAGTCTGCAAAGAAACTTCTTCTGAAAGACAAAGCAACCAACTGTATTGGATCTGAGAGCACCGCAAACCGCAAGTAAACAACTTTTTTCAAAAGTCAGATGGTTTAAATTTTACTTCAGAAAAGGAATAAAACATAATTACATTTATTGGTTCAGCCTTAAATGCCCAAGTTTTTTTTGGATCTTGACAAAGAAGATCCTCTGAGCAATGTCATGTGAAGCTCATGAACCTTTAGCTAGATGTTCACTTAAGTTCACGATATATTCCACACCAAACAATGAATAATGAAAATAAACGAGTGTCTGCTAGTAAAGACATTTTATTTATATCGGCTGTACATAATGAAACAAGATTTGAGATTCATCAGTTCATCTTCACCAAACTGTTGGCTTAATCTCCTGCATTTGAGTGAACTGGTTTGTGAGGGATCGTGGAGTACAGGTGATAAATATTCTTAAAGATGTAAAAAAAAAAGACAGAAAAGACACACATGAAGTAAATGTGTTAGTATTCTGTTCATGATGGATGTCTCATTTGGTTATGTGGGTTTGGTTGATGACGCTGTTCACACATACCACATTTTCCTCTCTATTTCCCCGTTTCTGTTTTTTATTGACCAAATAAACATTTAGATTACCATCTGTAATGCAACTTAGAAGCATTTGAACCAGTCGAATCTCTTTAAAAATGTTTTTGACTTTGATGAATAAGCTCTCTGCCATGAAGCTTTGGTGTATTTTAGGCTTTGACACTTTGCACAGTATAATCATCTCTTCTCAGACCTGTTAGGGATGTGCATCTCATGACTCAGGCCGATACGATACGCATCTTGATGCCTAGCCAACTATACAATACATTAAAGATACATATGAAGCAGCTACCGATGCGATGCGATACAATTCACCCCTATTACGATGCAGTGCGATCCAATTTCGATTCGATTCGATTCAACACAATGCGATTCGATGCAATGGAGAAAATATGATCACTTTTAATGCCTCGAGGCCTGTTTCATAAAACAAGTTAACCAAATAAACCAGGCTTATTTCAGTTATCTGACTCATTGTCAAATGATTTGGTTCCATAAAGCAAATTTAACATAGGCCTAGATCAAGCTTAGTCACTGTGGCAACTTATGCTAGGAAACTAACCTGGTCTAAAGCAGACTAACTGTCCGGCTAAGCTAAGCTCCTCTACTGACCAATAGGAACACAATGATATTACAACTGTCTCACATACTTTTAATTTTTTTTTACAGTTTCTAGCCATGCTTAGTAATTAGTAGCCTACGAGCTTACATTTGATTTACCTATTACAATAGTCCCTTTACAGTTACTGCTATTATAAAAATACACTTATATGTAGGTTTAAAATTCTACAAAAGACCCTTAATGTCCAACAACAAATATTTTAGAAAAAATTATATTTTACTCAGAATTATTGCGCTATTATATTTAGCGTGCATGCGCGCAGCAGCGCTCGTTGCTCTCGCGTGCCTCGCCCACTCCTGAAAGCAAAATGGATATGTTTGCATGCCTTTCTAACATTTACAGATGAAAAATATACCTGTGACAAGTCAGTTCCCTTTCAGTTACGGTTCAAACAAAAAAACCTCAGTGACTGACGAATTGGGATCTCGCCCGAGAGCCCAATCACCTTCGAGTGTTAACTAAACAAGCCAATGACAGTTGGCGTGTGTGTTTCGCCACCGCGCACCCCGCCCAGCAGTGTGGGACTTAAAAGGAGAGCGTGTGCAAACGCACATCAGCTTTTTGCTTCAGAGCCGAGCCTTCTACAAGACGAATTTCCGTGAGTGTTTGGAAACAGCTGGCGTTGGTGTTATGGTGTGTCAGCGGGGGTTGCCATCCAGGCTGCTGAAACCTCGGCGAGCTGCAGCTGCCATTCTGCGGTCTCGCCGCGACCTCCCCTGGGCGCTTAGCTTTCTCTAAAAGAGTGTTTTTCCTTTTCAAAAAAAGAGCAATTTCTAAAAGAGCTTCACGAGCGACGGGCGTCTTTTTAAAGATGGCTTCCCGCTCGTGCGTTTCTGGATGTGGTCGCTTCCTGGCTTCATCTGATGGTCATGATCGCAGCGTCTCGTGCCTGGGCTTACAGCACGCTGAAGCAGCACTCATGGATGAGTCATGTTCTCAGTGTGGGAACATGACCATCGCGACGTTGCGGTTTAGATACCTCCTCATTAAACGGGGGGGATCCCCCTTGCAATTCCACGCTCTAGCTCCTCCGGTTATCGGAGGGCTACTTCGGTTCATGGTCAGGGAGACCTGAGGATCACGGTGAGAGCTTCCCCGTCGAGTATGTCTCCGCGGGCCTCTCATTCCTCTGGCATGTCGCACCACCTGGTGTTCCCGGACGAGTGTGCTGGGTCCTCGGACAGGGCGGGGTCCAGCATCTTGTGCGGAGCACAGGCGGATGACAGGATGTCGATCGCTGCATCGGAGGGCGAGCTAGGCTCTGGAGATGAGGATTCGGCTGCGCTGCCTCCGTCAGGAAGAGTGGCGTTGCCCGAGTCAGATCCAGAGCTGACCGTTATGCTTTCCCGGGCCGCCAAGAGTGTCAGGCTGCACTGTAGGCCTCCTCCTTCTCCCGAATGCTCGAGGCTGGATGATTGGTTCCTGGGGGCGCAGGCCGGGCGTCGGCAGCCGCCTCCGGTTCCATTCTTCCCGGAAGTGCATGAGGAGGTTACTAAGTCTTGGAAGGCACCTTTTTCTGCCCGAAACAGACTTGGCGGCCCAAGGGTATGTGGACATCCATCAGGTCGAGCGCGCGATTGCCATGCAGCCCTGCCCGCAAAGCGCCGCCGCCTGGAAAGGTAGTCCACGCCTTCCGTCCAGGGACTGGAAGTTCTCGTCCGTGTTGACGGCTAAAGCTTACATGGCTGCTGGACAGGCAGCTTCCGCCCTGCACGCCATGGCCCTACTGCAAGTCCACCAGGCCAAGGCATTAAAGCAGTTGCACGAGGGTGGTGCTGACCCAGGTGTGCTGCAGGAACTGCGCACCGGTGACGGACCTCGCGTTTAGGGCGACGAAAGTCACGGCGCGGGCCCTGGGTCAGACGATGTCCACATTGGTGGTCCAGGAGCGCCACCTATGGCTGACCTTGGCGGATATGAGGGAGACCGACAAGCAACGCTTCCTGGACTCCCCGATCTCCCAGGCCAGCCTATTCAGCGAAGCGGTGGAGGGCTTTGCCCAAAAGTTCTCCGCCGCACAGAAGCAGACGAAGGCATCTCAACACATCCTGCCCCGGCGGTCGACTGCTGTAGCCACCCCACCGCCGGCTGCAGCCCCACTGTCTGCTCGTCGCCGAGGGCGCCCTCCTGCGGCCTCCACCTCCGCTCCGGCGCGGCCACAACAGCAGCCTTCACAACGGCCGCAGCGTGGAGCTGGCCACAGGAAACCGGCGCAGCCCACCTTCGCCCCTGCCAAGCCCGTGAAGCGCCAGAGCAGGCGGCGTCCCTGAGACGGGCGACCCGGAGCTCTTGGATCCTGCTCTTCAGGAGATGGTGACAGCACCACTCCTTCCCCCGGAGGAGGGGCGGGTGGAGAATCTTATGTTCCCATTTATTTTTGTTCCGCCACTGGCTACCCAGCCAGTGATACCCAAAACTCAATTAAAAGAGCAGTTTCCTTGGCCTTGCGGGTCCCAAGAGGGCGCGAGGATGGCGTTGTGCAAGAGACCCCGTCTCCACACGGCCGTCCCCCTCTCCTTTCACCTATGGGCAGCAGGGTCCGGTTCAGGGACACTATGCCTCCTCACGAGCCCCCTTCCCAGCCGTGGAGCCAGGTAAGTGGTACGCTGTGCACTCAGACCCCACTCTGGGATGCACGGCCTCCCGGGTTGGGTCCCTGTGTTCCACTTTGCTGCCCCACTGCGGGTACGTTGGTGGTTTCCCTGGTCCCACTTGTTCGGTCGCTGGGGGCCTGGTTAGCGCTCCCCAGGCCGTCCCGCTGGCTCATGAGAACCATCAGACTCGGCTACGCGATTCAATTCGCCCGGCGCCCTCCCAAGTTTAGGGGCATTCGGTTCACCTCTGTGCTGGTCACGGATGTTCCTGTCTTGCATGCAGAGATCGCGGTCCTGCTGGCGAAGAACGCGATATAGCCGGTCCCTCCAGCTGAGATGAGGAAGGGGTTTTACAGCCCTTACTTCATCATAACCAAGAAAAGCGGTGGCCTTCGACCTATCTTGGACCTGCGAGTCTTGAATCGGGCCCTTCACAAGCTCCCGTTCAGGATGTTGACGCAGAAACGCATCTTTCAATGCGTCCGTCCTTTCGATTGGTTCGCAGCGATCGACCTCAAGGACGCGTACTTTCATGTCTCGATTCTCCTCGACACAGACCGTTTCTCCGCTTCGCGTTCGAAGGGCGAGCATATCAGTAAAAGGTCCTCCCCTTCGCGCTATCCCTGTCGCCTCGTGTCTTCAACAAGGTCCTGGAGGCAGCCCTCGTTCCATTGAGGAAAGCAGGCATTCGCGTTCTCAACTACCTCGACGACTGGCTCATATTGGCCCAGCCCCGAGCGCAGTTGTGCGAACACAGGGATACAGTGCTCAGTCACCTCAGCCGGTTGAGGCTTCGGGTCAACTGGGAAAAGAGCAAACTCTCCCCGGTGCAGAGGATCTCTTTTCTCGGCATGGAGCTGGACTCGGTCAACCTCTCGTCACGTCTCTCAGTAGAGCGTGCGCAGTTGATGCTGAACTGCCTGGGGTCCTTTCAGTGAAAGATGGCGGTTCCACTGAAATAGTTTCAGATTTCCTGGGGCATATGGCATCCGCAGCCACTGTCACGCCGCTCGGGTTGCTTCATATGAGACCGCGTCAGCGTTGGCTTCACGACCGGGTCCAGAGATGGGCATAGCGACATGGCACTTACCGGGTTCCTGTTACCCCATTCTGCCGTCAGACCTTCAGCCCGTGGGCAGATCTTGCCTGTCTTCGGACAGGGGTGTCCCTTGGGCAAGTATCCAGGCATGTTGTTGTATCAACAGATGCCTCTGCCAGGGGCTGGGGGGCCATGTGCAATGGGAATGCAGCTGCGGGGCTTTCGGCCGGGGCCCCGACTGCAGTGGCATACAAATTGCCTCGAGTTGCAAGCAGTATGGCTGGCGCTTCAAATCGCTGCTACACGACAAGCACGTATTGGTCCGTACGGACAATACTGCGACCGTTGTGTACATCAACCACCAAGGCGGTCTACGCTTCCGTCGCGTGTCGCAACTCGCCCGCCACCTCCTTCTTTGGAGTCAGAAGCATCTGAGGTCACTACGCACCGTTCACATCCCAGGCGATCTCAATCGTGCAGCCGACGAGCTCTCTCGTCAGCCCGCCCTTCCGGGAGAATGGCGACTCCACCCCGAGACAGTCCAGCTGATTTGGAGGCGCTTTGGGGACGCTCAGGTAGACCTGTTTGCCTCCCCGGACACGTCCCATTGCCAGTTGTTTTACTCCCTGGCCGAGGGGACCCTCGGCACGGACACACTGGCCTCGCGGCCTACGCAAATATGCGTTTCCCCCAGTGAGCCTTCTCGCACAGACACTGTGCAAGGTCAGGGAGGACGAGCAGGTTCTCTTGGTAGCGCCATACTGGCCCAGTCGGACTTGGTTGCCCAAACTGATGCTCCTCGCGACAGCCCCTCCTTGGCAAATTCCTCTGAGGAGGGATCTCCTTTCTCAGAGAGGGGGCACCCTCTGGCACCCGCATCCAGACTTGTGGAATCTCCACTTGTGGTCCCTGGACGGGACGCGGAGGTTCTAGGTGGGCTACCTCCAGCGGTAATAAACACCATCGCTTCAGCTAGAGCCCCGTCTACTAGACACGCTTACAGGCTGAAGTGGAACCTGTTCGTCGATTGGTGCTCTTCCCACCAGGAAGACCCCAGTAGATGCCCAATCAGAGTCGTGCTCTCTTCCTGCAGGATGGGTTGGAGCGAAGGCTGTTTCCCTCCACCCTTAAGGTGTATGTTGCATTGCCGCACATCACTAGGCAGTAGACGGTAAGTCTTTGGGGAAGCACGACTTGGTCATCAGGTTTCTCAGAGGGGCAAGGAGGTTAAATCCTCCGCGCCCTCACCTGTTACCCTCTTGGGATCTCCCCTCGGTCCTGACGGCCTTAAAGGAGGAGCCCTTCGAGCCTCTGCAGTCAGTAGAGCTTAAAGTTCTGTTGACAGCGCTCCTCACCGCATTGGCCTCGGTCAAGAGGGTAGGGTACCTGCAGGCATTTTCGGTCGACGATTCATGCCTGGAATTCGGAACGGGTAACTCTCACGTTGTCCTGAGACCCTGGCTCGGATATGTGCCCAAAGTTCCCACCAAGCCTTTCAGGGATCAGGTGGTGAACTTGCAAGCGCTGCCCCGGGAGGAGGCAGACCCAGCCATCGCTCTGCTTTGTCCCGTTCGCGCTCTGCGCATTTACGTGGACCGTACGCGGAGCTTCAGGACCTCAGACCAGCTCTTTGTCTGCTTTGGAGGTCAGCAGAAGGGAAAGGCTGTCTCCAAACAAAGACTTGCCCACTGGTTAGTGGAGGCTATAGTCCACTATTAGCTTACAAGGTCCAACGAGTAAGCTCTCTCTATGAGAGGAGTGGCATCTTCTTGAGCATTAGTGCGGGGCGCCTCGATAGCAGACATATGTAGAGCTGCCGGCTGGGCGACACCTAACACGTTTGCGAGATTCTATAATCTCCGTGTAGAGCCCGTGTCCTCTCGTGTACTCGCCTCAGGTAGGCAGTAACACTGGACCCGCTCGGTGTCGATCACGCTTGCTGCGCCATTCCCCTCTAAGGACCAGATATGTGTGCTTTTCTTGGCTAGGTGCCCGTGTGTAGTGATTCACCCTTCGGGTGATCCCACATGTGTATTCTTCCAAGGTACGGCTCCCCTCACGGTAAGCCCGTGTCTTTCCCTGGCTGTCGTTCTCTGCCATCTCTGTTGTGTAGTCGTCTCACCCCAGGCGGGTTGAGTCTACCGCAGGGACTTCCATATGTAGCACTGCCCTGGGCCAGTCCATATGTGTATTCCACATGATACCTCCTATGCGCAGGATGTGGCTTCCGTAGCGTTCCCAACTGGGTACGCTTTCCCAGTGTTATCCAATGTACCACTGTACCATCGGGCGAGATCCCAATTCGTCAGTCATGACTGACGTAACGTCTCCGTTCCCCCCTTCAGGGAACGAGGGTTACACAAGTAAAACACAGAGGAAAACACAACGTATAAAATGCATTAAACAGCACAGATATATTCGCTGTTAGCCATGGTGGATCGATTTGATCCATGATCAACAATGTCGATTCGACATTAAGATCTGCTTAAGAAAAGCTAGCACAAATTGAGTGAGTCTTGAGTCTCACAAAAGTGAGATTGTGTGAATTTAATTTGTCGTTAATGGAACCGCTTTAGCCCCGATTGATTTGTTGGGTTATTTCAAGTCAGGTTTTGGACTTTAATCCCAGTTTTTCCTCTTGTCTCCGTGGTGTTGTGATTCGTCATATTCACGGTGCATGAAAGAACGCACTTGAGAAACAGTTTAGAGAGGAGAAATCAATCTACATATAAAATATTGGTCACAGATTATTGGTCACTTTCCAAATAATAACAGTATAGTGCATACACTAGTAAATTATATATAAATAAATAGTTTTTTACCAATGCAAATATGTTAGAAACGATGCATCGTGATATAAATGACAACTTGTAGCTGATGCACACTTTTTAAACCAATGCATCGCATCGTTAACTTTTTATGCCAATGCACCGAGCGAATGGGAGAATCTTCCCATCCCTACATTCTGTGCAATAGTGTTTTGATTAATTTAGTTTTTGTCCTACTTCCTCCATATTAGCACAACTTGATTGGCCGGCCAAGTTTTTCAGCGCCTAAATGTGGGCAAGTAAAATGTAGGTTTTGGGCCAGAGAGGAAGTTTTGAGTTGTGAAACCACAGTGTGCCTTCATAGTAGGCCTAGACATTTGATTCCTTATAATATGACCACTTTAATGAGAGAAACATTTCATTACCTGAGGGCTGGTTGGTCAGCAAGTGCATGCATCGTGATACGCTCCACAATGGTGGTGCGCCACAACAGACGGGATGAGGAGGAGAAGAATTGTTAAATAAAGTCATTATTTTTGTGTTCTTTGCACACAAAAAGTATTCTTGTAGCTTTGTAAAATTATGGCTGAATCCCTGATGTCACATGGACTATTTTACCAATGCCCTAGCTACGTTTCTGGACCTGGGAACATTTCAGTTGTGTTGCTGTCTATGGAGGGTCAGAGAGCTCTCGGATTTAATCAAAAATATCTTAATTTGTGTTCCGAAGATGAACGAAAGTCTTACGGGTTTGGAACAACATGAGTGTGAGTAATTAATGACAGAATTTTTGGGTGAACTATCCCTTTAAATAAAACATACAGTAACGCTCTCCAGACGGACTCTTCTGAGAGACACATTGATACAGAGGATCATCATCCTCAGTGTAGACTACAGATGAAATCAGCTCTGACTGAAAGTGGTATTTCACATGATACGAAGAGCAAGTCATCATTGTCACTGATAACTGAAGAAGAGTTTCTGAAGTCAATGTGAAGATAAATAATCCACAGCTATTAAAACATTGCAATAATAGTTCCAAACCACATAAACATCAGTGAAATATCTCACCTAGAACCGTCACTGTGGCAGGAGCAGAATCAGATGATGGTTTATTGATGCCTCTCTCATGTATTGTGTAGTAACAGTAAATGTCGAGTGATACAGGTGATTTTACAGATGCCCATCTGAGCACTCCAGCACCAGTGAGATCCAGCTCACATGAACTAACTTTTATGTTCTTCTGTTCTGTTTATGTAGAAATAACACTGATTCACTGTAACATCTGCTGGCGTCTCACAGCTGATCTTCACTGAGCTGGACTCTCTTATGACATCTGGAGATACTTTTACAGTAGGAGATTGTGCAACAACACAATCAGATAATATATACATACTGATATTAACAAGAATATTAAGCAAAGTTTTATCATATTCTGATTATTTAAACTTCAAGTAGACTAATTAAACATGTATGTATAATAACCAGCTAATATTTTGGATTCTAACAGCTGATTAGCCTACATACAGAAATGTATTTTATAGCAAAATGAATGTCAGGTAGGCTGTATTTCAAGTGTTTTTATATTAAAACTTCACACAATCAGACATGCTGAAATATTTTACAGTGATATTTTTTCCACTACAATGTGGACGTACAGTATTTAAATAAATATTAAACAGCATAAATCACTTTCTGTAGGACTGAACTTCTATCAGGAGCTGAAAAGCAATTAAGATTAACAACTTCATTACAGCGAGTGTGAGAAAAGAGACAAAACAAGACTCACACTATGAGAGGATTAGTTCATTAGACCACAGGAAATCTTTTAATAAATTGTGCAGTTCGT
Source organism: Sinocyclocheilus anophthalmus (assembly GCA_018155175.1). Classification (NCBI taxonomy): domain Eukaryota; kingdom Metazoa; phylum Chordata; class Actinopteri; order Cypriniformes; family Cyprinidae; genus Sinocyclocheilus; species Sinocyclocheilus anophthalmus. The sequence goes on along the minus strand of JADLZN010011648.1, from coordinate 47,373 downwards.
TTATGTAGATGAAAGGGTACTTATACATCTGCACTGTGTCGTAGGGCAGATGTAACATCTTTTGTACTGGCAGGTTGAATTTGAAATGGCATATTAGCATAATACACATGCAATCTCTGCCATATAGAATCAGGGCAGAGGGCCTTTATAGGGCCTGTTTACACCTGGGCTGCGTTCAGCCCCGACAAAAACGGTGCAAAACGATTTTTAAACGGAAACGGTGGTGCGTTGAACACACTGTTCTGATGACGCAAGAGTTGCAACTATGGCAGCTGAGAAGGCCATTCTTTGTGTTCTTTTTGAAGAATTTTCGGAGCCTGATGAAATCTGTATAAATACGTGTTTAATACTGCAAAATATGCTCGATGGTACAGTCACTGCCCTTGCTGTCCAGAATAAAAGAGAACATCCCAATCGAGTGAAGGGATTTGTGGAAACTGTGGTTCCTAATTATTGTGATTCAACATTTGCCTCGCATTGGGGTTGGGCAAAGATACATCAAAATGAATTCTAATATAAAATACCAAATACCGTAATTTTAAGTGTATAAAAATAAACTACAAAATACAGCAGCCACACCATGTATCAAAATAAACTACTGTATTTTTGTATTTTAAAAATACTAAAAAATACTTTTACGAAGGGAGCATGACATTTCTTCACAAACCTTCCATCAATTGGCCTATTTGTTCTATCCCTTCACCATTACACTGACTCATCTGTCTGCTATTCACTGTCAAGAGTTCACTATGACTTAAACAAAACATACAAAGATTCTCTCCAGACCGTCTCCTCTGAGTCTATAATATCTGTACAGAAGAGCGTTATCCTCAGTGTAGAGACTACAGATGAAATCAGCTCTGATTGACATGCTATGATGAGCTGGACATCATCATCCCTAACAAAAAATAGTGGAAATGAGGAATAATTTTGTATTGAAATGTAAACATGGACATACTTCAGTTTAAATGTTTAAAATGCAAACTCCTCCCAAACGCAGTTCTTTGGACAGCATCTATTATAAAACACTCAGCACACATGAACTTAGACAGATTTAGAAAATATATTGAAATTATGTTTGTGCAAAAAAAAAAAATCCAATTATCATTACATTTTTAGTTTAGCCTTTATTGTATAGTAAGCTCTTCTTACAAGGCAGTATTAGGCTAGTGGTCCTTGAGATCCTCTCAATAAAGGTCACAATGCATAAATGATGAAAATTAAAATCTGTTTGTCTGCAAGTAAAGATACTTCAATACATGTACATAATGAAACAAGACATCTTCACCAAACTGTAGGCTTGATCGCCTGCATTTGAATGAACTGGTTTTCAGGGATCGTGCAGTACAGGTGATAAACATTCTTAAGAAAGAAAGAATGAAAGAAAGAAAGAAAGTAAATGTGTTAGTATTTCATTTAAGATGAACAGATATGTGGTTATGTGTGTTTGGTGTGTGAAAGTGTTCACACATACATACCTCCTTTTCTTCTGGATTTCCTTGTTTCTGTTGTTTATTGATCAAAACATCTGTAATGCAATGCAGAACCATTAAAACCAGTCACATCAATCTAACAAATATGTGTTGGCCTTAACTTTATGGCATATATTTTAAACTCTGACACTTTGCACAGCACAATCATTTCTTCTAAGGCTCATTCTGTGCAACAGTGTTGTGATGAATTTAATATTTGCCCCATTTCCTCCATAGCACACTGTTTGAGCAGCTAAGTTTTTTAGAACCTAAATGTGGGCATGTAGCTTTTGTGCTAGTGAGGAAGTTTCGAGTTGCGAAACCACAGTGGTTTTTATAGTAGTCCTATATTTTTTTTTAAACTCTTAAGTGAAAAGAAAGAGAGAGAGAGAGAGATTCCTCATCATGATATGACAAAGAAACATTTCCTTACCTGAGGGGTGGTAAATTACATTTACAGACGTAATGTGTTTTGTGGGATCTACTGTGCTGTCCTGATGTGACTCTGGGTGTTCGAGGCCTTTGAAAGAACAGCATGATGAAGAGGATCAAACAGAGTCAATAGAAAACTATAAAACAAGAGGATAAATGTTAAAATGCACAATGATTGGATGAGTGCATTTGAAAATTACAGTATATGCGAGAGCTACAGAATGCTGCAGTGATGACATGTTTTTGTAGGCCAAAACCTAGAAATGAGGTAGCATTTTAGCACTGTCCTGGAGTCGTTGGGTTTTTTGAATGGGTTGGTTTTTGGTTAAAAGCCTTAAATAAAGCCTGTGGTTAACACAAGCACGAGGTTCCCATGTTTTAGTCTACAACATAAAATAAGCCCTTGTGAGCCTTTTGTCAAAGCTTTTATTTGTCTTGAAAAAGGTGATTGCTAATAAGTGGCAAAAAACACTGAACAGGTAAACTCGTCTACTCAATCATAAGCTTTAACTGCCTCATTATGTTGACTCATTTTAAAAGGGAAAATGTTTTCAAATAAAAACTGAAAGAGCTGTCAGAAGCTTAATGGTGAATTATGGTATAACTTGTTTATAGCCTACGTTTATAGCTTTTTACTTCTGGGGATTATAGTCTTAAAAAACCTCTGCAAAAATATATCATCACTGCAGCAATCTAGACGATGAAGGGAAATGATCTTCATATGACTTCTGAAGACTTGGAATATAAAACTTAAGTTGTTTGCACTTCTTTTATGAGACGTTTATGGTAAATGATTTTCAATTTGGTGTGAACTGTTCCTTTAAGAGAAGATGTGGCTGAAATTTCTTCTTCTGCATTCTACTATACGAACGTATATTTACTTTCCCTTCAGCCTGAGGCTTATTCATTTCACTTTTGCTGTGAAAAGGCTTTTATATTTGCCAAAAATATAACTTTTTTTTATTTTTAAAACAAACAAGCAAGCCCAGTCCAGATTTAAAAAGTAACGCAAAAGTAATGTAATGCATTACTTTCCATAAAAAGTAACTATGTAACATAATTAGTTACTTTTTTTATGGAGTAACGCAATATTGTAATGCATTACTTTTAAAAGTAACTTTCCCCAACACTTGACTATAAGTATCAGTTGGTAACGAGCTACTATGTTTTTAATTGATCTGAGATCATTTCCTGAGAATGATGTTCTCTTACCTGCAGATATGGGCTGAGATGTTTCTGTTACAGAAGGGATCAGAGAATATGTCTCTGCAGGCCCAGAACAACTCTAAATAACATAACCAGTAATATAGGTCAAGTTCCTTTCAGCTATTCTTAAAATATTTGTTAATTCATAATTTTAAAGATTTTAAATGCACAGATACTCACTATACCAGTTTCTTTAATGGGCGCGTCTGGTTTTATTGATTTCATTTTCTTGCTAAGAATCAAATATTGATATTTATGACACCTTTTCATGCATGCATATATCAGATAGGAAGCTAAACATCTACACATACAGCTACTTGACTACAAAAATATTTTTTGCTAAAAAGAAAAACTAAATATCACAGACTACTAAATTGAATGCATGAAAAAAAAACTTACTGTTTTCTTCTTTTTTTACCTAGAAATCATTGAGCTGCATTATATCGCTGTGTATCACTTTGGTCAAATTTCTGTTGTGTGTTATAAATAAATTGACATTAAAATACTTACATGCAAACCAGCACAGACCGATGAGTCCCATGAGGCCAGACAAAATTACAGCAACACCAGTGGAGACCAGCACTATAAAGAATGTATCTGTGTCAAAACAAAACAAACACTTTAATACATGTTTATGTGTATTATCATGTTTAATATGGACGCTGTAGATACGTCAGTCCACCTGATAATTTAAGTGATACACAAAAAAAACTGAGAAAGATTTGTTTTATTTTTTATTGTGTGTAATGATCAAATAATTTATTCTGTGTTCGTTTGTGTTTGAATCAGGACTGGTAAGCTTTTTAAATTTTTTCACCTTCAAACCAGACGTATGAATTCAGTCTGCAAAGTTTAAATCCCATCTGTTATCATGCTTCAGCAACACGTCCTCTAATGTTTAAGACTTAGATCAGTAGGCAGAGAGGAGGCGGTCTTTAGTGGTGGTTTGTATTCGATCACATGAGCGTTTACACTATAAAAGTAATCTGGTCAAATACGTTTTCAACTACATCTGAAAGTGGATCAAAACATTTCAGACCCCATTCACACCTGTATTTACTTCGTAGGCTAGACAGTCCCATTTAACAACGCTCGGCCCGACCTTCACAGCCTTTGAAGACATGACTTTAAATTCGGTGTCCTTCGAAAGGATGCAGCCTCTGAATTGGGACACAGCTTATGTGCTCTAAAATCAGCTCAAAAATATCAAACATGTTTGATATCCTCAGACTGAAACTAAAAAATTAAGTGACCATCATACACTACACGATTTCCTATGAAATCTGTCAAAACAAACGTGCTCTGACTTTAGCCAACTAGCATGAATGTATCCAGACTGTAAATAAGGGCAAAAATCTGGGCAAAATCATGTAGTGCATTCTGGCCTTCACTATTTGCTGACATTCTACAGTTAAGCAGCACAATCATTGTTGAATTGTTGACTCTTTGTTGAATTCTCTGTGTTTACTGTTTACTGTATATTCAGGAACTGCCACTATGAGTTACTGATGTACCAATAAACTTTGAAAATAATTCCCAGCTATATTTTAACTTTTGAATCCAACATATTAATTCTACACAGTGACTTTTACCATCAAGAAACAGTGGATGAACTTACATATGGTTTCCTTTGCTGTACTGTTTGGCGGGTTTGTCTTGAATTGGAGGTCTGCTAATAAAAAATAACATTGCAAGGGCAATCAGTTTTTAGAAGGAAATAATTTCTCAGATTTAATCTAAAATAACCAGAAAAGCTATTATTAGCAACTTACTAGTTTTACTGTATGTTGTAGTTTCAGAAGTGGACTTTACAGTTAATGCTGATGAAAAGACATTGTGAAATGTGTGGTGATGTACCGTAGAGAGTAAATGCTCGACAAATACTCATTAAATTAAAAGAATGATTGTCGTTTTCAGGACATTCAGAATGGAGTAAGAATAATTGATTTACAAACTCAATTACTCACAGGTTTTCATGGCTGTTGTAGTAGTTTGTTCAGTGGTGGTTGATGTTGGAACTGCAGAGAGAATTTATCAGCATTATAGAGAGCCGTTTTACATTATTATCAAACTTTGAAGCAAAGCTTGCTTGTTGGAGATACAGATCCTCAAATAACAAAAAAATATATTGTTACTTCTTTAGTAATGTGTGGTTTTGGAGGTTAACAATTGATTTGATGAATTTAGTGATGAATCTTTAGGGGTACAAAAGCTTGTCACTGGGACAGTATCTTAATCAGTACTATTACAGTCTATTGAAGGGGTCTTTACAAATATTATCCAGTCCATCCAGAAGTGCCCTATAAGTGTAACATCTTCATCACTAACTGATGATGAGTTTCTCAAGTGAATCTGTATAAAGTAAAATAATCCATGATCAGTAAAAAAATATCTCACCTAGAACCGTCACTGTGGCAGGATCAGAACTAGATGATGTTAATGAGCCTCTCGCAATTATAAAGTAGCAGTAAATGTGGATCAGTTCAGTTGATTTTACAGCTGCCCATCTGAGCACTTCAGCACCAGTGAGATCCAGCTCACATGATGAACTGGTTTTCATTTTCTTCTCCTCTCCGTTTATGTAGAAATGACATTTATTCACTATTACTTGTGGTTCTGTCTCACAGCGGATCTTCACTGAGCTGGACTCTCTTATGACATCTGGAGATACTTTTACTTTAGGAAATTCTGCAACAAATCAGATCAATCAGTCATTAAATCTCTTTATGGACCATGTATGTGTATGTAACATGCATAATTTTCCAACTACGGTTCATGTTTTGGTTTTACCCTTTAAGCAAACTCATAATTGTCTTTGCAACAGCACCCATGTAAACAATGAATAGTAAAATGTTGGACATGAGAGATTTGAAAATATTAATGTTAATTTATTGTCATCTACGGAAATATTTATTTATTTATTACTTTAAAAGCGACATGACATGAGAAATCAAATTTGCCTTTATCCTTTTACATATACGAAGTCTTTGTAAAACATCATGTTTCATTGCTTACATGTCCTACGTATTATAAAATGAGTGGGTCAGACAAAAGAAGACATGCTAAATGTGCAGTGTTTGAGGCTCCAGAAATTAGCTTGAGAACTACTAGTATAGGTCATAAACCCTGCCCTTACCATGTTGTCATGATTCCTGTCTGTGTTTCTTGTGTCTCTGTTCATGGACTCTTAGTTTGTAGCTCTGTATTGTTTGTGACATTTTTCCCCTCATGTTTCGCTGTTGATGCTCCTGTCTTGGATTTCTGGTCTTGCTCCTGCTCTTGCTCAGTGTTCCTTTGTTATTTACCCATGTAGGTTTCATTCTGTTATGCTGGGACACAGACGAAGTGAGGTGGATCCAAATGCAAGTGGTTTATTGACAAAACGAGAAAACAAACGCAGGTAAATAACAATGAAACACTGAGCAAGAGCAGGAGCAATGTCCATGTCCATGAACAGAATCACAAGAATCATAGTCAGGGATCGTGATGCATGTAAATGGATGGGACATGTTAGTTTGAGACAAAATAAAAAAAATCGAATACACGTACAAATTACAAGTACATTTTTTCCAAAGATGGTTTCTGTCATTTAGGTAGTTCTTATCACACTGATGTATGTTTAAGTGATTTTTCTAATAAGTTTGGTTTTAGTTATTTGATGCTATAAAAACAGCATGCACAAAACCTTATTAACATTATAAGTGAGCCTCAAGGAACATATTAAAATAATTGTAAAAATCCAGTGGCTCGACCCCTAAAAATTAATATTTTCAATACCTGCACTTTTCTCAATTTCTTATTCAAGGAACACAAGGAATGACTTTCATATGAACATGTGCAGATGTAAATGAATACTACAGTGGATATTCCAAGGGTGTTTACACGACCAAATCCAATGAAAAAAAGCTTCTGATTTTTAGGAACTCAAATGTTTAATCAGGTAATTGCAACCAGGTAATGAATTTTCATGACATGGCTAATGTAAAACTAATACGCCTAATGCGGTTCAAGTGTGTGCAGTATTACAAAGATGTACTGAACACAAATGCTGAAATAAGTTCGACAAATGTGGACATACAGTATTTAATCAAAATGAAATAATAAACATCACTTACTGTAAGACTGAACCTCCATCAGGAGCTGAAAAACCATGAAGATGAAGAACTCCATTACAGCGAGTGTGAGAAAAGAGACTGAATGAGACTCTCACAGTGAGTGAATTAGGAAATGGTACATCAGACCACAAACTATTTAATGCACTGTGTGGTCATTTCTATGAAGATGAACGTTGATCGTGAGACCATATGTACAGCTGTCTTCACTTTAACAGATGACAGATCTGGGGTAAAGACTCACACTAAAAGAAGGAAGGTAGTTTTGTAAAAGTAACATATAAATGTGCCAAAACACCTGTACAATTAATACACTTGAAAAAGACTAGATCATAGTATCAAAATTAAAACTGTGGAATACATTATTCACATTAAAGTCACTTTATTAGGTACACGTTTGCTCAATAATGCATAAAACATGCTTACAAAAGTCAAGCGGTTTAGTTGCTCATTGATCAGACAATTGACAGAGAAAATAATACAACTTAAACAAGTAAGTCACTATGCCAATTTTGTGAAATTGTTTATAACATACTGCAACTTTGTGTACATGTATATATTACAATATATGATTTAAAAAGTATTTGAAAAACGACATGAATTAGATTGAATATTTCTTAAGCCTAAGATCTGTACCAATCGCTAGTCTCAGACTGATTCGGCATCGCTGAACTCCACAGATGACTCACAGATGCTTTCAGCTACATTTAACACATTTCACCAATATAAAATGTATTTTCTCCCAAAATCAAAATTCACAGATTCTGTCTGGCCTGCTGGTTAGAATATGAATTCAGTTGCTTTATGCTGTATTATCTTTCTGTACATATAATTTATTTCTTCAGAGGCAACAAGTGAAGAACATAAACAGGTCATCCATGTTTTGAGGAAGTTAAAAGAGATGTTGTTTCCATCTGGCAGGAGGTGTAGTTCAGCTCTGTGAGAACATCAGCAGAACCTGCAGAGATACAGACTTTATTATCATATGTTACTATATTATGGAGTTCAGTTTATGCACAACTAAACCTGTACATTATACTTACTGGTAAAGCGGCACAGACAGATGAATCCTATGAGTCCAGACAGAAATAAACCAATACCAGTGAAAACCAGCACTAAAAGCCATGAGCCTGTCAAAAGTACAATTATTTAATGATTGATTTATCAAGGTTTTTTTGTGGGGGGGGTGGGGGGGGGGGGGGGGGGGGGGGGGGGGGCGTGGGGGTGGGGGTTTCACGATTTAACGTAAATTGGGTCCATATGACTCCAAAACATTACATGCAATTATATGTGAATTCATATGTTTTTTTTATCAACAGTTTTATTTGAATTTAATTTCCTATATCGAGAACATAAATCTTCACAGTCTTTCTTGATTGTTAGATTACTGGATTATTACAGACATATTTGTGCACATTTCTGAATGACTTTTAACAGACAAACTGATTTCTCTGTAAGTTTTAAAGCTATCACACAAAAAAAATCATTAAACAAAAAATCTAGCAATGACTTATCATACTGTAAATTAGGGCAAAAATCTTGGCAAAATTCCATTAAGTGCATTCTGGCCTTCACTATTGTTGACATTCACTGTTAGCAGCACAATCATAACTCTTTTGAATCCCCGCCCCCCCCTCGCTGTGTTTACTGTTTATATTCAGGGACTGCCACTATGAGTTACTGATGTACCAATAAACTTTGAAAATAATTCCCAGCTATATTTGAACTTTTGAATCCAACATATTAATTCTACACAGTGACTTTTACCATCAAGAAAGAGTGGATGAACTTACTTATGGTTTCCTTTGCTGTACTGTTTGGCGGGTTTGTCTTGAATTGGAGGTCTGCTAATAAACAATAACATTGCAAGGGCAATCAGTTTTTAGAAGGAAATCATTTCTCAGATTTAATCTAAAATAACCAGAAAAGCTATTATTAGCAACTTACTAGTTTTACTGTATGTTGTAGTTTCAGAAGTGGACTTTACAGTTAATGCTGATGAAAAGACATTGTGAAATGTGTGGTGATGTACCGTAGAGAGTAAATGCTCGACAAATACTCATGAGCTTAAAAGAATGATTGTCATTTTCAGGACATTCAGAGTGGAGTAAGAATAGCTGATTTACAAACTCAATTACTCACAGGTTTTCATGGCTGTTGTAGTAGTTTGTTCAGTGGTGGTTGATGTTGAAACTGCAGAGACAATTTCCCAGCATTATCGAGAGTCATTATACATTATTATCAAACATTAAAGCAAAGCTTGCTTGTTGGACATACAGATCATCAAGTAATAATAATAATAAAAAAATCTTGTTAGTCATTTAGTAATGTGTGGTTTTGGAGGGAAAACAACAGATTAGCAACTTGCCAGTTTTACTGTATGTTGTAGTTTCAGAAGTGGACTTTACAGTTAATGCTGATGAAAAGACATTGTGAAATGTGTGGTGATGTACCGTAGAGAGTAAATGCTCGACAAATACTCATGAGCTTAAAAGAATGATTGTCATTTTCAGGACATTCAGAATGGAGTAAGAATAGCTGATTTACAAACTCAATTACTCACAGGTTTTCATGGCTGTTGTAGTAGTTTGTTCAGTGGTGTTTGATGTTGGAACTGCAGAGAGAATTTATCAGCATTATAGAGAGCCGTTTTACATTATTATCAAACTTTGAAGCAAAGCTTGCTTGTTGGAGATACAGATCCTCAAATAACAAAAAAAATATATTGTTACTTCTTTAGTAATGTGTGGTTTTGGAGGGAAAATAACAACACACACATTAGTATTAACAATTGATTTGATGAATTTAGTGATGAATCTTTAGGGGTACAAAAGCTTGTCACTGGGACAGTATCTTAATCAGTACTATTACAGTCTATTGAAGGGGTCTTTACAAATATTATCCAGTCCATCCAGAAGTGCCCTATAAGTGTAACATCTTCATCACTAACTGATGATGAGTTTCTCAAGTGAATCTGTATAAAGTAAAATAATCCATGATCAGTAAAAAAATATCTCACCTAGAACCGTCACTGTGGCAGGATCAGAACTAGATGATGTTAAGTAGCCTCTCGCAATTATGAAGTTGCAGTAAATGTGGATCAGTTCAGTTGATTTTACAGCTGCCCATCTGAGCACTTCAGCACCAGTGAGATCCAGTTCACATGATGAACTGGTTTTCATTTCCTTCTCCTCTCCGTTTATGTAGAAATTACATTTACTCACTATTACTTGTGGTTCTGTCTCACAGCGGATCTTCACTGAGCTGGACTCTCTTATGACATCTGGAGATACTTTTATTTTAGGAAATTCTGCAACAAATCAGATCAATCAGTCATTAAATCTCTTTATAGACCATGTTTACATGCATAATTTTCCAACTACGGTCCATGTTTTGGTTTTACCCTTTAAGCAAACTCATAAATGTCTTTGCAACAGCACCCATGTAAACAATGAATAGTAAAATGTTGGACATGAGAGATTTCAAAATATTAATGTTAATTTATTGTCATTTACGGAAATATTTATTTATTTATTACTTTAAAAGCGTCATGACATGAGAAATCAAATTTGCCTTTATCCTTTTACATATACGAAGTCTTTGTAAAACATCATGTTTCATTGCTTACATGTCCTACGCATTACAAAATGAGTGTGTCAGACAAAGAAGACATGCAAAATGTGGTGTTTGAGGCTCCAGAAATTAGCTTGAGAACTACTAGTATAGGTCTTAAACCCTGGCCTTACCATGTTGTCATGATTCCTGTCTGTGTTTCTTGTGTCTCTGTTCATGGACTCTTAGTTTGTAGCTCTGTATTGTTTGTGACATTTTTCCCCTAATGTTTCGCTGTTGATGCTCCTGTTTTCTGGTCTTGCTCCTGCTCTTGCTCAGTGTTCCTTTGTTATTTACCCATGTAGGTTTCATTCTGTTATGCCGGGACACAGACGAAGTGAGATGGATCCAAATGCAAGTGGTTTATTGACAAAACGAGAAAACAAACGCAGGTAAATAACAATGAAACACTGAGCAAGAGCAGGAGCAATGTCCATGTCCATGAACAGAAACACAAGAATCATAGTCAGGGATCGTGATGCATGTAAATGGATGGGACATGTTAGTTTGAGACAAAATAAAAAAAATCGAATACACGTACAAATTACAAGTAAATTTTTTCCAAAGATGGTTTCTGTCATTTAGGTAGTTCTTATCACACTGATGTATGTTTAAGTGATTTTTCTAATAAGTTTGGTTTTAGTTATTTGATGCTATAAAAACAGCATGCACAAAACCTTATTAACATTATAAGTGAGCCTCAAGGAACATATTAAAATAATTGTAAAAATCCGGCGTCTCGACCCCTAAAAATGTATATTTTCAATACCTGCACTTTTCTCAATTTCTTATTCAAGGAACACAAGGAATGACTTTCATATGAACATGTGCAGATGTAAATGAAAACTACAGTGGATATTCCAAGGGTGTTTACACGACCAAATCCAATGAATAAAAGCTTCTGATTTTTAGGAACTCAAATGTTTAATCAGGTAATTGCAACCAGGTAATGAATTTTCATGACATGGCTAATGTAAAACTAATACGCCTAATGCGGTTCAAGTGTGTGCAGTATTACAAAAATGTACTGAACACAAATGCTGAAATAAGTTCGACAAATGTGGACATACAGTATTTAATCAAAATGAAATAAACATCACTTACTGTAAGACTGAACCTCCATCAGGAGCTGAAAAACCATGAAGATGAAGAACTCCATTACAGCGAGTGTGAGAAAAGAGACTGAATGAGACTCTTACAGTGAGTGAATTAGGAAATGGTACATCAGACCACAAACTATTTAATGCACTGTGTGGTCATTTCTATGAAGATGAACATTGCTCGTGAGACCATATGTACAGCTGTCTTCACTTTAACAGATGACAGATCTGGGGCAAAGACTCACACTAAAAGATAAGAAACGGTAGTTTTGTAAAAGTAACATAAATGTGCCAAAACACCTGTACAATTAATACACTTGAAAAAGAATAGATCATAGTATCAAAAGTAAGACTGGATACATTATTCACATTAAAGTCACTTTATTAGGTACACGTTTGCTCAATGCATAAAACATGCTTACAAAAGTCAAGCGGTTTAGTTGCTCATTGATCAGACAATTGACAGAAAATAATACAGCTTAAACAAGTCACTATGCCAATTCTGTGAAATTGTTTATAACATACTGCAAATTTGTGTACATGTATGTATTACAATATATGATTTAAAAAGATTTAGATTTAATATTTCTTAAGCCTCAGATCTGTACCAATCGCTAGTCTCAGACTGATTCGGCATCACTGAACTCCACAGATGACTCACAGATGCTTTCAGCTACATTTAACACATTTCACCAATATAAAATGTATTTTCTCCCAAAATCAAAATTCACAGATTCTGTCTGGCCTGCTGATCAGGATATGAATTCAGTTGCTTTATGCTGTATTATCTTTCTGTACATAATTTTTTGTTCAGAGGCAACAAGTGAAGAACAAACAGGTCATCCATGTTTTGAGGAAGTTAAAAGAGATGTTGTTTCCATCTGGCAGGAGGTGTAGTTCAGCTCTGTGAGAACATCAGCAGAACCTGCAGAGATACAGACTTTATTATCATATGTTACTATATTATGGAGTTCAGTTTATGCACAACTAAACCTGTACATTATACTTACTGGTAAAGCGGAACAGACAGATGAATCCTATGAATCCAGACAGAAATAAACCAATACCAGTGAAAACCAGCACTAAAAGCCATGAGCCTGTCAAAAGTAAAAATGATTTAATGGCTTTTCATGATTTAGCGTAAATTGGTTCCACATGACTCCAAAACATTATATGTGAATTTATAGGCCTATGTTTTATTTTTTATCAACAGTTATTTAATTTAATTTCCTATATCGAGAACATAAATCAAAACTCTGCTGAACTATTATACAAACAGATGCCATGAAAATTGTTCACATATATAAAGGGGAGAAAAATATAATCAGGTCTACACAGTTACAATGCCAACATTTTAGCTTATCTAATAATATGTCTGCAATTATTGCCCAGCTCTGAATAGTCTTGTCACTTGTGCCGTTGAGCTTGGTAGTTGTATCTTCCAGCAAAACAATGTATCTAAAATAGGATAACCAAATGAAGATTGCAGGGGTGGATGGTTCTATCCACAGTTTTAAAATAGTATTTTTGGCAACAGTGCTTGCTGCTAATAAAATCCTATTTTGATGAGAGTTCAGCTTGAGAGCAGAGTCATCTAATAGTAGAAAAAACAGAGGGTCTTGAGGTATATCCAGGTGTAAAAACTCTGAAATAGCAGTACTTACAAAAGTCCAAAAAGAAAGCACCACTGGGCATTTCCAGACATGTGCAAATAAGAACCTACTGCAGATTTATACGAGACCGGCCGAAAGAACATTATTTTGTTATTTGGTGTAATGAAATGCGTTTATGCGGTTTAAGTTTAAAAACACATTATTTTCCACATAATGAACATTATTGTTTCTCCTCTATGCCCGCCTTTCTGAACCGCGAAAAACGGTCTGAAAAAGTGAGGTGTGCTCTTATTGGCCAGCTATCTAGTTGCGTTGTGATTGGCCGAATACCTCAGCGTGTGACGGAAATGTAACGCCACTTGCCATATTGTGATGATGCCCTGTCAGGCCGGAGCGATGAGACAAAAACATGAAACCCATTATAAACGAGGCGTTCGTTGCATCCAAAGGGGACATAATTATGGATTATAATTACTTACACTGTCTTTTTACGCGTTGCATCGCGCCGCGCCGCGCCGCGTAAACATAAAACAATGTGTGCATTTGTGATCGGAGAAATTACAAACAAAAAGCCCTACTCTACACGCCCAAAAACTCGCTTTAAATTTTAACATATAAAAACGATTTAATATAAATAAAAAAAACTTACGTCTGTGAGTCAGAACAGCCAGCATGTAGTCTACTCTCAGGATCAGGAAACAGTTCTCCATAAATATTGAATATTTGGGTGATTGAAGTTGTTCGGAACAGGTTGTAAATACAACTTAACCACTGATGTAGTCGTGTCCTCTTTTGGAAGGCCAAAACAAAGTAGTTTCGCTTTCACAACAAACACAGCGTCACACATGGCGGGCTAGAGCGTGTTTCCAACCTTTTTTTAGTCGTGGCACCCTTTGGAAATTTTAACAAACTTGTGGCACCCTACAAAATAAATTGTCACAATATTTGAATTTCTAACTTCAATATGATAATTTGAAAAGTATAGATATTCGGTACAGCAGGGAAGAACTGCAGAATATAATGTCATACAGATATTTTTAATATTATTAAAAATGTTGTCCATCAATGGTGGCAATCAGTAGGCTAATTTCTAATGAAGAGACCAATTTATATGACAGATTTAATGTAGGCTTTTATACATATGTAAACATATAAGTCAGTAATAAAATAAGAACAAATAAAGATACACAAATAAAAAAATAAGACAGGGCCTTGAATTAATAAATAGCTTTTTAGTAACCGGAGTTTTTTTTTTTTTTTTTACCAATTATCCAAATAATGTTTAGTCCTAGAAAGCTATTATTATCAGAACACGCGAGCATAACATAGTGGTTAGCAGATCAATGAATGAGAGGGCAGCGTTACCAGAGTTGCCCATTTACCACACCATGTTACAACACAGTAGGGCTATTGCAGACAGAAACAATACTGTACTACATCAACGTTTCCTGTCGGCTCAATTTTTGAGTGGACTATGCTGTTCCGATTCCCATGAACGGTATACGAGTGAAGCGACTGAGCAGAGCGCACACGCATAGAGCGGGATAATACGCAGAGCGTCACACCACCTGAAAGTGAAACCTGAGCGGTGAACTAATTTTCGGCAGCCAAAATTTCGGTGCATCTCTAATTATTGGCGACATCAGAAATGGATATTATATAATAGATGCTTTTTTGAACATTTTAGCAATTTAAAAATATTAAATTTTATTTATTTTTTTTACACGGCACCCCGGTTGGGAAACACTGGCCTAGAGTGAGCAGAGGCCGGGGGCTAGAGTTAGCGGCGGCCGGCTAGAGAGTGCGGAGGCCGGCTTGAGTGAGCGTGGCTGGTGGGTTTAAGAACGGCGCAGGGGCGGGAAGGCTTGCGGCAACCACATGTGAGACCCAGCTGGACTCCGATTGTCAACCAGTGAAAGCGATACGGGAGATACACAGCGGCAAAAGTTGAAGTATTTCTCCAGGAAAACAGACGGGGTTCGTTTAGAACGAGCCGTTTTAGGTAGGCATTGTTGACTCTTAAATTTTATAAAGAATATCTCTTTGGACTTTAGACTTTAGTCTTTGCAACTTTACGATCTTCTTTATGCACCAAGAGCTTGTAACACTCCAAAGAGAAAGGACAAATTGAAATTGCATCATATGACCCCTTTAAAGGGGCCATCCTTTAAAATCGAATAATTTCAGACCAATTCTGCCGCACACATCCTAAAAGGTGAAGCCAGAACATTTTGATTGCCCCGATGACTGTCTGCAATGGTTCCCAAACATGTTCCTGAAGCACTCGCAATACTGCACATTTTTAATGATAGTGTCCTTTATCAGACACACCTGATTCAGATCATCAGCTCATTAGTAGAGTCTCCAAGACCTACAATAGCTGTGTCCCAATTCAAAGACCGCATCCTACGGGTCCTTCGAAGGATGTGGCCGACACGGCCTTCGAAGGACGCTCCGAGTCTAGCCTTTGCAGAATTTCCTGATTGCGCCAGCAGGTGTTCCCGATTAATGCTCCTGTCGCGTGACAACGGTGCGAGAAGAGAGCTGCCATATATGTTATTTGTTAATGAAAACGAAAATAACTGGAGCCTGAATTATTAGTTTTTGACTTTTAATTACCGAATTACACTTTAAATGTAAGACTTACTTTAATATTGTAATGACGTGAAAAAATACAAAAAAATACAGCGATTAAATGTCGACTTATATCTTACCAAAATGTGATTTTGTTGTTTATTCTATTATTATTATTATGTACATAAATGGACCATGTTGAACATTTAAACAGGTTTTCAACCCTGTTTAGTTTTATGCAGCTGAAT
>JADLZN010011648.1:0-30516 GCA_018155175.1 Sinocyclocheilus anophthalmus | reverse complement strand
GGCAGGAATGTGCAAAATCATTGTAACTCATCTTGAAAGTGAAATGTGAAAGTGAAAATGTGACAATATAAAAGCTCTGCAGCAGTTTATTTCTGTTCAGTAAAGCAGCTGCAGCAGTGCTGAGATCTGTATCGCTCCTCCAGGACACAATCTTCAGGCCTTGAAAATAAAACCAGGTGAGTAAGAACACTTATAGTATTTGAGTTGATTTCTAGCTCATTTGAAATCGTGTTTTGATTTTTGAAGCTGAGAATAGCACCTTGCGGTACAGTAACACTCGCTGACTGTGCAGCAGAACCCACAGATATTGCGAGATTTCAGCAGTTAATGGCCCTCAATAGATCTGAATGCAGGTCTTATTGCAGGATTGGACATTAACAATACGATGGTTTAATGATTGTCAATATTTGCTTTACAATGTACAGATTAAAGAGGATTGACTCAAATGCATTGGTGTTCAATCTGCTAACTACAGACAGTATGCACTCTCTAGAAATCACTTTTTCCCCTAACAGACAGGTTTAAATGGATTCTATATCTAATGGAAAGTTAATATAACATATAAAGCAGGAACAATGCAGTCTGGAGCTGCTGCTGTTAACCTTGCAGTTGGACTTTCACACAACATTTGTATAATTAAATGTAAATAATTAAATAGGCCTATAACGCATATTTATTGTCTAGTTTATTGTAGTTAAATAAAGAAGCTTTATTATAAGCAAAGCACTTGCGTCTGATGTTTCAGTTTCATTTTTTAGAAAAATAATATGCATGAATGAGAAAATAAAGTGCGGGACTTGCTTGATGTTCAAATAGTTATTAAATGTAATAAGCGGAAATAACCGTGAGTGAAGAGGAAATGTATAAAAAAAAAAGCATCAGACCGCAAACTATTTAATGCACTGTGTGGTAATTTCTATGAAGATGAACGTTGATCGTGAGACCACATGTACCGCTATAATCACTTAAACAGGTGACAGATCTGGGGCAAAGACTCACACTAAAAGAAGGAAGGTAGTTTTGTAAAAGTACAAATATTCAGAATAGCAGTTTGAGTTGATGAGTGAATAAACGTTTTTTGACGTTTGGGTGTTTTTTTTTTGTTTTTGTGTTTTTTTGTGGGGGTGGGTGTGTTTTTGTTTGTAGTGTTTGTAGTGCTGCTTTTAGTCATTTTAAACCCATTTCTGGCACTCATCTTCAAGAAATAGTGGATCAGCTTAAGCTTCTGGCTCTTCTATTGATATAATTCCTCCATATTTTCTTAAGCAAGTTTATGATGTAGTTGGTCCACAGCTCTTGATTATGATAAACCGTTGCTTAGAAACCGGTATTGTTCCTGACTTATTAAAACATGCTACAGTCCACCCCTTGCTTAAAAAACTGAACTTAGACCCCACAGTGTTATCCAACTTTAGACCTATCTCAAATTTGTCATTTATCGCTAAGATTTTAGAGAAAATTGTCCTACAGCAATTGCAGGGTTGCAGATGACACCATGATTTTTGAAATATTTCAATCCGGTTTTAAAAAACATCACTCTACTGAGAGTGCATTGTTGAAAGTTTTAAATTATATTTTAGTAACCTGTGATTCTGGCAACTATGCTGTGCTTGTGCTCCTAGATTTGATCGCTGCATTTGATACGGTCGATCATGAAGTCCTTATTGCTCGGTTGAAGCAATGCACAGGCATTAAGGGTAGTGCCTTAAATTGGTTTAAATCTTATTTTTCAAATCGAAGTTTTTCAGTTAATATTGGAGACAATTTTTCTAGTGCTGCTTCTTTATCATGTGGGGTTCCTCAGGGATCCATTTTGGCTCCCATTCTTTTTTCAATATACATGCTCCCACTTGGTTCTATCTTCAGGAAGTATGGGCTGTCATTCCATTGTTATGCTGATGACACCCAAGTTTATCTGCCCTTAAAACGTAATTCAGACGATTTGGACACTCTCAGGGCTTGCTTGTCAGATGTAAAGTCCTGGCTGTCTCTAAACTTTCTGAATTTTTAATGAGAGTAAAACAGACATTATAGTCTTTGGTCCTTCAGATTCATTTCATAATCCCAAAGCTAATCTTGGTGGGCTGTCTTCTTATGTGAAGACATCGGTGAAAAACCTGGGTGTTGTCTTTGATGACTCTCTGAAATTTGATAAGCAGATAAACTTGGTGGTGAAATCATGCTTTTTTTCAGTTGCGAATGCTAGCAAATGTAAAGTATTTTCTCTCCTTCAAAAATTTTGAAAAAGTAATCCATGCCTTTATATCCTCCAGGCTGGATTACTGTAATTCTCTATATGTTGGGATTAGCCAATCAGCTTTGTCCCGATTACAGTTAGTTCAAAATGCAGCAGCCAGACTGCTTAGGGGTACTCGTAAACGGGACCACATCACTCCAATTTTATGCTCTCTGCACTGGTTACCAGTGCGCCACAGAATTGATTTTAAAATTTTACTCATAGTGTACAAATCTCTGAATGGTATGGCTCCATCGTACCTTTCTGACCTATTGATTGAACATGTTCCCACCAATCACTTCGGCTTCCAACCAGAGACGGGGGGGGGGAGGGGGGAGGGGTGGGGGGGGTGTTGGTTTATCCCTAGGTCAAAGTATAAGTGCTCAGGTGACCATGTTTGGTTGTGGGCATTCTCTGTAGTTGCCCCCAGACTCTGGAATGAATTACCTATCACAATCAGACATGCCCCCTCTGTATCTGCTTTTAAATCTATCTTAAAAACGTATTTGTTTGATAAGGCTTATAATCTAAATTAACATTCTCCTGACTTACTTTCTTTTAATTTTTTTTAATGTGTTTATTATACTTTGTGTATTTCTAAGTAAATGTGTGTTTGTGTTTTTCATTTTATTTTTTTTGTAAAGCACATTGGACAACCATGGGTTGTAATTAATGGTGCTATATAAATAAATTTGCCATTTGCCATTTTGCTAAACAACCTTCAGAGTGAGTATGAACAGTGTGAGGAACAGCTGCAACAGAAACAATCTCAGATTAAATAATATTAGTGTAAAAACTTAACTATGATTACAGACATAAGTGTTTCCATCTGATAGCCCTGTCAAGTGATATTTAATGTCTTAAGATAACATTTAACACAGATTTAATATTTTCTTATGAGCAAAACAAAAATATACATACATGTTTCTGACTCTGGTGGAATCAGGCAGAGCAGTGACTGCTATAAAAACAGCTGATGGAATTTAACAATGTTTCAGTCAAAATTTCACCAGTAGAGGTCGCTGATAAAACCCACACATTGGATGAATACAGTAGCTATACTGTAAGTTCAGTAATTTGTTCTTATGATTAATTTTACTTTTGTATATAGATCAGCTATTTAAATATATGAATATAAAAATAACATACTCTAGACTGTCACTATCACTGGATCAGAGTGAGCAGATTATTTTTGAACTTGTCTCTTCATCACAGTGTAGTAGCAGGTTATCCTCACAGATGAACTCTGACCTCCAGTCCAAATACTGATCTGAGATCCAGTGAGTGAGAGCTGACATGATGAGCTCCGTTTTGAGTTACTTTCTCTTCCATTTATGATAAAGGCACACATCTCCATCTTCAGATCTTCAGTATTCTCACAGCTCAGCTGAACTGTGTCTGTTTCCAGAATAACTGAAGCAGATGCTCTTAACTTTGCCTGAGGAAGATCTAATGAATAAAATAAAAAGATGGTAATGGTACATTTCAATTCCTTAGTTTCTGACGTTTTTTTAGTAAAACAAAAGCCAAAAACAAAAGAATATCTAGCAAATGAAATATTTTAGAGCAGGGCACAACTAGAAATATACATATTCACTAAATACATTTTTACTCATTTGCATGACTTTTCCAATGACTGAAAAATCACAATTTAAAAATTGCCTGATTGCCCAATATGTTAAATATTAAGGGGTCACTTGGACATTTTGTTTTGTTTTATGTTTCTAGTTTACATTCTAATTTAAATAATACTTACGTATGAAAAGTTATTATTTCTGATGGTGTATGTGTCACTGTGTGGTGATCTGATTCAGTCTTGAGTGAATAAACACAGATCAGCTGTCTGCTGTTCACTGATCGTGTGAAGAGTTCACTATGACATAAAAAGATGCACTCCAGGCTGACTCCTCTGAGAGACACGTTGAAAGGAGCTGAAAAACTGTGAAGATGAACAACTCCATTACAGTGAGTGTGAGAAAAGAGAATAAGACTCTCACAATAGGTGAATTAGGAGTTCATCTGACCACAAACTATTTAATGCATTGTGCTTCATTTCTATGAAAATGAATGTAGATCGTGAGACCCCATGTACAGCTGTCTTCATTTTAACAGACAGCAGATCTGGGGCAAAGACTCACACTAAAAGAAGGAAGGTAGTTAAAAGTAACATAAATGTGCCAAAAATGCCTGTACCATTACTACACTTGAAAAAAATTGGATCATAATATCAAAATGAAAAATGTGGAATATATTATTCACTTTATCATCACTTTATTAGGTGCAAATGTTTGCTCATTAATGTATATAAAAAAAGAATATGTCAGGTTTGTTGTAGTTCATGGGTTTGTGCTCATATAAAATCTTCACACCGATCAGACATGTTGAAATATTTTTGTGAAACTTTGTTCACTATAAATATAAATGTGGACAATGTGGAATTTTTAAGAACGCAATAAACAGCAGAGATCCTTTACTGTAAGACTGAACCTCCATAAGGAGCTGAAAAAACATGAAGATGAACAACTCCATTACAGCGAGTGTGAATGACAGAATGAGACTCAAACAATGGTTGAATTAGAAAGTGGCAGATCAAACCACAGGAAACCATTTAATGCACTGAACAGTTTTATGTAGATCAAAGTTCAGATCATTAAACCACACTCACAATCATGTGCAAATGATAGAGCATGAACAAGAATATCTGAAATAATAGTTTAGAGGTCTTATAGATATTTAAATATATGTTTGAAAATAAATAGATTCAGTCAGGATGATTCTCACAAAACTGTATTCACAGCAAGCTTTTTCCAAGGTGAGTTAAAAAAGGACACTTGGAGAGTCCAAAAGGACATCTGATATCCAAATGATATAAGGAGTCCATATAATTTAGGACTACTGTGCAAACCAAACCACTCCCTGAAAAAAATACCAGAACATGATTTTCAATTGTAAAAATAAATAAATACATCATTAATAATAATAATAATTCCCGTAATTCACAAAGTATGTAAACAGTGCAGCAAAACTAATGAGGGAAAATGCTCTTTTACACAAATAAAGTCAATGTGCCATAAAAAACAAAATGGAGAAGACAAAAAAAACACTCTACGGATCTATTCACAATTACTAAACACACCAAAATAAACATAAAAAACATTGTAAATGTGTGGAAACTCAGCAATATCATCAATGATGTCAGTGAGTGTCTCTTTTGTCTTTGACTTGGAGCATCAGATGCCCATTTGATCTGACAGTCAGTCTATATTTCACACAGCAGCATGTGGTAAGGGTCTCGTAAACAATCACAATATCTTTGAAGCTGAAGACACACTGGAATGAATGATTCACTAAAAACAGGATGTGAATCATTATTCTCTCTTCCATCTCTGATGTAATCAACTGAGTTTTGTGGGAAAAGAAGCTAATGTCACATGATGGACTTCAAAAAACTGATCTAACATAGAATTTTATTTTATTTTTATTTTTATTTTTTTGAGTCACCCAGAATATGAAAAAGAAAAAAATATTTGGTTCAAACCTTCAGATGGTTCAAATTCCTTCAGAAAAAGTAAAACATCTTCATTTATCATAACATTTTTAGTTTAGCTCCTATTGAATATTGAATGTGGAAGCACTTCTTACAATGTTGTTGTCACAATATGGTCCACAAAGGTTGACAAAGAGAAGGAATAAGTTTAAATAGGAGCGATACTTTAATTAAACCTCACAAAAGACGAGTAACAAAGTAAAAGTGTGTATTAAAACACAACCAACACCAGACAACAAACAGAAATAACTAAAGGGCTTAAATACACAGGCAAACATACTTAATACAAAACAGGTGGGCTCTAATTAGTAACAATGAATAACCATGACAACTGATGATAAGCAGGATAATTGGAAAAAGTTAACAGGAAACAAAGAGAAACAAACTAAAAGTCCATGAAAACGAAACTGAAACCAAAAGGGAACATGACAGTTGGCCCTGCGATTTCTTGGATTTTGTGTTGTGTCTGTTGATTTATTTAAAATAAAAGACTTTTGGATAGCTACTCCATCGGCTTCACCGTGACAGTGTTATTGCACTAGTGACGTTTGCCAGAGAAGATATTCTGGATATTCACTGAGGTCACAGTATATTCCACACCAAACACCGAATAATGAAAATACACTTTTTTAATGACAGTAATTAAAGACACTTTAATGTACAAAATCAAACCAGACTTGAGACTCATCAGTGCATCTTCACCAAACTGTACACGTGAACTGTTTTGGAGTGAACTGGCTTGTCAGGGATCGTGCAGTACAGGTGATAAACATTCTTAAGGACACACATGAAATAAATGTGTTAGTATTGTGTTCATGATGGACAGTTATGCTGGTTTGGGGTGTGACAGTGTTTACACATACCTCATTTTCCTCTGAATTACCCTGTTTCAGTTGTTTATTGACCAAAACATCTGTAATGCAATGCAAAACCATTTGAACCAGTCAAATCACTTTGTGATTTGTTGACCTTGATAAACAAGCTTTTTGTCATAAAGCTTTAGTGTAATGTATTTTAAGCATTGACACTTTTTACATTAGTATCATGATCATCTTTAGTATCATGATTAGTATCATCTCTTCTCAGACTCATTCTGTGCAACAGTGTTGTGATGAATTTAATATTTGTTCAACTTCCTCCATATTAGCTCACTGTTTCTCTACACCTAAATGTGTGCATCAAAAATGCTGTTTTTGGATTGGAGAGGAAGTTTAGAGTTGTAAAACCTCATCGTCATGGTAGGCCTATATTAACAACTCTTATGTGAAAACAAATATGACCACTATGACAATTTTAATGAAAGAAACATTTCATTACCCGAGGGCTGGTAAATTGAATTTAAAGATAAAAAATCTAAAGGTTTGTAATACACATATCATTTGAAATATTTTTAAATAATCATATTATCCTAATCAAATGCATCAATCACTATCTTAACTGTATTATATAGTCTTAACTCTATAAAGGTTTAAAACATACTGGGAATGTCATTAAAACCTTTGTTTTGTTCACAGAATTATAGGGCAAGATCAAATTCATATTTGTGCATTGAAAAGGCATTAATATGTGATATTTGTGTTTGGCAATTAATCAAATTTACATAGAAAGTAAACAAAATACTTTAATATATGCTTGGACTACAGTGGAGTGGTCCCTCAGTGCATTTGCTTAAAACGGAGAGAATCTTTTATTTTATTAGTGATCAGGCAACTAGGAACATTCTATAGAAATTAACTCAAAACTAATTAATTTACTATTAATGTTTTACATTTGGATTATGTGCATTTTAAATCTGCAAAACGTTTACTGCTAAATTACTTAGATATGCTAAATCACTGAGAGTTAGTATTGTTACTATAATGAGCAATATGAACAGGATGGAGGATAATTTCTTATTATAAAGACAACTAAAATTGTAGCCTAATTATTCAATCATAATCACATCAATGGTGATGCTTACTTCTGGGTTGGCCTACAAAAATACATCATCACTGCAGCAATCTACACGATGAAGGGAAAAGATCTTCATATGACTTCAGAAGACTTGGAATATAAAGCTTAAGTTGTTTGTTGTCTTTTATGAGACGTTTATGGTAAACGGTTTTCATTTTGGTGTGAAATGTTCTTTTAAGAGAAGATGTGGTAAATAATACTGATCTGCTGAAGACCAGTACCAGTTTCTGAGAAGCTGTGGTCACTGAACAGTGTTTCTAACTTTAAGCTGACATGGTGACATCTGTTGCTTTTAAGTTTATCAGAGATCATTTCCTGAGAATGATGTTCTCTTACCTGCAGATATGGGCTGAGATGTTCTGGGTAAAGAAGTCTAAGAAAGAGTGGATCGAGGAAATGTTCTCTGTAGTCTTAGAACAACTCTAAATTATATGCCCCCTCTAATGCAGCTTTGTGTTTCTCTGCATTGAAAAGTTAATTTTGTCCACTATGATTTAATTGCTTGGTAACAGCCCAATGACTTATTATATCTTAATTGACTGATTCCATTTAGGAATTGATGAGAAGATGATGCACGCTTTTAGAAAAAATGGCTTTATAAAGGTAAAAATGCCCATAAAAGGTAAAAATCAATTTAAACTTATTGGAAAAGATTAATTTCTGTCACTGGTGTGAACTGATCACCACACATAATATGAAGAATATCAAAAACTTTAGGAGTCAGCTGTCCACGGTAGCCCTTAAGATATCAGCATAATAACAATATCACCTAATTATCATTATCGATAAAATTCCAGAAAATATAATTTTTTGTCAATATTGCACACCCCTAATATATTTAACATTTTGTTTAGAAAAAAAATGTAAATAAATATGAGAAGTGCCCTTTTTCCCACTTTGCCCCTGTCCCTCAAAAAATGTCTGTGCACGTCCCTGTATGAAGGGTTTCTGAAGTGAATCTGTTTGAAGACAAATGATCAAGTTACTAAAAACACTGCAATAACAGTTTCCAAACCACAAGCACAGCAGTGAAATATCTCACCTAGAAACATCACTGTGGCAGAATCAGATGATGTTATGATTGAGCCTCGCTCATTTATTGTGTAATAACAGTTAATGTAGATTGATCCAGTTGATTTTACAGCTGCCCATCTGAGCACTTCAGCACCAGTGAGATCCAGCTCACATCTCCAACTGGTTTTTATATTCTTCTCCTCACTGTTTGTGTAGAAATAACACTGATTCACTGTAACATCTGCTGGATTCTCACAGCTGATCTTCACTGAGCTGGACTCTCTTATGACATCTGGAGATACTTTTACAGTAGGAGATGCTGAAACAACCCAATCAGACATATGCGTATTGACATTAGCAAACATTTAAATAATATTCTGATTATGTAAACGTCAAGTAGATCAGCCTGATTTCTTTAACCAAATTAAGCTAATATTTCAGATTCTAACAGCTGATTACATATAGGAAAAAAAATCTATAGCAAAATTAAAGTTTTAGTTCAGTTGTAGTTCATGTCTTTGTATGTGCATGTTAAAACTTCACACTTTAACAGTAAGACATGCTGAAATATTTTAGACAATGACACTTTTTCACTGCAAATATGGACATACAGTATTTAAAAAGATATACATCATAACTGACTTACTATAGGACAGAACCTCCATCAGGAGCTGAAAAACTATAAAGATAAAAAACTTCATTACAGCGAGTGTGAGAAAGGAGACAAAACAAGACTCACACAATGAGAGGATTAGTTCATTAGACCACAGGAAATGTTTTAATATAGTGTGCAGTTTCGTTTATGTAGATGAAAGTGTACTTATAGACCACACTTGTATCTGTGTGCACTATGTCGTAGGGCATATCAGGGCATGTACCATTTTTTTGTACCCACTGTAGGACTTGCTACAAAACATCCTCTCAGTAGAGGTGCACAATGCATGAATGATGAAAATGAAAACCTGTTTGTCTGCAAGTAAAGATTGTGAAAGTAACATTTAAATGTGCCAAAACCCCTGAACCATTTATAAATACACTTAATAATAAAAAAAAACTAAATCATAATGTCAAAATTAAGAACGTGAAATACATTATTCACTTTAGGTACACATTTGTTTATTAATGTATAAAAACATGCAAACAGACTAAAGCAATTCAGTTGTTCATTATTAAGACAACGGACAGATGATACAAACTGAACAAGCAAGGCAATATGCTAATTTTGTAAAATTGTTTATGGGCTAACATGGCGCAGTTAAAATGTGACTTTGTTAGAACTTGTGTACATGTATTTATTACAATAGTTGATTAAAATGTGTGCATCACTGAACTCCCATGAACAACATTTAACACATTTTACCAATATAAATCCATTTTCTCCCAAAATGAAAATGTGGAAAAAAAGCTCCAAAGATT
Organism: Sinocyclocheilus anophthalmus; assembly: GCA_018155175.1. Classification (NCBI taxonomy): domain Eukaryota; kingdom Metazoa; phylum Chordata; class Actinopteri; order Cypriniformes; family Cyprinidae; genus Sinocyclocheilus; species Sinocyclocheilus anophthalmus. Next base: position 20,350 of record JADLZN010011648.1, on the reverse strand, counting down.
CTGTCTGGCCTGATGATCAGTATATGAATTCAGAAGCTATATACTGTACATATGCTATCATTCTTGCTGTACATATACATATCAGTAGAGGTGCAAAAACTGAAGAAAGTAAACAGGTCATTCATGTTTTGAGGAGCACACAGAGGAAGTTAAAAGAGATGTTGTTTCCATCTGGCAGGAGGTGTAGTTCAGCTCTGAGAGAACATCAGCAGAACCTGCAGAGATACAGACTTTATTATCATATGTTACTATATTATGGAGTTCAGTTTATACACAACTAAACCTGTACATTATACTTACTGGTAAAGCGGCACAGACAGATGAATCCTATGAGTCCAGACAGAAATAAAGCCATGAGTCTGTCAAAAGGAAAAAAAGAAAAGATTTAATCCATATTTATATTGCAATAAATGAATGAATTTGGTGCTAAATCAGGTCAATTGTGTTTAGATTTTTTGTAATTTAATGCATTTTACATCAACACACTGTAAAAATTGAATAATGGGTCTTGCAATTTTCATTAAAAAAAAATTAAGGTGATAATTAAAAATAGTGTGTATATTTTATTAAAGAAATTGTGGTTCAGTGTTGTATAGAAAATATTAAGAACATTTCACTAATAAAACCAAGAGATATGTTTTCCTCATTTTGTAAGAACACGTAAGCGTCTGAGGTTGAATTGAGGAAACGGATTAACACGAAAATAGTAAGGAAGCACGGCTAGACTATTATTTAAGTGAATTAGCTCAATTTTGTGTTATTTTAGTGGTGATTGTTTAGTTCACAGCTGCTTTGTGAACATGGCTGGCTGTAGAGTAAATTTGAAATTAAGTGATTTTAGTGATTTTCAGTGTGAAGGGAAAGACCTATTATTGTTTAATGCTGATATGTTTGACATTTGAAAGAGTTTCTGTTATATTGAAGTTTCTGTTGTTACCATCGTGCAGAAGAGTAGAGCTTATGATTAAGTTGTGGATAACTACATGTACTAACACTGTGAGGCATGATGCTTTGTTCAATTAGCAGTAGCTTTGCTAATGCTAGTGCAGTATTTTTCAGCATTTATCAAGTATTTTCCTACTTGAGCTGTGTGGCTGTATACAGTATTTTAATTGGACAAAATAACTCAAAGTCAAATACAAACAGGCCTTACTCAAAATCACAGACTTTTGGGAATCAACTGAAAATAAACGAGTACATTTCTCTAATAATATTAATTTCATTGTATCATAGATTAAATAATTTAGGAGATTTTTACATTATTTGTTCAGGTAGATTCTATAAAAAATCAAGCCTTAAAAACTACTCAAAAATATTATGTGTAATATTGTTACCATAATTTTTTGAGAATCGTACCATCTTTTCAAGTTGCATAATATGTCAAAAAAAGGGGAAAACGTCAAAGTTTTAAGTTGGTGCAAATATTCAGAATAGCAGTTTTGTGTTGTGAGTGAATGAACAACCTTCAGTGTGAACAGTGTGAGGAACTGCTGCAACAGAAAAGATCTCAGATTAAATCATATTAGAGTAAAAACTGAACTTTCGCACATAATGTTACACTCTAAAAAATGCGGGGTTGTTTCAACCCAACTTTGGGTCAAATATGGACTAACCCAACTTTTGGGTAAAAATGTAATGTAAAAAAAGTTGGGTTAGTCCATATTTGACCCAAAGTTGGGTTGAAACAACCCAGCATTTTTTAGAGTGCAGTGTTTATTTCTAGATTACATCACTGTCAGAAAATAATACTTTTATTGAAACATTTAACACAGATTTAATATTCTTTAATAAGCAAAGCAAAAATATACTTAACCTACATGTTTCTGTCTCTCTGGTGGAATCAGGCAGAACAGAGACTGCTGTGAAAACAGCTGATTGAATGAACATTGTGTCAGAGTGGGATGTGATACGACAGACATGAAACTATGCAGATACAGTATGAAGTAAATCAATTAGTAGCCATGTTGAAAAAAGCAGCATAGTCATGAACCACCATGTCATTGTTAAGTTCTCTGACTGCTACCGCTTTACTATGTATGAATAAACGTTGAAAATGTCCCCAGCTGTATTTGAACTTTTGAATCCAACATATTCATTCTACACAATGACTTTTATTATTGAGGAAGAGTGGATGAACTTGCCCATGGTTTACTTTGTCATGCTGTCTGTCTTGGATTGGAGGTCTACTAATATAAAATAACAAATTGCAAGGGAAATCAGCTTTCAGAAGGGAATCGTTTCTCAAATTTAATCCAGCATAAATAGAAAATGTGTTATTAGTAACTTACCAGTTTTACTGTGTGTTGTGGTTTCAGAAGTGGCCATTACAGCTAAAGCTTTTGAAAAGATAATAAAATAGAATGTTGAGAAAAATATACATAATTCCTAAACAAATAGTAACCATGTTGAAAACCCCCTAGCATAATAATTTTTTGCACAAAAATGTTGCTGCTCATCTGGAACATCTACCTGCAGGCATGAGACTTGCCTTTGTTGAATTCTCTGTGTGTTTTCTGATTTCTGCTTACCTTTAGGAACTACCACTATGAGATACTGATCACAAACTTTGAAAATGAATCCCAGCTATATTTTTGAATGTCTTTTGAATGTAAAAGAATGATTAACATTTGAGGACATTCAAGGTGAAGTAAAAATAAGGCCTTTTTGATTTACAAACTCAACCACTCACAGGTTTTCATGGCTGTTGTAGTACTTTGTTCAGTGGTGGGTGGTGTTGAAACTGCAGAGACAATTTATCAGCATTACAGGGTGTCAGTTTATATTATTTGTAAACTTTAAAGCAAAGTTTGTTTGTTGAAGGTACAGGTCCTCTAAATATAAAAAATACCATATGTCACATACTGATGATGTAACTTGAGGGATTGGTGATTATTAAATGGGATGTTTTTAAAAAGGATGTTTTTGTAAATTATTTTAGAGAGATATTTGGACAGAGCTCACAAAATCACAGTCATCTTTACTAACACTCATGAAGGGTTTCTGAAGTGCACCTGAAGAGAATTAAACCAAAGTTATAAAAAAACATTGTGGTAACAGCTTCTAACAGTAGTGAAATTTCTCACCTAGAACCGTCACTGTGGCAGGAGGAGAATGACGTGATGGTTCATCAATCCCATATATTGTGTAGTAACAGTAAATGTCGAGTGATCCAGGTGATGTTACAGCTGCCCATCTGAACACTTCAGCACCAGTGAGATCCAGCTCACATCTCCAAGTGGTTTTTACATTCTTCTCCTCACTGTTTGTGTAGAAATAACACTGATTCACTGTAACATCTGCTGGATTCTCACAGCTGATCTTCACTGAGCTGGACTCTCTTATGACATCTGGAGATACTTTTACAGTAGGAGATGCTGAAACAACACGAAACAGATCACTACATTACCATCTTCTTGACAATGTTTACAAGTACAATAATATTACATTATTCACATGTTTTGTGTTTTTAAAAAAATCTAAAAAAAGACAGCTGTTGATGTATGCACTCAAGTCAAAACAACACAAAATTTCAAATTCCTGGGCCTACACATAGTCACTTCTTCTCTTTAATGAAGATAGCCCAACAGCACATGTATTTTCTAAAGAAGCTAACAAGAGCAGGCATAACCTCTCCATCCTCACTGGTTTCTACAGATGTGTTATTGAGAGTGTACTAACCAGCTGTCACTGTCCAACCCAGGTCCTTTAGAAAAACATTTTTCTAAAGATAAAATTTTTTTGGTTACACTTTATTTTAAGGTGTCCTTGTTACAGTGCATTATACATTTAAGTAATTAGTGATTTTAATTAACTACATGTACTTACTATGTTAGGTTTAGGATTAGGGTTTGGTTTAGGGTTAGTTGCATGTAATTATACATAATTTATTGTTATTACTAGTACATGTAATGTGTAACAAGGACAACTAAAATGACTAAAGTAACAACTAAAGTGTTACCTTGTTTTTCAACATTTTTGCTAAACTCAAAAAATTGATCTATACATACAAATTCATCTCACTTTTTTTCTTTAAAACTATCTGTCAGGTTAGAGTCGGGTTTAGTGTAAGTGGTACATTATTTTCAAAAGTGATAGAGCGATAACCTTAGCGCCATTGCCATGATATGTGTATGAACCAGCATAACAAAATGTTGGCACAGTTGTTTATTTGTTTCAGATAAAACTGAAAAATGCTTTTTAGCGCCACTGAAAGGATTGTGACCATCATAATTTTAATAGTGCACTACAGAGCAAGGCTGACCTACCAACAAAAGATGTAACAATGGCCTCGTAATTTTCTATTACAGACCTTATGTGCAATACTTTATGTATTATTATTTACTTCATATTAGTAATTACTGTATATGTATTAATTCACTTACAAATCAGTCATATCACACTGCCGCTACACTTTCTGAATACTGTATAATACCTACTGATTTAACTGTCAGTTGTGTTTTTACTGTGTCCCTTATAGTATTGTCAGTATTTATTGTTCATATTTATTGTTGTCTTTTTAGCCCTTGTTACTGTCTGCTACAAAACACAGTTTCATTTTTATCCTTTGTCATAAAATATGATAAAATAAAAATTAATTTGGCTTACTACAGTAATAGTATTTATAGTAAAATGAATATGTCAGGTAGTAGTTCATGTGTTTCTATTATCTGTTTTATTAAAACTTTACACATAACAATCAGACATGCTGAAATATTTTAGACAATAAAACTTTGTTACCTATAAATGTGGACATTATTTAAGAAGATAAACAGCAGAGATCACTTACTGTAAGACTGAATCTCCACAAAGAGTAGAAAAACTATGATGAACAACTCCATTACAAAGAGAAAAGAGACAGAATGAGTCTTACACAATGGGTGAATTATGAAGTAGCGCAACAGACCACAGAAACCTTACAACATACTCTGCATTTTCATGCAGATGAAAGTATAGATCACGATTTACATTTACAGCCATATGCAATGTAACATTTACATACAGTCATAGAGCATGAACAATAATATCTAATATAATAGTTTTAGAGGCCTGAAACATTTAAAATAAAATACATTTTAAAAGATAAATGTTAAATTCTACTTTACATTTGAGGATGATTCTTAAAACATATACTATACGAGTATACACCCAGTCAGACTTACTACACACACTAATATATATATATATATATATATATATTTATAGATAATATATATATATATATATATACTATAATATATATAATATATTATTGTAAATGTACAGAAAAATCGCAGCACATGATGAAGTGAGTGCGTGGTCTTTTGCTTAGAGTGTCTGATGACCAAATGTGCATAAATACTACTTGATTACTTTTTTATTACTAACTTTAGTGAGACACCTCACTGAACCAAGAGTTGCAGTGCTATCATAATGTCAGGCCCCATTGGATGTTTTGACCTGCCGTTCAGTCTGTATTGCATATAGCATCATGTAGGAAGGATGATGCTTCTTGGAAACAATCATAACATAAAAAGGGCTGAATACACACTGGAATGATGATTTTCTAACAACAAGAGTGAATCAGTATTCTCTCTCCATCGCTGATGTATCTCTGGATTTTGTGGGAGGAGAAGCTAACGTCACATGATGGACCTTGAAAAAACTGATTTAAGCCGTTTTTAAATACAACAAACTTATAAGAAAAAAACCATTTGGCTCAAACCTTCAGATGGTTCAATTTCTTTAGAAAAGAAGTAAAAGATTTCATTTATCATTACAATTTTAGTTCAGCTCTTATTGAATGCCCAAGCTCCACTAGTGGTACTAGTGGGTTTGCCAGAGAAGATGCTCTGGATATTCACTGAGGTCACAGTATATTCCACACCAAACACTGAATAATAAAAAAATAAACACCTACTGTTTTTGTCTGAAAGTAAATACACTTTAATTATAGTCGCAATACATAATGAACACAGACATGAGATTTGTCAGTGCATCTTCACCAAACTGTACACGTGATCTTCTGCGTTTGAGTGAACTGGTTTGTCAGGGATCATGGAGTACAGGTGATAAACATTCTTAAGGAAGAAGAAAGATTATTAAGACACAAGTAAATGTGTTTGTATTCTGTTCATGATGGACAGTTATGTATTTGGTGTGTGACATTGTTCAAACATACCTCATTTTCCTCTGGATTTTCCTGTTTCTGTTGTTTATTGACCAAAACATCTGTAATGCAATACAAAGGCATTAAACACGTTGACCTTGATGAACAAGCTCTTTGTCATAAAACTTTAATGTATTTTTAGCTTTGACACAGCAGAATAATCTCTCTGAATCATTCTATGCATCAGTGTTGTGATGAATTTAATATTTGTCCTACTTCCTCCATATTAGCTCAGCATGATTAGAAGGCTATCTCACCTTCTAAATGTAGACACCAAAAATTTAGTTTTTGGAATACAGAGGAAGTTTTAAGTTGTGAAACTACAGTTTGTTTTCATAGTAGGCCTATATTAACAACTCTTATGTGAACAAAACAAAAATTTGATTCCTCATAATATGACCACTTTAATGAGAGAAAGATGTCATTACCTGATGGCTGGTAAACTGAATTTACAGACATAATGAAAGAGTGAGTGTCTGTGGGATCTGCTGTGCTCTCCTGATGTGACTCTGGGTGTTCGAGGCCTTTGAAAGAACAGCATGATGAAGAGGGTCAAACAGAGTCAATAGAAAACTATACAAAACAAGAAGACAAATGTAAAATGGCTTCCCGAAAAAGCTTCAAATTGTATGCATAACGTTAGATTTGATGACAGTGACACCAAACACAATCAATGCATGTCTTGATACCAGACACCATGACTGAATGAAAAATTGTTGGCCCCCTTCCTGATTTCTTATTTTTTTGCATGTTTGTCACACTTGAATGTTTCAGATCATCAAACAAATTTAAATATTAGTAAAAGATAACACAAGTGAACACAACATGCAGTCTTCTCCTCTAATGTGCATAAGTTATGGAGCGCATTACCTGCGTTTATTAGGAAAGCTGCTTCCTTGATTTGTTTTAAGAAACTTCTTAAGACACATCTTTTTAGTAAAGTTTCTAATTTAAGATTTATTATTGCGAATCTATTTTTCATATGTATTTTTGGAGCACTTTGAGTTTGAGAAAGGTGCATTACCAAATCACAAAAGTTATTAATTATTATTATTGTTATTGTAAGATCCTTTATGGTGAGTTTTTTTTTATTATGGCCTGAACTGTTCCTTTAAGAAGATGTGGTTAATAATGCTGATCTGCTGAAGACCTGAAAGAGGAAATGGTACCAGACACTGCAGTCACTGCACAGCGTTTCTAACCTTTAACTCACATGGTGACATCTGTTAGCAACTATGCTTTTAATTGATCTGAGATCATTCCCTGAGAATGATGTTCTCTTACCTCCAGATATGGGCTGAGATGTTTCTGGTACAGAAGTGATCAGGGAATATATATCTGCAGATCCAGAACCACTCTAAATAACATAATCAATTAATTTTATATATGTATATAATTTTATGTATGTACATAAAATTGTAAATGCACATATACTCACCATACTAATTCCTTGACTGGGCACTTCCATTTTTATTGATCTAATTTAGCAAAGAATCAAATTTAGCTCTTTATGGCATATTTTCATACATGTATATATCAGATTAGAAGCTAAACATTTACACATTTAGCTCCTGGACTACAAAAATATTTTTTTATGAAAAATAAATATTTAGAACAATATATATCACAGACTACTGAATTGAATGCATGAAAAAAAACTTACAGTTTTCTTATTTTTTGACCTAGAAAACAATGAGTTACTGCATTATATGTTTAATTCTAGCTTGCATTATAAATTCTATATTGAACAGCATTAAGCTCAGTATCTATCCAACAGAATGTACAATGAGCCTTATTCATGGCTTAAATTTTCATTTTCAGCATACAGTATGCATTATGATGATATTTCACAAGTTTGTTTGCTCATATTGACAGGTAATTTTTAAGCTATTAAAGATTAAACGTATTTGCCTGGTTTCTGCAGTGGAGAAGCTTGAGGACAAAAAGATCACATAAAATTCCTTATTTTAAGGAAATAAGTAAAAAGTACACAATTCACATATATTGTAATTCATGGGCGGGGATTATGTTAATTGTGAATGAGCGTGCATGCACACTATTTAAACAGTTTGAATTAATTTAGATACACACGTTTGTGAATCCGTTTTTTACATACCAATTACTCTAAATGTACTTATATGTTTACGAAAGATTGATGAATGAGGCCCAAAGAGTGTACATTTGTAAACTTGACTTACTTGCAAACCGACACAGACAGATGAGTCCTGTGAGTCCAGACAAGAATACAGCAACACCAGTGGAAACCAGCACTAAAAACCATGTGCCTGTGTCAAAACAAAACCAACATTTCAGTCCATGTTTATGTGTATTATGATGTTTAATGTGTTCTTTAGATATATCAGTCCACCTGACATATATTTGTTTTACTTTTGTTGTGTGCATGGAAAGAAGTAAACGTTTTACAGAGATTTGAAATGGAATCAAATCATCCAATTAATTCAAATATGGAAGCAAAGACTCTAAAATAATATTAAAACCTGTTTGTGGATCTGTCGGATGAGCCATTGAAGTGTGAACATTAGAAACAGCTGCAACAGAAAAAAAAAACTCAAATGAAATCATAGGTTAATTGACTATGGTGAACATACACATCAAGGTTTCAGAGTTTAATGACTTCATGGTAAAATAAAAAATCTTAATATTGCAGATTGCTAATATTTAGAAAAGATAGAAAAAGTTACCTGTTCTGGGGGATGCTGTTGTGAAAGTGGCAGCCATTGTTGCTGAAATTGAAATGGTAAAATAATTAGCTATATGAATAAACTTTTTTTTTTTTTTTTGGTCAGGTACAAGTTTTAATTGTGCACTAAACTTTACTCACATGTGTCTATTTGCGAAGCTTTTTGAGTGGACGCTTCTGTTGAAACTGCAGTGAGAACATCTTAAGTTATATTTAACATAAAAACAACAAACTTTTTATGTCTGCAAGCCAGAGCTAAAAGAAGTATAGTAACATTTTATTAAATCTAGGTAACTTCCCCCAAAAATATAAATAAATAAGCAAACATATTGGGTGAACCACAGAATGTTCAGTGTGATTTTTAACTTTTGTTCAGATATCCTTTTTAGAGCACCAGTTGAAAGTCTGGTAGTGTGTGATTCTCAGTTGTTTAGTGTATGATGGCCAGTTTTCCTCTGTAACTATTTACAAAGTTGGCAAGTGTATGATGTCTGTAGTTTAAAAATTGGTTCAGATTTGAAAAGTCGTGTAGTGCATTCCATCCTTAAGTACTTACTATGTTCTGATATTCTACTGTTACCAGGCAAAGTGGAGTTTGTAATGGAAACTGCAGAAAAAAACAGCATATAGTTGTAGTCTTATAACAGAATATTAATAAAAATATACATAATTCATAAACAAATATTAACCATGTTGAAAACACCATAATCATGAGTCTCCAACATCCATGAATCCAATATTTGAATCCAACATTAATTTTACAAGGAAGAGTGGATGAACTTACTCATCGTTTCTTTTGTTGTACTTGTTGACAGGTTTGTCTTGGAATGGAGGTCTGATAATAAAAATAAATATCGCAAAGGGAATCACTTTTCAGAAGGGAATTGTTTTTCCAATTTAAAAATAATGGAATAACCAGAAAATGTGTTATCAGGAACTTACCAGTTGTAGTGTATGTTAGGGTTTCAGAAGTGGACATTACAGTTACAGCTGTTGAAAAGACATTGTGAAATGTGTGGTGATGCACAGTATATAAATATTTAATAAACAACAATGAACCTGAAAGAATAATTGTCATTTTAAGGACATTAAGAGTAGAGTATTAATTATTTGCAAACTTTAACAAAGTTTTTGTTGTTGTTGTGCACGGTACAGGTCCTTCAAATAAATATAAATAAAATAATGTATGTCACATACGGCTGGTGTAACTTGACATCCCCTCATCCATATTTGTTAACATGAGTGTATTAATAAAAAAAAGTACACTGGACTGTTACTGTCATTGGATCAGAGTGAGGAGACCGTTTTTGAATTTCTCTTTTTGAACTTCGTGGGGACGGGGGTGCGCGTGGGATGGGACAGTTACAACAAGTTATTTCCACAAGGAAGTCTGACCTCCACACCAAATTACTGACTGAGTCCCGTGAGCTCAGCTGACATCACGAGCTCACATCTCTGTATTCTGATTTTCATCATTACAGTTCAGCAAAACTGGGTCTGTTTCCAGAATAACTGACAACTTGGCCTGACAAAGACCTAATTAATGCATACGATGGCACATGCCATGAACACAATGGCCAAACAGCTGTGCTAGCAGGAAATTGACATTTTTTAAATTTCAGTACCGACTGGTACCAAAGTCAGTACTTTTGACAACACTACTGTGCATCGTGAAATTGCTTGCTTGGAATGCCATTCATGAATCTCTCTCTGACATGTACGTGCAGTGGGCTGTGTATAAGGTATTTTCTTCTGCTTATTCTGAAAATGGTAATGCATATACTTACACCCATCATGTCCAATTCTGCCGAACTAATGCTGTTCCTCAGTTGGTTAATCTGGTCTTCTGCTTTATAATTAAAGCAGAATTTACAGCAGGACTTCAAATCCCCTCCTTACTTTCACCAGGACTATCACCCAACAAGTCTTCAATATGTCACTGTCGCAGCAGCGACATTTTCCACCACTCTCAAATCAGCTTAAATGTTATTTCTCTGCCACTCATGAATCATCGAGGGGTTAGAAATCTAATTTTTGTAGTGGCAATTCACTACTGTGACAGTGAAGTAATAAGTGATATGTCAGGACTGGATGGGCAGGCGAACTCGTGAATTGTTACTAAAAATGTAATTGTAGGCCTACATTTCTGTACATGACATTTATATATTATTTTTATATTCTGTATGAAATTGTAATGGTTAGGTTTTAAGTTAGGGTTATGGGATCTAAAATGGTTAAAATCTATAAAATGGTTAAAATGCAATGATACAAATATCTTTATGATATAAAATATTCGTAAATATTTTGTTACTTTAGCTGTAAATGTTTAACAATTGTTTTCATTTTAGATGGTGTCAATACATACACTGTATGTTTCAGCATTTATCCAAATGTACAACATTTTTTATGTTTTTTAACCTGTAAATGTTATGTTAATACCTACATACAAACAATGAAACCAGGCTGAAATTTCTCACCTAGAACCGTCACTGTGGCAGGAGGAGAATGACGTGATGGTTTATCAATCCCATGTATTGTGTAGTAACAGTAAATGTCGAGTGATCCAGGTGATGTTACAGCTGCCCATCTGAACACTTCAGCACCAGTGAGATCCAGCTCACATCTCCAACTGGTTTTTACATTCTTCTCCTCACTGTTCGTGTAGAAATAACACTGATTCACTGTAACATCTGCTGGCGTCTCACAGCTGATCTTCACTGAGCTCTCTCTTATGACATCTGGAGATATTTTTACAGTGGGAGATGCTGAAACAACACGAAACAGATCATTACATCTCATTGACAATGTTTACAAGTACAATAATATTCCAATCACATATTTTGGGTTCTAAAATGTGAAGTCAGCTGCTAATAAAATGTACTATATACAGGAATATTCTATAGTTCAAACAATATGTCAGGTAGGTTGTATTAAAACATCACACGTCACTTGAGAAAAATATTGCTGAAATATTATAGAAAATTAAAATATTCCTTCATCAGAATCAGAATGAGCTTTATTGCCAGGTATGTTTACACATATGAGGGATTTGTTTTTGTGACAGAAGCTTCCACGGTGTAACAGAATGACAGTGACAAGACAGGACACAAATAATAAAAAATATATAAAAATAGACAATGTACAAAAAAGCAAAAACACAATATATGTGACAGACTACAGAATTTAATCAACATTAAACAACAAAGATCTCTTACTGTAGGACTGAACCTCCATCAGGAGCTGAATCACTATGAAAACGATCAACTCCATTACAGCAAATTTGAGAAAAGCGACGACAAATTAGGAAGTAGTACATCAAACCACAGGAAGCCATTTTAATCCATTGTGCAGTCAGTTCTGTGAATGTAGATCATGTGACCACATGTACAACTCAAATTCATGTTAACAGAAGGCAGATCTGGGGCACATTTGCGCTCAAACTCATTTACTAAAGACAGAAGGTAGTTTTTAAAAAAAGTAACATTTAAATATGCCAAAAATACAACAACCGAGGAATTAAAAGAGATGTTTTTCCCATCTGGCAGGAGGTGTAGTTCAGCTCTGAGAGAACATCAGCAGAACCTGCAGAGATACAGACTTTATTATCATATGTTACTATATTATGGAGTTCAGTTTATGCACAACTAAACCTGTACATTATACTTACTGGTAAAGTGGCACAGACAGATGAATCCTATGAGTCCAGACAGAAATAAAGCCATGAGTCTGTCAAAAGAAAAAATGATTTATGATTGAATCCATCTTATATTACAGTTTATATTAAACTAAGGGAATACATTTAATTGCACAAAATCAGATGCATTATGTGCAGTTTTTTTTATTATTCAATTTGTTTTAAATTAATATGCAACATGATATAATCATAAGAGGATGACATTTTAAGGTTTGTGTTAGTTTTACAAATATTCATACAAACTTCACTCAGTTTTTATGGTTGTTGCCAAAGCTTCATCAGTAGAGGTCACAGTTAAGATATAAAATAGGTTACAACAATGTTACAATGTTCATTTAGTTTAGAAATAAAATTATATGTAGTACTGTTATTAATATTACAGCATAATATACACTTCAGCACCAGTGAGCACATGATGAACTGACTTTTATATTCTTCTGTTCTTTGTTTGTGTTGAAATAACACTGATTCACTATAACATTCTGCTGGCGTCTCACAGCTGATCTTCACTGAGCTGGACTCTCTTATGACATCTGGAGATACTCTTACAGTAGGAGATTCTGAAACAACGCAAAACAGTTCACTTCATTACTTCTCTTAAATGACCATGTTTACAAGCACACCATTTAATAAACAAGGTCCATATTCTTACAGACTTAAATTCATTTGAATAAGACCTTTACATGTGTCACACCTATTCAAATATTCCTTTATATGTATTAAACATCCTCATTCCCCTGCAGTTTTCACTATTTGTAATCATTTTGTACTTTGCGTGATTGAATTTTCTATTTACCAATCAAACATAAGGAAATATTCTAGACAATGAAACTTATTCAAAACATGAATACAAATGTGAATATTAGTTTTTAAGCAACAATTAAACATGATAAATAACTTGCTGTAAGACTGAACCTCCACGAGGAGCCGAAAAATTATGAAGATGGAAAAACTCCATTACAGCGAGTGTGAGAAAAGAGACAGAATGAGACTCAAACAATGGGTGAATTAGGAAGTGGTACATCAGACCACAGGAAACCTTATAGTGTACTTTTTACGTAGGTGAAAGTGTAGATAAGACTGCACTTAATAGCATATGCAATTTGACGTGTATCATAAAGCACTACAATATATGATAAAATTGTTATGATGTTATAATGTTCAGTTAATCTACTGACAATAGTGGTATAACTACTAAAAAGATCTACAGCTATCCAGAACTATCTCTGACTAATAAGTTCTATTATAAGTGTTCTGTTTATAATATAATATAATATGCAGGAAACAGGCCCTAATTTTGCAACTTGAAAAAATTTAAAAGAGATCAGATCCTCTTTAAATGACAGTAAGTTTAAAGAAATAGTTCAAAATAAAAATTTACTGAAAATGTACTCACCCCTCAGGTCATCCAAAATGTAGATTAGTTTGTTTCTTCATCAGAAAAGATTTGGAGAAGTTTAGCATTACATCACTTGCTCCCCAGTGGATCTTCTGTTGTGAATGGGTGCCGTCAGAATGAGATCCAAACAGCTTATAAAAGAAAAGAAAAAAGAAAAAAAACATCACAATAATCCACACCACTTTACTTTTTAACTTAAAACCGTTGTTTCTGGCCTCCATTCTTCATCCATAAAATTGATTTCTGCAGTGAAAATCCCCCCTGCTGGTGTTTTATGATGAGACACATTTCTTTCTGCAACCAAGAAATCAGATCGACTGATCACCATATGCAAAGTTTTCAGTTATTATTGACTGATTAATTTCAGATCATTTTTAATACTAACTTCCAATAACAGCAGTTGTACCAGGAGTTGAGGCTTTGACAACTATCGGTGGAAATGAAGAAAATAAATGTCTAACCACTCATCCTTTAACAACAGTAGGTGCTGACAAGAACCTTTTTAAACCTGAATCCCTTCAATGTAATTCAGGTATGTTTTAGTCTAAAAATGAAGGTCACTCACAAGTTCATGTGGCAGTAGTCAAAGCTTCAACAGTAGAGGTCGCTGTTGAAACTGAAACGAGATTTCAACAACATCACAAGGTGCATTTAAAATACTTATACACCACCTCATATCCAGGCCTAGCTATCACAATTGTAAATCAACTACTAGTTTGGAAATACAACAACAACATAATCAGTTCACATGCAGATCAATTCCATTATATATAGAGTTTTAAAATGTATTTTTATTTAATTGTAAATTCATCTAATCAGTGTCACAATTTCATTTATGTCTTTTAGAGTGTGATTTTAACAATTATACATACAAGAAATAGATAATCACAGTGGGAATGTTGTGGCATGGTCGTGCATTCTGCAGTTAATTCATGCAACATTTGGCTTTATAGTCTTGCAAGCTGTGGGTCTGCCCTCGCAGAATACCAATCGACTTTAGTCCATATACATTACCCCACCCAAGTTAGTACTCTGCTGCTTTAACACATGTTAATTGTCCAGTTTTTTCAATGAGTTTTTAAGTCCGAGTTAAAATCCTATTGCATAGTGAATCGTTAACTCAATTGTGCTGTTCTAGTAATTAATAAAGTTTCGCACTGCACTTATAGACCTGTTATTATAAATGTTTAAAGAAAGAGTACCTTACCGTTTATTGAAAGTTTGAAGGAGCAGAAAACTGGTTCTACCTTATTCCATGGAAACTTCACATAGATTTAAAACAAAGAGATCCTTACCATATGGCCTGAACCGTGCTTGATGTGGGCCGGTACGCACCGGTATGCAGTTCCCGGCACTTCTATATTTTAGGCTTTAGAGTAGGCTACCTGCACTTTTTTGTGCGTACCGGCACTTCTGACATGTTGCCGGTACTCTGAGTAAAAGCGTCAGGGTCTGGGTGATTATATGATCCCATAATATGATTAAAAAGGACACTATATAAATCACACTACCCAGGCGGGCTCACCTCTAATCTCGACCAATCACGTGAATGAATGCAAGTGGAGTGTGTGGGGCGCGAGAGCATGTCAGGGGAGGCGCCCAGAGTAGTAGAATAATAATTAATTATATGATTACTAATTTGAATCAGTACTTTATAACAAAAATAATACCTTAAAAGAAAAGACCAGGCTTTTGGCGATCACCCTGTGAAACCGGTAACCCTGCAAAAGTCCAGGATCCGTAAACCGAATGTCCAACAGTACGTTCAAACGCCTAATGGCAGAGAAAACACGTCGTGTCACCAGCCTAGTGACTACGTCCAGATGTCAGTAAATTATTATTTTCAGCGTGTATTTGGCTTAAATGCAAGAGTGTTTAATGAACGCTGATTATGCGGTGGTCAGAGAGATTTAGCGATTCTGAATGGGTCCGTATAGTAGTAAAGGCAGGCGATTTAGTGGTATTTGGCGTCTCCCTGTGGTCCTCTTTGCTAAGGAATCAAAATCTCGCTCCATTTTCAGGAAATATACAATTGAAAATAAGGTGGATAAGCTCCACCTACTGTCAGAGAGTGAATTTTTCATTTTCATTCAGCATGTGTGCCATTTTTCTGCATTAGTCTGAATGCAAAATCACATGTGAAAATCAGACCCAAGTGAATTCCACAGGCCCAATGATCATAACATGTTCCATATTATGGACCTTAGTGAGTCCTCCTCATCTCAAGTTCCAAAACACCATTCCCAACTGTGAATAGCCTTGTTCAAAGAAGTATGTAAATCATAGTTTCGATAACATTGTTGATTAATTGTTTAATTGTCTAGTCAGATTTTGTTTAACTGACCCTAAATCAGACCCTAAATTCTCAACTTGGGACCCACTGCTCTGCACATTTTGTATGTCACTCTTATCTGACACACTCAGTTCAGTTCATGGAGCTTTCTACGCTGACCTTTTGGCACCGAGTAGTTATATGATTCTAATAACAGAATATATATATATTGGAAGAACCTTTTGAAACCTTTTAAGGAAACAAACGACACTCACCAGTGCTGTGCTCTTGATATAGCCTTGAGAAACGGAAGAACCTTACCTTTTTTGCTGAATTATTGTTTTGATCTCTGATGGTCTTTATGCCTTGAGCTTTAGCAGTAAGAATCACACAAATACACACACAGATCCACAGCATGACTTTCACTGCAGACATGGTGAAGCCTGGTCCGGACTGACTTCAACGCTGGGTCTAAATGTTCTTAAACGAGAGGAAGAAGAGCGAGAAGAAGAGAGAGAGATGGATGAATGACTGCCTGTGTGTGTTGTACAGGCACTATAAGAGTTGCCAAAGGGGTGTGTGAATGTGCCCAATAATCTAGCACATTCTCCACTGCCTCCACCCAGAACAGCCATCCATCCGTATATATCATATGTCTGTCTGTCTGTCTGTATCATGTCTGTCTGTCTACAGTGGTAAGAAAAAGTATGTGAACCCATTCGATTTGGTTGGTTTTGGCATCTGATCTACATCAAAGTCACAAGTATAGACAAAAAAAATGTGCTTAAGCTAAAAACACACAAACAACTATAATTGTCTTTATAGAACACATTCCATTAAACATTCACAGTGCTGTGGAAAAAGTAAGCCAAATTGGTGTCAGTATACCTGGATGAGCAACATGATTTGTTTTTCCAAACTCTAACGTTTACATTTGGGATATTTTAGTTCCCCCGGCAGTTGGATGTAAAGCAACAATTTAAAGCAAAATATTTATTTTTAATTATCTGTGAAACCAGTTATTGACCATCATAGAGTTTTGTGAGATCTGATGTGGGACTGCTGATGTGCTTTGCCACATAAAGTGCTCTCTTTTTCATGAAAGTACAGATGCTTTTTGTGGTGTGATGAGAAACTCTTCAGACCCTCAGTTTGCCTGAATGACTCACACAGAACCTCTCATTTATCAGAAGTACCTCTTACAAACCGCCTCTATCCCATATGTACTGAGAGAGAGAGTTAATGTGCCGTAAGTTGTGCCCAAGAGCGGCCAAATGACAAGTAATCAAGCTGCTGAGAGAAATCGAGAGAAGGGAGAGATCAAGTGAGTCTGTTCACAGTTTTCTGGACTCCAGTGTGTCATGTCTGGTCAGCATTGCTAGGGCGCTAGAGTGTTTGCGTGTGTTTTGGGTCTCTCACCGCTCCCATTTAACAAGACTGAAGTCAGATATGATGCCATTCTTCAAAAGGTAAACACGCAGTCATGCATAGATTGAATAGCTCCCCTCTCTTTCCTCTTATATAGCAACCGTGGTTGCCATATGGCTGCAAACAATGGGTTTTTAGAAAGTCTGCTCAACATTTAAGATTTAGATTTGACAACCAAACCAACAAACTTAATCTCTTAATCAATTTCTGAGATTATACAGTTTATTCATATTTGATAATATAAGAATAGTCAGAAATTGTGAGATTAATTGTAATTATTTTATTGACCACATACAGTCTGTATGCTTTCAATTTACAACATTAAATGATTTTTTCCCTTTTTAATGTGAAAATATAGCTGTAGAGTTAAAGAAAATAGTTTTATTTACTGTATATATTTATATTTGCATTTTCGTAATAGTTAATGCTATTAATTTAATATAATTCATATATTGTTAATATATATTTAATATGTATTTTATTCCTATTAGAAAAAAAATGTATTTATAATCTTTTATATTAAGGCATAAAAAAAATGTACTTTGATTTTTTTATTTTTTATTCAATACTTCAAAACTACAACTAAACATTACATGTGGGATTCAAAATTATGCTGTAATTTATACTGATAATGGTCAGTATTTGGTTTGTATGAACACCACAAGTTTACACAAAACCTAACCCCTTCATAACTTTATAAAATTGTTATGCTGATAAATAATATCATTTTTAATAAAACAGTCTGCTTAAAATTAAAACACTGCAAACTAGGGGGACTGGTGATCATTTGGAGCCCACATCTATGCTCTACCTTGTCTATTTTGAGGCTTCTGTTTGTCTTCATGGCTGTTGACATTTTTAACCCCAGTAGGAGCATTCTGAGTCAGTGTTTAATCAGTAAATGATGTTTGGATGTTTAGTTCTGTCCCGTGGCTCACGCTGACACATACTGGGCAGGGGTGAGGATGTGCTGTCAGAATCTCCGTTTAGGAGGTGACAGCATCACAGAAACAGACAACATCATTGCCATGGAGCAAGACCGAGGTTGGTCCGGATGAATATAGGATTTAGACATGTTAGGGGTCTTTCTCACAGGACATGTTCATGTGTTTAAAAAAGCTAGGCTGAAGAAAACTTTTTTTAAAAACATTGCGCTTGTGGCACAAGATGCTCAAAAAATTGGTGGTCAGTGTTCTCCATTGGATACTATAGTTTGATATATATATATATATATGTGTTGAACCCTCTAAAGTGCGTTTTGCCGCTTAAGCAGTGATTAGTTGGCTGAAGTGTATTTCCTTGAGGGCGAGGGCAGAGGAATTGACCCAGATCATGTCGGAAGTTCAGAAGTTGAGCTGTATTTGAAGGAGTCTGAGAGGCCAGAGGGAGGTCGGGGCGGCTGAGGCCTGTTAACTCAGAACAGATGTGCTTCTCAAAGCAGTGAAGGAGAGGGATAGATATACAGATAGATAGAGTGTCCATAGAGGTGAATAACTCACTTTTTCCTGTCTTACTGTGCTGCTTTGCATTGTGATGAAACTGGTATTAGATGTAATTTTTCTAGATAAATCCCACAGTGAAGACTTCCTTCATGTCATGGATGTACAGTATCTTGACTGTCCAGTGAAGGTTCCAGCAGAACACTAGATGGCAGTGGAGTCACAGTGTTGATCTAGATGTGTTATCCACTAGATGGCAGCACAAGCTTATGTTAGGTAAAATAGATTTGAAATTTGAAAACATGCCTCTTAGTTTTATTATTAGGTTAAATTACATTTTGCTCCATTTTGCGTTATTTCTGATACTGCTATGGTTACTTTATGGTTTATTTATCAGTTTATTCATTCACTCATATACTTACTCTTAATCATTCTTTCATTGTGTTATGTAATTAATCTATAAAAAAAACGTTACATAACTATAAATAAATACATGTATATTCAGTTTTTTTTTATTAATAATGATTACAGCCAATGTAACATCTATTTCAGAAAATAAAAGCATTATATAGATATTAAATAGTGGTACAAATTTGATTTAATAATAATAATAAATTATGTATTTTAGTGTAATATTTCACTACGATATTTCATTATGAAATATAATTTCATTTCATTACATTTGAATTTTAATATATATTTTTCTATATATATTTATTCTTGTTAAACTATCTCACATGTCTTATAATTGTTTGACAGGGCATACTACTTAATTGTATTGGCTGGAATATGACATGCATCCAGCTCAAATGAATATTTGGGCTGTGTAATTAAGAAGATTAGGCTTGCTCACAAAAAGAAAAGAAAAAAAAAGCTGTCAATATTTTAGTGTTGCTCTAGTCTGGCGGAATATTATTGATATTCCTGTAGTCTTGTCTGTTTGTATTTATAGTTGTATTTATTGTCACTCTAATCTCAGTATTTTAGTGTTGCTCTAGTCTGACAGTATGTGAATATTGGATTTAAAGCATTTTGTCTTTGATGTATTATCCCTGGAATATTCCAAAAATCCTGAAAAGTTTCCAAAATTTCTGGAATGTTTCTGAAATTTACTGGAAATGTTCCACCTTTTTGCACCCCTAATCTTATGTACCCAGTCTGATGGTTTTTTTATGTAACTCTAGTATGTCAGTGTTTTAATGTCACTCTAGTCTCTCAATATCTTAATGTCACTGTAGTCTGTCAATATCTTAATGTTGCTCTAGTCTCTCA
>JADLZN010011647.1:0-11898 GCA_018155175.1 Sinocyclocheilus anophthalmus | reverse complement strand
AACTGATTTACACATATTCAAGACAAACCTGTTGATGGAGGGTCTGTAGCCCACTTAATTTATCAGTGCATCATAATTAAAACATGTAAGATGTGTCATTTCTATTTATTCCCTATATTCTGTCTCACTCATACAGAAGACAAAGGTGCTTCTCTGCAAATGTCTGATCAGATAGAAATGGGAGCACAAGTGACATCTGGCATGGCATACCTTGAGTTGCAGAACTACATTCACAGAGATCTTGCGGCACGAAACGTTCTGGTGGGAGATAACAATGTGTGCAAGGTGGCCGACTTTGGCTTGGCACGAGTATTTCAGGTGAGAAATATTCTCCGTTTCTATAAAAAGGCTTGACCCCTCAGCTATGAGGCAGTGGTTCTCAAATGGGTCGCAACCCAAAAATGAGTCACAGATCTGTCACGATAGTGTCACGGAGAGTATAGAAAATAAAAATGCATGGTAAATGCAAAGAATAAAATGCAACGAAAATTTATAACCTTACCAACATCAAAGTTTGTGTGTATTCGGTCAGTCTTTTTAATATTTGCCCCAGTGTTTATCCTAACTTCTATTGTTTATTCATTTACAAAACGGACAATTTCCCTATTCAGTCTTTGTCATATTAATAAATTTGCATGCTGTCGGGTCTATTCAATTCATTGTAATATTAATACATTGTATTATTTAATTCTTTACGATAAATCACCATGTTCTGAAGCAAACCAGCTGAGAACCACTGCTATAATGTATGCACTGATTTTGTATAAAAAAATACAAAAACTGTACTTTTAATCTCACTGCATGATTTCTTTAGATGGAAAATGAGAAATGTTAGAGGCGCCTCGCTTGTAAGTTCTAAGAGGCCATGCATTATTATAATTTTTTTCTTTGTTTTATCATGATCAACATAAAAGTTTTCTTGTTATCACAACTTAATTTTCTCATGATCTCAACATAACAAAAACGGTTCTTTGAACAATGGTTGTTTGATTCTAAAAACACAATGCGTGGAGCCTTAACAGGTTTAAATGGTCTAAAAACAATACATTCAGCACCGCAAGCACAGCGGAGCGTCTTCAGAAGAATGCAGAGAATCTTAAGCTGCTTGGATTCATCTTTAATTCAATTCACCACTTCGTTTTAAATAAAAATAATTTTATAATCATTTGTTTGTGTTTTTATTAGGCATTTGGATATCTGTGTATCATGGCGGTACAAGCTTGGGATGCTGTTTGTGTGGTCGTGTGTGTGCTTTCCTACCAAGAAATGCAGAAACGACAAAAGATTAGCTACACACTGTTATAACAGAACTGCCCTACGTTATCACATGACAAATCACCTTTATGATAATATACATAACAATAAAGATTAAAAATAGATGCACATTACGATTGTTGTAAATAGAAACTGTGAGGATTCCATGCAGCAGTAATAACGTAATAACGCTACATTCCAAACAAAAATTAACAATTTTATTCAAACATTAACCTTTATAAGTTAATGTAAATGTCCCGTAAACTCCCCATCAGTAGTTTCTTACGGCACCTGGTGGCGCGAGTTGTGTAACTTAGAAGAACAACTTTATGTTGAAATCGCAAGAAACAAGGGTGTATTCACACCGGTCTTGTTTGGTTCGATTTAATCGAACTCAAGTTCGTTTCCCCTCTTGGTGCGGACCTTTTTGGCAGGTGTGAATACAACAAGCGCACTCGGGTGCGGACCAAACAACTGAGCTTCCAAACGACTCGGTACGGTTCTACAGCTTTATCAGAATCAGAATGAGCTTCTTGGCCATGTAATGTTTTACCATAAGAGGATTTGTTTTAGTGACAGAAGATCCACAGTGCAACAGAATGACAGTGACAGTGACAGTGACAGGACAGGACACAGATAATAAAAAGAATTATATAAAAATAGACAATGTACAAAAAAGCAATATATATAGACAATTTTGTATGTACAGGTATATGTGCAAATTTGTAAATAAGTATGTGTGTTAAATAATGTATACTAGTGTTGTGTGTTCCATGATTATTGTAAAGTGTTCATGAGATGGATTGCCTGAGGAAAGAAACTGTTCCTGTGTCTGGTCGTTCTGGTGCTCAGAGCTCTGTAGTGTCGACCAGAGGGCAACAGTTCAAAGAGGGAATGTGCTGGATGTGAGGGGTCCATAGTGATTTTGCTAGCCCTTTTGCTCACTCTGGATGAGTACATTTCTTGGAGAGAAGGGAGGGTTGTACAAGTGATTCGCTCAGCAGTCCGGACTACTCTCTGTAGTCTTCTGAGTTCAGATTTGGTAGCTGAGCTGAACTAGACACTTATAGAAGTGCAGAGGACGGATTCAAGGATGGCGGAGTAGAACTGTTTCAGCAGCTCTTGTGGCAGGTTGAACTTCTTCAGCTGGCGAAGGAAGTACAACCTCTGCTGGGCCTTTTTGACAATGGACTCAATGTGATTGTCCCATTTCAGGTCCTGAGAGATGGTGGTGCCCGGGAATCTGAATGACTCTACTGCAGCCACATTGCTGTTCATGATGGTGAGTTGGGGGAGTGCAGGGGGGTTTCTCCTGCAGTCCACGGTCATCTCCACAGTTTTTAAACTGTTGAGCGCCCGGTTGTTGAGACTGCACCAGACAGCCAGCTCTTTAACCTCCTGACTGTAAGCAGACTCATCACCTTCATGAATGAGGCCGATGAGTGTGGTGTCATCTGCAAACTTCAGGAGCTTGACAGAGGGGTCTTTAGATGTGCAGTCATTTGTGTAGAGGGAGAAGAGCAGTGGGGAGAGGACGCAACCCTGAGGAGCTCCAGTGCTGAAAAAAAATTGTAAACAAAAAGTAGAAGATAAAGAAAACAGGTCCCAAGAAAGAACCCTGGGGGACACCAGTCACTACTTTAGATAGTCTGGATCGAAAATGTTTAAGTTGTGCACGCCTGGCAAGATAAGATCTAAACCATAATGGGGTACAAGTAATCCCAATGGAAACGAACCTGTCAAGGAGTATGTTGTGCAAGATAGCATCAAAAGCTGTGCTTAGATCAAGAAGGACTAGTATAAGTCGGCTGGTTCAAACAATCCATTACACTCCCATCAAGGGCTGACTTAAACAGCTCCAACCAGCCTGATCTTCTCTGTTGAGGGGTTACGCTCAAATCATACCTCACTGCACATTATAGAATTAACAATGTAATTATTTAAATAACAAACGTAAATTAAATAAGATAGTTATTAATACTTGACAATCTTCCTCACTTTTGAGTTGTGCTGCAGCTTTCCATCTGTCTTCAGATGATGAACTGAAGAAAGCAAATGAGCAGAAGGATCGGGAGGAGAGTTTGAGTGGAGATGAGAGACTGACAGAATGGTTAGAAAACAGCCGGAAGAGGGAAAGGAGAGCTCCTCCTCTCTCCTGTCCGCCCAAACTTCTTTCTCCTCTCTTATCCCTCCTCATCCAGCCTCTCTCTTCGGTCTCTCGCTCCCACCGAGCAGGACTCTCTGCTGATGAACAACACACACAGTCTGTTAAAACACTTGCTGCAAATCATACATTTTGGAGGAATAACACAGAACTGTTTTGTTTTCCCCACATGCAATACCCACTTTTCACAATCCAATCAACACCCAACGGATAAAAAACAAGCATTTCTTTCCATGTTCAAAAACTAATTTCACTCAGTAATATATCACAGCATGGGAGTAAACTCTACTGCTACTAACATTTCATACTAGCTCTAGCTTTTAACCTGTAGTTATTATTCCTACAATTTGTGCCGATTTTTACTCAAACTTAAAAAGTTGGCATGTGGTTAAACAGTACAATCCATTTAAAACTGTACTCCTGTCCTTCACAGTCTTGTTTTAACTCATCAAAAATAAAAACTGGCACTACCCTGACAAAAGGCTATTAATTTAATCTGAATGGTTGTGTGAGAGCATTACCTGTCCTACAACTCTTACCGGAGCACAAAGTGCTGTTTCAAGATGCACAAACACATTACTTATGTCCAGTCAATGTATTTGTGGAGACTTTTTCAAAACGCATGGTTTACGGAGTTTCATGATTTCAATGTCTAGTTATCCACTTTTAGCGGTTTAGAGCTGGTACAGTTTACATTATAACAACAAGATAAGGTTGAGATTTTCTACATAACGTAGGGCTGATATTCTGTGATACATTAAAAACTTCAATAGTATAATTTCAACCAGCAGGAATCCTTTTTGACTACCATCCTACCATCCTCTACACTTGGCTTTCATTTAGTGGACAACCTCTCAACAACAGATTTCTGTAAGTTTAAGGAAATAGGGAGCAAAATTTTTTCAGTTTTCAGTTTCAAACAATCAGTTTGTTTCAATTCCTTTTACATACAGAGTAACTCTCTTTATCAGCACTTTTTGTTTCATAGTGCATGCATTTCAATTCCATAGTTGAAAACGAATCTTAATAAATGACATGGGTTTTAGGCTAAAGGATCGGGCAATTCAAATGTCGACGATATTGCGGAAATTAAGTGTCCCAAATAAGCAAGCCAAAGGCGACAGTGGCAAAAACTCCATCAGTGACAGAAATGGAGAAAAAAAAACTTGGGAGAAACCAGGTTCAGTCGGGGGGCCAGTTCTCCTCTGGCTAGACGAAACCAGCAGTTCATTTCCAGGCTGCAGCAAAGTCAGATTGTGCAGAGGACCTCTGGTCCTAGGCTTGTTCCCGGTGGCAATCTATAAGACAAGGTCTCACTGGGGATCTTGTCTCTGGGGCTTATCTAGTCCGTTTTACGCCCCCTAAAATTAGCAGAAGCAAGCCACGGGGATGAATCAAAACATCCCCATAGTTATATTGTATTTATTAACTTCCTGTTTGTTGCTGCCATGTGTTTTGTGTTTGAGCTCAGTCAAGTTAATTCTTTATAGTCTATTT
This sequence comes from Sinocyclocheilus anophthalmus, assembly GCA_018155175.1. Taxonomy (NCBI): domain Eukaryota; kingdom Metazoa; phylum Chordata; class Actinopteri; order Cypriniformes; family Cyprinidae; genus Sinocyclocheilus; species Sinocyclocheilus anophthalmus. Next base: position 6,983 of record JADLZN010011647.1, on the reverse strand, counting down.
TTTTTAAATCTTAAAATCAATTTTATACACCATAATTTGCGTTTCTATAACATGTGAATATATCCACTATCGTATTCTACAACAAAAACAATAATAGCGCCTTGTTATAAACTAGTTCTATATTGATTTCCCGAGTACAATGCATTGCCATTAGCATCGCAGTGGGGCGGCGCAATCTCGCTTCATGCTACTATTCTATTCACACACCATACCATTGTGTTTACTCACTGTACTTGCTTTGAATTGGCAGATGTGTGTCTACATTTGAGTGCAGGGTGAGGCACGTTTGAGCTGCAGTCTGGTATGCAACTTGAGTGGGGCCGTGGAGAGTAGAAGCAGATCCGCGACCTGGTGGAGAGGAAGACCCAGCTGAGAGAGTGGAGAGCCGCCCTGCTAACTCTTCCACCACCTCTACTCCGTGTGTTTCTCTGCACAGGACGCGATCTTACCCTGGGTGCACCCGCAGCGGAAGATGCGAGCCAGGTCCCGGGCGACGACCTCTCCCCCCCCGCCGCCTCCGGTCTTCGAGATCTCCACCGGGAACCGCTTCGCTCCCCTCCGCGAGACAGAACACAACGCTGTGATCGTTGGAGACTCCATCATCCGGCACGTCCGTGCTACATTAGCTGAAGGTAAAGTGCACACCCACTGTTTCCCTGGTGCTCGTGTTCTCGATGTTTCTGCGCAGAGACCCGCGATCCTGAAGGGTGACGAGAGACCCGGAGCGGTCGGGCTTCACGCCGGGGTTAACGACACCAAGCTGCGGCAGACGGAGACACTGAAAAGGGACTTCAGGAGCCTGATCGAGACAGTGTGCAGCACATCGCTCGCGACGACGATCATAGTGTCAGGACCGCTTCCCACGTATCAAAGAGGACATGAAAGGTTTAGTAGACTTTTTGCTTTAAATGAATGTTTATTGTCATGGTGTAAAGAACATAAACTGCTCTTTGTTAATAACTGGAATCTTTCTGGGAGGGTACTAGGCTTTGCGTGCGATGGCCTGCACCCAGCGAGTCGTCGGAGGCAGACTCCTGTCGGGGGGGGGGGGGGGGGGGGGGGGACAACATATCCAGGACGTACGTACCATTGACTAGTAAGTCAACTCATCTCAAATAACTGCCATGATGACTTTTGTTATACCCGCTTAAATGATATAAGTACTTGCGCTGTCTAATCTATAGACTGTGTCTGTTCCCCGAATAGTGCGGTCAAAATATAAATTTAATGCAGGATCTAGAAAAATCTGATAGTGATTAAACCAGAAAAATGTAAAATAAATGAACAAAAACAATTTTTAAAGTTTGGGCTCTTAAACATTAGATCACTCACACCCAAAACAGTTATTGCAAATGAAATGATCACAGATAATAGTTTTGATGTACTCTGCTTGACTGAAACCTGGTTAAAACCAAATGAATATATTGGTCTAAATGAGTCTACTCCACCAAGCTACTTTTATAGCAGAGCCGTCCAGAGGTCGTTGCGGATGGTGTTGCAGCAATATATAGTGTTATTCTCAATGTTACTCAGAAGACAGTATGGTTTAACTCATTCGAAATACTTCTGCTTAAATGTTACACTGTCAGATATGAAAAAATAAATCTATTGTATCTCTTGCTCTGGCTACCGTGTATAGACCACCAGGGCCGTATACAGATTTCCTGAAAGAATTTGCAGATTTACTCTCAGACCTATTGGTTACCGTTGATAAAACGCTAATTGTCGGAGATTAACATTCACATTGATAATACAAATAATGCATTAGGACTTGCATTTACTGACATAATAAACTCTTTTGGAGTCAAGCAAAACATCACCCATCGTTTTAGATTTAATTATATCGCGTGGAATTGATCTTACTGATATATCGTACCTCAAAGTGATGATGTTGCTGACCATTTCCTTGTATTGTGCATGCTGTGTATTACTGATATTAATTATATGGCTCCGCGTTATCGTCCGGGAAGAACTATTGTTCCAGCCACCAAAGACAGTTTCACAAATAACCTGCCTGATTTATCTCAACTGCTCAATAAATACACATGAATTAGACAAAATGACTAGCAACATGGGCACGATCTTCTTTAATACATTAGAAGCTGTTGCCCCTATCAAATTTAAAAAGGTTAGAGAAAAAACGTACTGCGCAATGGTACAACAGTAACACCCATTCTCTCAAGAAAAAAACTCGTAGTCTTGAGAGCAAATGGAGAAAAACTAACTTGGAAGCTTTTAGAATTGCGTGGAAAAAAACAGTAAGACAATTCCCCACAAACTCATAGAAAATAACAAAAACAATCCAAGGTTTTTATTTAGCACGGGTGGGGGTCTGAGGTGGGGTGGCTGATTAACAAATACAGACACACCAGATCTAAATATTCTCTCACAGTTTAATAGTAATGATTTTATGAATTTCTTCACTGATAAAATAGCTAACATCAGAAATACAATAACAAATGAAGATTCTACAGCGTATAATACTTTAGCTTCATTCATAGCACCAAAAGATAAACTGCAGTGCTTAACAATTATAGGACAGGAAGAGCTAAATAAACTTATCACTGAATCTAAACCAACAACATGCCTGTTAGATTCTGTACCCACTAAATTACTGAAAGAGTGGTTACCTGTAGCAGAAGAACCGCTTTCTCAATATTAGACTCCGGGGATGTAGGTCGTTGTCTTAGGGTTTGTCCCAAAACCAGTCAAGCTGGCGGTTATTAAGCCTCTTATTAAGAAACCATAACTAGATCCTAGTGAACTGGCAAATACAGACCCATCTCAAATCTTCCTTTAATGTCTAAAATTTTAGAAAAAGTTGTATCTGCTCAATTGCTGCTCCTTCCTGCAAAAAAAGATCTCTATGAAGAATTTCATAGCCCCACCATAGCACAGAAACTGCACTTGTTAAAATTACAGGGGGAATTACGGGGAAGTCGTGGTTAGTCGATTACACCAAATACACAAATAATGATCTTTAAAAAAGCATCAAATGACCCCTTTAAGTATCATTTCCGTTGAATCCACATGCCACTCATCTCAGGGGTCAGTTGCATAAACATAGTCACTGTGTCTGTGTCTTAAGAACTTGTTTGAATAACTAGCATTTAACTGAGTGGCAAGCAGGCTTACTTTTTGGACTTAAAACCAGTAGGTAGTACTAGCCTAACTTCACTTGCACCATTTTAACCAGCTGTTAGATTTCATCACAGAAACATCACACAGCAGGGAAAAAATGGTTTTGCTTTTTTCATCCTTGCATGTTTTTTCTAAAGTCATCAACACACTGATGTGTCTCAACCGGTGTTCTTCAGTGATGGCTGTTGTAAGTACAGTTGTAACCTTAGACAGGAATGTTAAACACCCAGACAAATCAAACAAACCTGTCGGACTGACTCTTGGTATGCATATGCGCTTTATTGATTTAATGTTCTTTAAAACTATGAAAGATGTTCAGCTGAAGAAGACCTCTGCATTTTGGCCTTTTCTGTCTATTTAGTTTTAAGATTTTATTGAATATTCCCCATGTTTATCTATACATTGCGAATTTGCACCCTGGGTATGTTGAAAGTTTCCTGTGTGTTTATGACAGTCCCAGGCTGAGAGCAGGACTGGTTCCTGGATGGCTGCTGGAAGGCAGTTGTGCTGTAAACATTACGATTAATAGCCCATGACTCATAACAGAGTCCACAAACAGGCCCTGCAGAGGCTGCCGCTGCACTGCCTCTATTACTACTGTACAAATGGGCCAACCTGTTTGTTAAGCGCCATATGGAGTCTCACCCTCATATGCACTGCTGTGTGCTGCTCTACAGCTGAGTAGTTTGGGCCTTAGCGAGCAGTCACATCCAATGCTGCTAGTGGAAACGGTATTATAGGAATAGAGTTTGGCACTAATGAAAATGATTGGTCAGTGAAGTGTTTTATGTTTATAGAGAAACTGTTGAATATGAAGGCAAATGATCAGCACAGATTATTATGGGCTGTGTGGGCCTGCCTTGTATTGTCAGGTGAATTGCTACTTTTCTGCTTTATTTTAAGCCCGTTTATTTGGTCTTTTTTTGGATTTATAGTTTATATGTATGCATTAGGGCTGTGAATCTTTGGGTAGACAACGAATCCTGCGCATTCCCGATTCATAGGCTTTCGATTCAAGAAACGGACTTTTGCAAATCGGGAAGATTCAATTCGATTCGCTTCACAATAAATGCGTATGAACGATCCGATTCTGCATTAGTGCATCACAGGATTATTTAAATGCTTGTCGGGGCAAATCCCAGTAGCACTTTATGGTTAGAGAAAAAAACACCACTTTGGTCATGTGTTAGATGCTAGTTTAAATGAGGCTATGGCATTACAGGCATTGTAGAAATTTATGTAAGCCAAGCTTTTACAAAAAGAGCTTTAAAAGGAGGATGTATAGGCGAACATTGTGGTCACACCGTTGAGGGTAGCCATCATTTCAGAAGTTGAAGAAAGGTCAAATAGTAAGGTGTTCCCCAATTAGCAATAAAAATGCGCAATAACCTTAATTTATTTGTTACCACCCCATCCTAGTACAGCCTGAATCTCCTTTAATTCTATTCCATTACTATCTCTATCGCCAACTGTACCAACAATTATGTATTTATTTATTTATTTTTTTTCCCTATTTGTCTTTCTATTTCCCTATGTTTCATTTCTTTTTTTTTCTTCTCATGTATTTTTTGTTGTTCTTGTGTAGGGCCGCTTCGTCTCACCCCCCTTTTGTATGCGCCCGCATACTGGCACTCCCGTCATTCGGCTTTGCCATGCCCATACTTTTATGTAGTCTGTTTCTTCTGATTTTTTAACTCCTTTTTGTCTACTAGGACTCTATTTCTTATCTTTCCTTTGACTTTGCTCTCAGAAATCACTCACCTGTGGCCCTCCTCCAATCCCTTGGTCTCTCTCCTTTTTCCTACTGGCGCTGTTTCTGCTTGTTTATCTCCAACCCTCTTCCCCTTTTCTGCACGACCTCCGGTCGCCACTTATTTCTCGTTCTGTCCTGTCCTACATTGTCACTTAGCCCGCGCATTCCTCGTATTCTGTCTTTATTGTTGTATTGTCTTCCCGTGTCCTCAGTCCTTTGTTTTTCTTCAGCTTAGCTGACCCTCTGTGTCCTGCGCCCCGTGTCTTAGTCAGTTCTTGTGGTGCCGCCTTCCGCTCCGCCTTCTTGTGCCCCCAGTGTCCGGCTTTGTCGCCGGGTCACTTTGTGTGGTCCTATCATTCCTGACCCACTGTGTGTTTCACGCCAACGCGGCGTTCCGCTTTGGCTCGGTGTGTTTGCATGTGCCCCCCGACTGCCTCTACCGGAGGCGACGACACGTGGAGAGAAAGGAGTGGCTGCAGGCCACATGGCCAGGCCACCGAAGCCTGTGTGTGTGCATGGACACGCGCACCCCCACCCGCGTCACCCGTCGGGGGGTGAGCCGGGGGTGTACAGGGAGACACCCGCCTGCACCCGCCGCGCCGCGACACCACACGGCACCGTTTCTTGTGGACCCCCATGCCGCGGTGCTGACTGCCATTGTTCAAAACACATTTATCATTCAATGGAACAGTGTGGCCGTCTGCTTTCGACCCTGGTGTGCCGACACTCCGGTCTGGAGGGCCGGTGTCTGCAGAGTGTTTAGCTCCATACTTGTCAACACACTGCTGGTACGTTCTCTCGTCTGCCTATAACAGTTGATAGCTGGGTCATGGTGTGTTCCTTGGGGTTGGAGCGTTAAACTCTGCAGGCCCCGAGACCCCATCGAGCGCACCTATCACACCGAGTTGTAGCACGGCACCCTGCTTCGCCACTTACCGTATTCCAGGTGGCTCCTGCCACAAATTGCACCGTCCTGTCTGCTAGGGTAATGTCGTGCACAACGGTTGTTGTAAGCGAGCCATATGAAAACATACAGACCAGTAAGAATACTTCACTTTAGCATTACTGGCCCTGTGAGTACTATGGAGGTCTGGTTGGGGGTGCGATTACACATCAGCTGCTCAAAACAAGTGTCCGTTGTGAGCCACGAACGGAGCGCTTTGTGAGCTCAATCCTGTGATCAGTCGAGGGGTAAATAGTGTAAGCGGTGAAGGGAGAGAGGCAAGGGAACGAAACACGTCAAGGTCCCATTATTCCTGCGTTGTAGTAAGATTATGGTTATATATTTGAAGCATCTGACTCGTATAGAATATTATCGCCGATTCATTCACGATTCTTAATGTTGTTAAATAATTACTGCCGAAATCGAGAGTTCAGATTCAAAATCCATGTTTCGAGGACGATGCATATGTATCATAGGGTTAGTAACAGATGCACCGCTTTATTTTTAAAACACGATTGGAATCGGTCACAGCCTAGCATGTGTATGTGTTGTTGATGTATTAGGGTTCATCCGATAGTTGACTCAAGCTCTGCCATGACGCATTAAGCTTGATGTCGACTACGCGCTGTTTCTATGGAGGGTGGCAAAGGAAATAAATAAGATTAATCTTTGAGGACTTCACATCTTACGCTCCGTTTACAAATCAGTTCCCCAAGGAGGAGGACCAATGGCAATGATATTTCTGAAAGCGCTCACAGAAATGTGGATATATATGGGCTAGAAATGACTTGGGAGAATGCACGTTTTAAATACAGCTTATGCACAGGTAAGTTAATCGCGTCTGATCGTATGCGCGGGACTGCACTGTAACGCACACACATGGGCTACAGACAGTAGCGCGTACATCACACGCACATAATCATTCAGTGCGGAAATATATTGTCAACACTGCTCTGTGATTTCTCAATAAAATAGCTTAGAAACTGAAAAGTTCAAGCATATTTTTCTTAATAACTAAATTCCACAGCTTCACTATTAGTAGAGAGACGCTGCCAGGTATAATTCATTCACACACGCAATCGCTCTCATGCATTCATATTAATGTAATCTTTAATGTGCTACTTTATCTGAATCTGATTTAGAATG
>JADLZN010011646.1:0-117668 GCA_018155175.1 Sinocyclocheilus anophthalmus | reverse complement strand
CTTTTAATAGGCCTATAACACAAATTGTAGCCTTTAAATAGTCAATTTTATGACAAAATACAAACAAAAAAAGTCTTTTTCTGCTCTTTAATGTGGCGTGAGATCACTGCATTCGCCTCAGTTCATGCGGCATGTGAATCAATCATCTTTTCCCTCTTTTCTACTAGTTCCAGCATGAGATAAACATTAATTAATAATGAATTAATAAAGCACAAGATAAACATGAATGAATATCAGAAGACATGCTGAAAAAATCAGAACAACTTTAATAAAAATGAATGACTCATGTAGGCTAATCGATCAATCAGTGTTTCCAAAACCGTCAATAAAACAGCTTGTGAATAGTCATAACAGTCGTAACATAACATACCTCAGAAACGGCAACAATATAACTTTACCAACATTGTTTTATTATTTTCATAAATCAGTTAACTGCCGCAGACCTTTTTTTTAAGTAGGTGGAATTTTCACAATAATTAACTTTAGTTCACTACAAAGTAGAATAACATAACTTATTTTTTATTTTTTTTACTTTAGGCTTTCGTGAATACTCATGGAAGAATGGTGGCTTTGTTTTTCGATAGTCTTTCAAACAAAGAAGAATATAATTAAAGACAGAGAATTAAAATGGTACGGTGCTTCTGGAATCTAATTAACAACCAGTTGTGCTAAGTCTTTCAACTAGCTAGCTACTAAGCCTCACACCGGTTTTTATATTATATTATTATTTCTTGGTCATGTCAATGCACAACATTGCCCGGTAGTAAAAAAACAAACAAAAATGACGCAGTTCTACGGCAGCAATATAACAAATGCACACAAGAAATTACTGAGCCCTGCACATGACATTCAGACCATACAACCACACACACACACACACACACACAAGCCACACACGAACCATATATATATATATATAGATATAGTGTGGGCACAAAAATAATTCCAATAATTCGTTCCCTCATTTTAATTAAAAGGTCCCCTGCATAGTGAATTATCCTTTCAGTGTTGTGGCAGTCTATTTCAAAAGACTTTTACTGGCATGGCTTAAAAAGTACAGATTAATTAAACGAACACCTCATCATTGTTGATGCATATACAGGAAAATCATGTCAAGGGAAACAAGCCTGAGAGGAACTGAGTTTTATGTCATCATCAGGTTTGTTTACATTAAAACTAAAATCAACTTGGGCCGATTAATCTTTAAAGTGGATTCTGTCTCTGAAGAAAAACGAGTGATAGAGAGAAAATCAAAGCGAGTTATTAGTGTTACCTCAGGTATGCATTTGCAACCTGTTGCTAACTGAATGGGGTTTTTCGTTCTTTGAGATTTTGAAACTCTTTGGTTTGTTTGAATTGACTGATTGGCCTGTGGACCACCCATTCAACGGAAACCCAAAAGACCAAATTACAGCTCAGTGCTGAGAGATGAATAGGAAGGTTCCTCACATGAGTTGCAGTACATCAACATCCCACAGAGGTTACTGTGGAAACCCAGGCTAAATAAGCGGGTGTGTTGCCCACAACAAACAAAATACCACTGAGGGAATCCTGGAGACAAGGATGCTGGGAAAACGATTTATCAGAAAAACAAAGTATAATATGTGTTAGCAACAAAGCAAAAACTCTCAGCCAAACTTGGTATTAATCTTGATGTTGGAAATCTAGTAAGCTATATCCAATAAAATCCTCTCCAAAGCTAAAATTAAACTGATGGGTGTTCAGATTAAAGCTCAAAGTATACTTCAGTTTTGAAATTAAAAAATTCTGCATACAGTATTTCTGTCATGACAACTCTCTGAGGGTTTAGCATGGTAATGTACATGGCAATGTCAATGTGTTTGGTCCTGGCGGAATAGATCTGCTACGCTGCTGCTGCTGCTACTAAGTACTAAGTACTGAGACTTGCTACTGCCAATACATCCACAACATGCAGCTGTGAGCATGCAATAAATATTGCTGCTGCAAATTTTTAAAATACAAACCCTATTCCAAAAAAGTTGGGACACTGTACATATTGTGAATAAAAGCAGAATGCAATGATGTGGAAGTTTCAAATTTCAAGATTTTATTCAGAATACAACATAGATGACATATCAAATGTTTAAACTGAGAAAATGTATCATTTTAAGGGAAAAATTAGTTGATTTTAAATTTCATGGCATCAACAATCTCAAAAAAGTTGGGACAAGGCCATATGTTTACCACTGTGTGGCATCCCCTCTTCTTTTTATAACTGCAAACGTCTGGGGACTGAGGAGACAAGTTTGCTCAAGTTTAGGAATAGGAATGTTGTTCCATTCTTGTCTAATACGGGCTTCTAGTTGCTCAACTGTCTTAGGTCTTCTTCCTCTTTATGATGCGCCAAATGGTTTCTATGGGTGAAAGATCTGGACTGCAGGCTGGCCATTTCAGTACCCGGATCCTTCTACGCAGCCATGATGTTGTAATTGATTCAGTATGTGGTCTGGCATTGTCATGTTGGAAAATGCAAGGTCTTCCCTGAAAGAGACGACGTCTGGATGGGAGCATATGTTGTTCTAGAACTTGGATATACCTTTCAGCATTGATGGTGCCTTTCTAGATTTGTAAGCTGCCCATGCCACACGCACTGATGCAACCCCATACCATCAAGAGATGCAGGCTTCTGAACTGAGTGCTTATAACAACTTGGGTTGTCCTTGTCCTTTTTAGTCCGGATGACATGGCATCCCATTTTTCCAAAAAGAACTTCAAATTTTGATTTCGTCTGACCACAGAACAGTTTTCCACTTTGCCACAGTCCATTTTAAATGAGCCTTGGCCCAGAGAAAATGCCTGCGCTTCTGGATCATGTTTAGATATGGCTTCTTTTTTGACTTATAGAGTTTTAGCAGGCAACGGCGAATGGCACGGTGGAATGTGTTCACCGACAATGTTTTCTGGAAGTATTCCTGAGCCCATGTTGTTATTTCCATTACAGTAGCATTCCTGTATGTTATGCAGTGCCGTCTAAGGGCCCGAAGATAACGGGCATCCAGTATGGTTTTCCGGTTTTGACCCTTACGCACAGAGATTGTTCCTGATTCTCTGAATCTTTGGATGATATTTTGCACTGTAGATGATGATGATAACTTTAAACTCTTTGCAATTTTTCTCTGAAAACTCCTTTCTGATATTGCTCCACTATTTTTCACCGCAGCATTGGTGGAATTGGTGATCCTCTGCCCATCTTGACTTTTGAGAGACACTGCCACTCTGAGAGGCTCTTTTTATACCCAATCATGTTGCCAATTGACCTACTAAGTTGCAAATTGGTCCTCCAGCTGATCCTTATATGTACATTTAAATTTTCCGTCCTCTTATTGCTACCTGTCCCAACTTTCTTGGAATGTTTAGCTCTCATGAAATCCAAAATGAGCCATTATTTGGCATGACATTTCAAAATGTCTGTCTTTCAACATTTGATATGTTATCTATTTTCTATTGTGAATAAAATATAAGTTTTATGAGATTTGTAAATTATTCCATTCCTTTTTTACTCACAATTTTGTACAGTGTCCCAACTTTTTTGGAAACGGGTTTGTACAGGAAATAACCCCCAATAGCTACATGAATCACCCCTAGCAGACTATACAGTGGACTGGGGAAGGTGAGGGGTTCTGAAAACAAGCTGCCTGCTACCGCACGCATGGTCATATATTGAAGAACTTTGACTCGAGCTCATTGTCTACCGATACAGGAGAGAACCAATCATTTGTGCCATGTGATAATGATGTCATTAGATCATATTGAGTTAGACATATCGGACTGCGCCATCTAGAGTTTCATCTAAACTCTGTACATGATATACCTCACAAGAGCCCTGTATACAGACGTTCATTTTGGTAGTATCGTGAACACAGGTCCACTAGAAAGTGTCATCCTCGTCCAGTGTTTGCACTATTTCTCTCCAGAAGTTAGGACCAATAAAAATGTCTTTGTACTCATTTAAATTAGATTTGTGAGTATCTCACTCACTCACACAAGATCTCATCAAGGCGCACATCTATTGTTGTTTTTGTCATCTCCAGTTGTTGTAGTTGTGCCTTCTAATCTGTTTCTTTTTTGACTGTGAAACAATTAGAGTATGCACATTTAGAAAAAATAAATAAATCTGGCTGAAATATATATGCCTCATTAGCGGTTGTTTCTATGGGCTGCTATACGTAAGTCATCCACCATATTGGAAAGGTCAAAGCTAGTCCGTGAACACTTGAGAGCAGTGTTGGTGCCCCCAACCAGCCACCTAGGTCACTATGCCCCCTCACCTCATGGTTACACTCTATTTTGATAAGTCCTCTATTGACTCTACTAACTATAAGTAACTTTGCAAATACATGTCAACTAACACATTGACCATTTGCATGTACTTGCAAAACGGAATGTTTCAATCCTTGTCCAGTGTCTGCGCGATTTTCTTTCCCAGTTTATATAAGCGGATAAACGGTCTTTGTACTTGTTTTTAAATACTATTTGTAATGTAGCTCTTAACCACCTGAACAAGCGCTGTGTAAACAATTATTCACAAAAATAAAAATAAAAAAATAAATGAAATCAAGCACCATGATCGTACAGAGTGTTCACAGTTAGAAAAATCTGGATGTGTGCGTAATATGCTAATGGTGAAATTTACATCACATGCACTGTACGCATACCCTAGTGTATATGTACAAAACACTTTTTTACTTACAGCCAAAAGTATATTTCATTTTCTGTGTTTCTGTGACAGTGGATCAATATGTTCAGCGAGTGCACACTACCAAGTAGATTTTTTTAGATTTTGAATGCTCAAATCACTTGCAAGTCGATGTAAAAAAATAAAAATAAATAAAAATGTGTGCAGATATCATTGCCATCAGGAGGAAAATTGCAGTGTTTGTACATGTAATCTGGATTATGTAATCAATTCCAAAAATTTAATTACGCGTAATTAATTATAATACATTTTAAAATGCCCATACTCGATTATATTTACTTGTTTTTTGGATTTTTAAAGGATTATATATTGTTCCCACAATGGCAGCAAATTATTCTAATTATTGAGGTTCCCTAATCTTGATGTGTAATGTCTCCTTTGTTTTCTTTATATATATATATATATATCGATGTGGTACATTTAATGGTAAATTTAAAAAAAGTTATGTAAAAAAATATCTAAAAAGTAGTCAGAATACAGTACCTAAAACGAGTAAGCTAGATAGTCTACTTACTACAATTTTCATGATGTAATCTGTAATCAGTAACGGACTACAATTTGTAAGTAATCTACCCAGCACTGTAAACATAAATGTTCTTTGAAGCTATAAATCTATATTAAATGAGCCATATTTAAAATAGAATACATTGGAAATGCAAACATACAGTACATCCAAAAGACTCACCCCCACACTATGTCTCAAACTGTAATACAATCCCCTGTAACACTAATATGAAAATTACACCCATGTGAGACACCTCCAGAGGTTCAAACAGACGGGACTGGAAATCACATTACGACACTGCTGCCTCTGTTTTCTCTCACAGATTAGGCAGTTCAGGGATTGCCAATCAAAACACATTTTACAGAGCAGCTCCGACCAGTTTGCTGGCAAATTTTGCTGTTGCGTTTGTCTGTCTTTTCTTTTTGCTTAATCTATTTGTTTTGTTTTTCCTCTCCGAATGGAAATTTTGAGGTCGATTGGGTTTGCCTGTTCTGCTCCAACAGCTTGAATGAAAAGCGGGGGAGGGGTGGGACACGGTGATATATACAGTACCCGTCATGAGGGGCTCCAAACAGCTCCCATGTGTTCCTCGTTGTGGCTGGGCATGAACGGTAAATGGAGCGGGGCGAGAGCTGGCACTGGGGCAGACACACACACAAGGCACATGGTCATCACTCCTTGCTTGTGTACACATGAAGGGTCGGGTCTCTGTACAGATGTAGCCAACATAACACACAACACACTGTTCACTCATCTCCATTCATTTTGTATGGTATTTTATATGAGAATGTTTTTTCTTCCATGGAACATAAAATGAGACATTTTGAAGAACTTCTGAGCTGCTCTTTTCCACACATTAAAAACCAGTAACACCGTGTAACTACATGTGAAACAACGCCGCAGCACGCGATAAAAGCTATATTTTCCATGTTAATCGGAGTTGTTCCATGTTTATCGAATTGTTAATCAGATTTTTGCCCTTTGTGGGCTATAGGAGGTCCTCCAGGTTATTAGATAGGTGGTCATAATGTAATTGCTCATCGGTGTGTGTATAGCTCTACAATAGTTCTGCATAAGAAACAGGCTGTAAAGCTTGTCATCGCTTATTTACATTTAGTCACTCAGTAGATGCATTTATCCCAGAAGTAATTTACAAATTAGGAACATTGCAAGCAATTAATCAGAAGAATCAAAAATATTTGCACAATTGTACACAATGATTGAATATAAGCTACATACACAAACTAGAGCAAATTAGATGAGTGAAATGCAGAAAAGAACATAATGAAAGCCAAAGGGGTCCTGTGTTGTTTGGACAGGAGAAGTAAAGTCATACGGGCGTTGAATGGCATGGGGATGAGTAAATGATGAGATTATTTTCATTTTTGGATGAACAATCTCTAACGGATAGAGATTACTAACTGCTAACAATAGTAATGAGAGTAACAACAATTTTGTAAAAAGTGGAACTGTGTGGGTGTGCAGGTAGCAGCATCCATAGTAATGCTTGAATTGTTTTTGTTGTTTGTTTTAACTTCCCAAATCAGCCTCATTAAGTAGGGTGTTTAGATTTTCCACAAAGGCAGGTCAAGGTAAACGATTATTACGTAAACAAAAGAGTGAAACCTTGCCAACCGGTGTGTGTGTGGTGTGTGTGTGTGTGTGTGTGTTAGGGGGAGAGAGAGATAGAGAGAGAAATATAACAAACTTGCAGTGTGGAAAAAAAAGATTAAAAAAGCATGCATAGAAACATAGCCAATCGCTTCATTCTCTCATATTCCCATCACCCATGTGGAATTCTTAGATGACGAATACTAACAAAAAATACTCCCCCCGTAGAACCAAAATTAGTTATTTATCAGACTGTTTAAGCTGTTCTTTATCATACAATGAAAATAAATGGTGCCCATGGCTGTCAAGCAAGATGTAAGTCGTATTGTCTACGTTTATGTTTTCCAGTCATGTTCACTGCATAGAAAATTGCAGCTTGTACTTTCTTAAAAATTTTCCTTTTGTGCTTCATGAAAGAAAAAAAATAAATCATACAGGTACATTTTTAATGACACGAGCAAGTAAATGATTCACAAAGTTTTATTTGTGGGTGAATTATCCCTTTAAATGATTAGAAAAGTTCAAATGAAACAAAGCAAATGGGCCATGTTCTCAGAATTAACTCACTCAGTGGCTGAAATGACTCATAGATCACTGGTAGAATAGCTAATTTAGTAATTTTTATAAACCACTGAGGTCATTCCAGACAATATCTACAATTCTTTGAAACTTGGCACATGAAACTTATATATATATCTCTAGGCTTCAGAGAGTTCCTTTGATGTTGTGTTCACAGAAATATAACTATTGATGAAGTTCATTAGATTGAAAGTGCTTGCCTGAACACTCATGAGAATGGGACTTTCCGGTGCAGTTTCCAATCTCCATTAGCACACAGCCAACACACACAGAGCTTGGCTCACGCAGGTGAGTGGGACAGCCGCAAGCTGAGAGTCTCACTCATATCACACAGATAAGAGCAAGACACTTCTGCAGGCCCCCTCCAAACCTGGGTTCCTCTTCCACACACTTTCATTCAGCAAACTCTGAATTTTTCATTCATTAAAGGCAGTCTTTGTCTCTCAGGACTCTACAAATGAATAGCTTTGTATGATTTAATTGGTTGGTTTTTATTTTCATCGTAGAACAGAAATAATAAGAAATTATGAAGGGAAATCCTTACAAGTTGGATTTGAACTCACAGCACCCACATAAGCACCATGCCTCAATGTATTAAAGCACACTGATTTGATCATATTGAACAAACTCCTACATTTGCATATGCCAGTATAAGCATATGCTGTTTACGTAAAAGACTGTAAATTGTAAATGTGTATGTTTGCAAAATGTTACCCTTGTGAAAAACAAGTACACTTTACTTAATGGGGAAATAATGTACTTTAAAAGAAAACTGGGTAACACTTTATTTTAAGGTGTCCATGTTACACATGTTACAGTACTTATAGTATAATAACAATTATATGCCTAACTACATGCAAGTAAAACCTAAGTCAAACACAAATCCTAAACATAACCAGATAGTAGTACATTCGTTAAGTAATATTACTCAGTACTTATATGTATGATTACACTGTAACAAGGACACCTTAAAAAAGTGTAGCTAAAACTGTACTGTAATGTTTTTGGATTACTTAATTCCAGTAACTGAAAATGTATTAAAGATTCAATTTATCTTAAATGCAATTAATGGAACTGTAAAGCTTTTTGACTCTTAAGTAGGACATCAGTGCATATTATATGCAATTGTGTAATTATATTATTATTGAAATATGGTCAACATGTACTGCCGAATGTACTTATATGCAATTGTGTAATTATATTATTATTGAAATATGGTCAACATGTACTGCCGAATGTACTTATTTATGGTAAACTAAAAATACTTGGATTCCATTTTGTTTTCACAGCATTTTTATTGTTGTTTTTACTAAAGCAAAATATTGTGTACAGGTGTCCTGACTTTGAAATGAATGCTCAGATCTCCTGAATATAATACTTGGGCTTATTATGATCCTTTGTTGAGGTATCTTGTACAGTGCATACTGTATTACATACATGTAATAAAAAATAATCCAAAAGATGAGACAAAAACCCAAGTGAAATGAATCACACACAGCATGCTATTCAAAAGCTGATTGACAGAATGTGAAAGGATTGTGGTTAGCTGAACTGGTTTGATCTTATATAACTGCTTTGCTAAACAGGTGTATGCACACACCCAAAATGTCCTTTATTTACAATGTTTTTTCAAAGTTAGTACAAACGTGCTGGTGGAACCTGCTTTGGTACACCAACTGCTCTTTATCCACATACGAATTCCAATAAAACAGTAAAAAACTTTACATTGTACCTGGTCTTGACTTTTCTGTACAAATGCTGCAAAGATATTAAATGTTCAACTGGTCCATAGATCCTCTTTTTTACATCTTACACTCTCAGACAAATAACTCTTGTAGTCTGGAGGGAAAAAAATATAGGCTAAACCTTCTTGATTACGGGACAGGCTTTTCCTTCACTTTCCTTTGACTGGCCGGACGCATCGGGGTCAACCCTTCCCTTTCAAGCTTTGGTTCCCTCAGTTGCAATCCCTCCATGAACATTGTTTGGTAATGGTGCTCAAGAATGTTTTAAGCCAGAGGAGACCCAATCAGATTAATTGAAGGGGCCCTTTGATCAAGAGTGGTATCCATGTATGAAAAATCCCAACCAATCAACAGTGATCAATTAAGGAAACAATGGTGAGGTTGAAGGGCAAAACTGCCCGGCAGTAAATCTTTATTGGAAGCATTTAGAGGAAAGACTGCTTATGACCCCCTGGGCACTAATCAGCAAAAAAGAACACAGGATTAAGTGAACATTAACTATGATTAATGGGGAAAAAGCAGGGGGGAGACAAACAAAAGCCTCAGTTACACAAAACAGCCACGGACTGCTTCTGAGCACAACACTGAGCCAGGTCCTCTTAATTTGGGCCCTTAAACTCCAGGCCCTTTTAATATGGGCCCTGCATATCTGTTTCAAATAAGGTGCAACTCATTTTCATTTTGAGCATGAATGCTGCATGATGTCTAATACTAATGCATGATGATTACATGCAATAAACCCAATGAGTATTTGGACACTTAAAGATGTTTGAATGTTATATTGCGTTAGACAGCAAAATCAAAACAAAATCATTACAATTTCAAAAAAAGGTACTTTTGGAAAATATTTCACTAACTAAATAACTAACTACTTTTATAAATAATTATAGATACAATATTACTTAGACTTAGACTTAGTTATTCCTCTACCAAGTGGTGCATTGGGCAATGAGTGATCGCCAGCATACTTGGTCTAGTGCGGTGACTTCAGCTTCATCCCATGATATTCCCATAGCATTCAGGTCTTTGTTGAACGTGTTGCACCAAGTGTTCTTCAGGCAGCCAGGCTTCCGTTTTGGCATCCTGTTCAGGTCTTGTCCAGGCGTCCACATCATCGCTGCTTTTGGAAGTCGAGTTTGTGGGAGATGGAGCAGATGCCCAGCAAATTGGAACCGTCGCTCACCGACCAAGTCCACTAGGGGTCGACTTGGGGTGCGACGGTATACTTCATTGGTTATGTGATCCCTGTACGATATTCGCCGCAGGCAGTGTTGGTGGAAAACATTCATTTGTTGTTCAATTTCCACATCTCGGAGGCATATGTTTCCAAAGTAACCATAAGCCAAACCCAAATCCTAAACCTAACCATATAGTAAGTACATGTAGTTAATTAATATTACTCAGTACTTATATGTATGATTACACTGTAACAAGGACACCTTAAAATAAAGTGTAACCGAAAACTGTAATGTAATGTTTTTGGATACTTAATTACATGTTAACTGAAAATGAATTAAATATTCAATTGATCTTAAATGCAATTAATGGAACTGTAAAGCTTTTTGACTCTTAAGTAGGACGTCAGTACATCTTATATGCAATTGTGTAATTCTGTTGTTATTGAAATATGGTCAACACTGTACTGCTGAATGTACATTTATGGTAAACTAAAATACTTTAATGTCATTATTTCTGTTAAAACTAGGATGTCATGTATTCACAATAAATATATTTGTGATTACATATTTGTAATGATGAACTTGCTATTTAGTCAATTTAAAATTTATAAATTTTAATTGTAATAACAGTTAACATTATAATCAAATACTTTACACATCATCGCTGCTTTTGGAAGTCTAGTTTGTGGGAGACGCAGCAGATGCCCAGTAAATTGGAACCGTCGCTCACTGACTAAGTCCGCTAGGGGTCGACTTGAGGTATGGAGGTATACTTCTTCATTGGTTATGTGATCCCTGTACGATATTCGCCGCAGGCAGTGTTGGTGGAAAACTTTCAGTTGTCGTTCAATGCTCACTGTCAATTTTCAAGGCGTATTTTCCCCTCGGGATGACAATGGCATTTAGAAAGCAAACCTTGACTCGCAGGCTGATGGTATTTGACCACCAGATGGACGAAAGGGATTGGTAGACCAAGAGAGCCTGCCTGATCCTGCAAGTGATGTCATATTCAACGTCTCTGACGCTCGTGATTGTACTGCTTAATCACGTTGAAGTAAGTAACTAACTAACTACTTTTTTACATTTTTGTTTTACTTGAATAGGGACAGGTACAATATACATAGATACAACTGAAAAGAACAGCCAACCAATGTAAGTGGCATAGTGTTTATAGCAAAAGGTATAACTAACTAACTAACTACTTTTTTTTTTTTTATTATTGATTTACTTCAATGGGGACCAATACAATATTCATTTATAAAACTGAAAAGATCTTCCAATGCAATTATCATTAGTGTTTAAAGCAAAAGTATAACTAACTAACTAACTAACTAATATTTTCAAACGTTTTGGGCAAAATCTTTAATTAACTAACTAACTTCATTCATTAATTCATTAATTTCATTATAATAATGATAATAATAATAATAAAAGCTACTGATCTAACTGATGAATGAAAAATGATATCCCAATGCAAGATCATTCATAAAATACTAATACTATATTAATATAATAATAATAATAAAATTAGTATTATGATTATATTTAGTATAATAACATACTAATAATAATAATTGTAATTATTAATTGTTGCTGTTCTATTAAATGCACCAATTTACATGCATCAAAATGTGTGTGTGTCCCTCCATCCACAGTGCAATAAAAAGGCCCAGACATAACCAGTATGCTTCTTTTGCATCAGGATATATGTGTGTGTGTCCTCTGCACCTCTGTGAACCAGGCAGGATGTTCCCAGACTGTAGAAGCTTGTTGCTGGATGAACTGCTGCCAAGTCAGTCCCACACCACTGGAAGAAAAGCTATCCTCACTGCACAGGGGAGAGAGACAGAGAGATATGCATATGATACCCTGACAGATGACATAACCAGATAGGTCTTCTCAGAGAATAACGACTCTTTGGAGAAACCAAGGCCAGGGCCAGTGAGAGAGAAAAGATGAAAGCTCTCATTTCCTTCAGCCTGCCAAAGTTCTCTCAATCCCTCAGCCCTCATCCCTTCTTCCTCCCCTCCTCCTTCCCCAATGGGAGCTGGGGATAAAGGGCCCATATGGAAAGCATTTAGCCAGGCATCTGAGACTCATCGTGCTGGGGAATGTTTTGACGTTTATCGAGATGTGAGCTGTGATGTAACGGACCGGCTGCAGAGCACAGGCGGGCAAAGTGCTGTGTCAGGAGAAGGAGGGGGTGTGGGGGTCCGGGTTGGAGAGGAGGAGGGGTAGACAGAGGAGCAGGGGATGAAATGCTGGGCCTCTAGTTTTTCACCACACCGTAATTTAGCGCAATCCTTGATGGAAAACACTCATGCAACTTCGGGCCCCGGGCCCAACAAACTCCCTTGAAATACCACGTGTGGTTATGAATGATTTCAATGAAACCCAGAACACAACACCACTATTGAAGTTTCACCCAAAGTCATGATCCTCAGGAGCAGATGATATGAGAACTGGAAATTGTCTAGAACTGGTTTTGATATAAATTCATACATAATGCTTCACTGGCTCAGTCACCAATGAAATACAAAAGAAGCATCTTATTTTGACTAGATCTTCGACTAACTAACAGCAAAGCTAAATTTCCTCCACTAAATTTTCCATTTGGGACTGTTCGGGTTCCAATAGAAGTTAAGCTCAAGGAATATCATGGTTTCAATATAAGTAAAAGGGATAGTTCATCCAAAAATGAAAATTACCCTGTGATTTCACTCACACTCGCCATCCTAGGTGTAACTTCTTCTTTCAGACGAACACAAAATTGAGTTATATGGACCCTGACCACACACCGTATAAGGGTCAAATCAACTCAGGTTCCCATTATGATTTGTATCCTAGTTTTTATGTTAGGATAGGATTAAATATTTTATCCGAGATACAACTATTTAAATATCTGGAATCTGAGGGTGTAAAAAAATCCAAATATTGAGAAAATTGCTTTTAAAGTTGTCCAAGTGAAGTCCTTATCAATGCATATTTCTAATGATAATACATTTTTGATATATTTACGGTAGGAAATTTACAAATATCTTCATGGAACATGATCTTTACTTAATATCCTAATGAATTTTGGCATAAAAGAAAAATCGATAATTATGACACAATGTATTGTTGGCTATTGCTACAAATATACCCGTGCTACTTATGACTGTTTTTTGTCCAGGGGTCACATATGTAAAAATGTCCGGCTCTTTCCAAGCTTTATAATGATAATGAATGGGTGATATTCAATAGTCCAAAAGAAGTCCAATAAACTGCGCCAATCAATCTGTAACAGATCGGCCAGGCTCCACCACCACCCAATCACAACGATCCCTCTCAGCTGAGTTCTGAGCACCTGCACCTGTCACCAATGAAGCATCTCATTACCAGCCTGCATAAAAGCACACACCTCAGACACCCTCACTGTCCGGTCTCGTATACACGTAGAGGACTCAATTACTTTGCTACTACTGCCATTTGAATACTTCCTGCATTACTTACCTCCTTTGTTCCTCCTAGTGTCTCCTCGTCTCAAAGTGTCTCCTGTTCCTCCTAGTTCACAGATCGCTGAGGTGTATGCTCTTCCTGCCTGCATTCCAGCTCCTGTACAGCCAAATACCCTGATTACCCCGCTCATATCCTTCGAACGATTCCCTCACCATCACATACGCTGAACCCTACCCCAGTACTCTCTGTTAACCCAATTCAACCAAATTTGATATATAACTGACAATAACCTGTTGCGTCAGCACTCTTCACGTTACAGAAGACCGGACTCAACCCTAGTACGGCACGAACGTAGTTAACCCCGATCCTATCCCACGGTCTCCTTCTAAATCGCCTTTATTATCTCCCTGCTGCGAACAGGACCATGGGGGCCAAAATTTGCGATGGGGCGGAAAAACCGGAATCATGAACTCAGGCCAGCCCCCGTTATTCACAACATCTGCTGAACTATCATGTGGACATTATTCGGTGGACAAGTGTTTGGAAGGACAGAACAGATACGCCGTGGGAGCAACTCTACCATTGCAACAGGGTACCATGTAATTTGCCTAGAAAATACTCGCCTGAAGTTTTGCAGACCTCTACAGCAGCAGCAATTGGAGGTGGAAAGTGAGATGAGAATCGAACTTGTCACATGACTATACAATTAAAGAGAATGTCAGGACATGTAGGCCCACAGCTTCGATTTACAGCTCGCTGCATATGATTAATTTGGATTGGAAAAATTCGTTCAATTGTCCGTCCGTTGTTCAAACTGCATGCAGTCCTGTTTAGCAGCAACACCAGTCCCCGCCACAACCTCCTCCCTCCGCCGACCAGAGCCCGGTTACCCTCCAGAACCAGCACCAGAACCCATGATCATGGAGAAGCAACGATTATCTTTCGCTGAGCGGCAGAGAAGGCTGACCCGGGGTCTCTGTTTGTACTGTGGAGCTCAGGGGCATCTGATCTTGTCCTGCCCCCTTCGCCCTCCACGTCCTGTGGTGAGTGTGATTCAACCTGATATCGTTAAGATGGAACCACTCACTACCTGTGTAATGCTAACTGCCTCTGATGTTTCTATTTCAGTATCTGCCCTTATCGACTCCGGGTCAGCAGGAAACTTAATCTCAAGAAACCTCTGCCGCCAGCTCAAGTTACAAGCTACCGCCACTGAAACTGTCTACCAGGTCCAGTCGATAACTGGGAAACCACTATGTCACCGACATGTACGATATCGTGTGGGCCCCATCACTCTTCGGCTGGGGCAACTTCATACGGAAGACATTCTTCTTCTGGTTCTGGAAGGGTCTACGGTGGACATCATATTAGGGCGCCCGTAGGTTTGACTGGTAAGCACAACCCATCAAAAAAAAAAAAAAAAAGAAAAAAAAAAAAAATAAAAAAACCCCCCCCCCTACCCGAAGACGGGGCCTAAACCCGTCTGTCCTGAAGTGAGCGGGAGAAGTAATTTTGAAGTGACTGGCAAGGATTGCTTCCCAGTCTGCTTCCCCATGACTCCATCACCAGCCAAGAAACTCACAGAGGTCCTTCCCATGTATTCAACCTCCATTGAAAGTCCCATCGAGAAGCAATCCTTAGAAATTCCAGCCTGCTATGCCCCCTTCAGAGACGTGTTCTTCCCCAAACAAGCCTCCCGCTTACCACCACATCGGCCATGGGACTGCGCCATAGATCTCATTCCGGGTGAGCCAGTGCCTTGGGGAAAGATCTATTCACTGTCGCTTCCAGAACAGAAGGCCATGGAGGACTACATCAAGGAGGCGCTGGGTCAAGGTTACATCCGTCCATCTAACTCCCCTGCTGCATCAAGTTTCTTCTTTGTGGCCAAGAAGGATGGAGGCTTGAAGCCCTGCATAGATTACGAGCATTAAACAATATCACCATAAAATTCCGATATCCTCTTCCCCTCGTCCCTAACGCCCTGGAAAATCTCAGAGGTGCGACCATTTTCACCAACCTCATCCGGATACGTGAGGGGGATGAATGGAAGACTGCCTTTGTGACCCCTACTGGCCACTACGAGTATCTGGTCATGCCCTATGGACTTGCTAACGCCCCCTCCGTATTCCAGGATTTTTATGCATGAGGTGCTCCGAGAGTTTCTCCATCTATTCGTAATTGTCTACATAGATGACATCCTCATCCACTCCCGGAGCCAGGTCGAACATCGCCAGCACATTGCGGAGGTCCTCCAACGCCTGAGAGAGCACCACCTATTTCCCCCCCCGCCCCCCCCCCAAGGCTGAAAAGTGCACCTTCCACCAACCCATGGTGCAGTTCCTGAGGTATAACATTGATCGTACAGGTATCCAGATGGACGAGGGGAAGGTGGAAGCTATAACCTCCTGGCCAGAACCCACCACAATTAAGGAGCTCCAATGATTCCTTGGATTTGCCAACTTTTACAGTTGCTTCATTCTAAGCTATAGCAAGATCACCAGCCCCCTCACCAACTTACTCTGAGGGAAACCCAAGTCTCTGTCCTGGACTCCCGCGGCCTTAGAAGCCCCTTTTGTTTTTCTCCTCCCTCAAGAGAGCCTTCACTAGCGCCCCACTCCTAGTGCATCCAGATCCTGACCTCCCATTCGTCGTGGAGGTCGACGCCTCCACTACAGGAGTGGGGGCAGTGTTGTCCCAACAGCAGGGGAACCCAGCCCGACTCCACCCATGTGCCTTCTTCTCAAGGAAGCTCAGCCCGGCGGAAAATAATTGACATCGGCCACAGAGAACTCCTTGCCATCAAGCTGGCCCTAGAGGAGTGGAGGCATTGGCTGGAGGGGGCAGCCCATCCATTCACCGTACTGACCGACCATAAAAACCTCCAGTATCTTCGTGAAGCTAAACGTCTAAATCCCCGCCAAGCACGATGGTCATTATTCTTTACCAGGTTCAATTTTACCATTACTTATCGCCCTGGTCCCCGAAACGTCTCGTATTCACAGTCATGTGGAAGGCCCAGAAGAACCGGAAAGTATCATTCCACCAAAGATGATCATCAGTCCCTTTGAATGGAATTCCCCTTCCGTGGCCTCCAACATGGCTTCCAACAATCCGTCGGGCTGTCCTCCCGGATGCCAGTACGTACCACGGACACAGCGCACCCCACTGATTCACTCTGCTCACTCCTCCCGAGGCACTGGCCATCCAGGGGCCAACAACACCCTCTCGCTGCTACGAGATCGCTTCTGGTGGCCCAATATGGCAAGGCACGTGAGAAGGTTCGTGCATGGATGTCCAGACTGTGCCATGTCCAATAGCCCGTGCCATTTACCATCTGGCAAGCTCATTCACCTTCCAGTGCCGAATCTCCCCTGGTCACACCTAGGAGTAGACTGTCACTGACCTGCCCCACTCTGAAGGTAACGCATGCATCCTGGTAATTGTTGATCGTTTCTCAAAATCATGTCGCCTTCTGCCCCTCAGAGGTCTCCCCACGGCACTGGAAACAGCTGAGCTCCTCTTTAACCAGGTCTTCCGCTATTACGGAATTCCCGAAGACATCGTCTCCGACCGGGGGCCCCAGTTTATCTCCAAAGTATGGAATGCATTCTTCAGACTCCTAGGTGTGACCGTAAGCCTCTCGTCCAGATACCACCCACAATAAAATGCAGGCAAACGGAGAGGAAGATTCAGGAGGTGGGACGATTTCTGTGAACCTTCTGCCATGGCCACCAGGATTTCCTGGAACCAGTTCCTGGGCTGGGCTGAGTACGCACAGAATTCCCTACGACAGACTTCTACTGGTCTCACTCCCTTCCAGTACATGCTCGGGTTCCAGCCTCCACTGTTCACCTGGTCCGGAGAGCCTTTTGATGTTCCGGCGGTGGATTACTGGTTCCAGGAAAGCGAGAGGGTCTGGAACGCTGCTCACCACCATCTCCAATGGGCAGTGTGCAGGCATGAAGACACAACCGCGGACAAGCTTCGAAGAGCTAAAACACCTTACCTATACCACCAGACAGACAAGTATGGCTGTACGCATACAGGTCACACATCAGACTACGACCTGCCCGGTAAAAGAGTCAGTCCCAGATTTGTTGGGCTTTCCACACATCCCTGGGAAACCAGGTCAACCCGGTCACCTTAAACTCCACCTCCCCTACACAGTACAGATTCAATCCCACTTTCACATCATCACTGCTGAACCTCACCATGACCTGTCTCTCGCCCCCAAGCCTGTCGCCAATATGGAGGAACCCCCTCGTCCCTTTGATCCTGGATGAAAGGTGATCTGCTACAAGTTGAAGGAAATTCTGCGTCCTCGCGCGGTCATATGAGAGACAAACAACTATATCGCCGGTTAGTTTTTTTTCGTTCTCTTCTGGTGGTCAGCTGTAATACCTCCGTGTCACTGGGAACGATCTTATGGACCCGAGACTCAATCATGGTTACCTAGGACCGCATATACTGGACCCCGCCTTATTTGTCTGATTTTCATGCTGCCCATCCTGAATCACCGGCACCTCGGGCAGAGGTGACCACCACGACATCTGGGTTTCTGGCCGCTCAGGAGCGGACCGTGCGATTGGTTGGTGGGGGGTACTGTATACAGATCGGCCAGGGCTCTGCACCCCACCACAATCACAATGTGATCCCATTCCTCACCTGCGTTCTGCGCACCTGCCCTGTCACCAATCAAGCCCCTCACACCAGCCCTGCATAAATGCACCCACACCTCACAGCTGTCCAGTCTCTTATACCCGGAAGGACCAATGCCCTTTGCTACGATTTCCAGTTATGAATACTTCTGCATTACATTACCTCCTGTGTTTCCTCCTAGTTCTCCTGTTCCTCCTAGTTTCCCGATCGCTGAGTGTGTGGTGCTCCACATCCTGCTGCATTCCACTCCTGTAACAGCCAAAGTACCCGGATTACCCCCTCATCCATATCCCCCCCCCCCCCTAACTATTCCCATCACCATCACATCTCTGACCCTATCCCAGTACTGCTCATTTGTGCCATTAAACCATTTTTATAATACTCACCTGTTCGTCAACCTTCTCCATACACCAATCTTATCCATTTTTATTTTTGTAAGAAAAGTATCCATATTTAAAACTTTATAAACCGTAATCTATAGCTTTCATAGTTGTGTTCATGAGAGAGTGGCGTTCCAGCCGGAATTTATTAATATTGAATTGTAGCTCTTTCTTTCTTCCTTTCTGGTAA
Organism: Sinocyclocheilus anophthalmus; assembly: GCA_018155175.1. NCBI lineage: Eukaryota > Metazoa > Chordata > Actinopteri > Cypriniformes > Cyprinidae > Sinocyclocheilus > Sinocyclocheilus anophthalmus. The sequence continues at coordinate 98,663 of JADLZN010011646.1, read as the reverse complement.
CACTTTATAATAACTTTCATAAATAAAGCTTTAACAAACATTAAGGTGCGTAAGCATCTTGGAAATTGCAAATTTAGTCCCTGATCACTGAAAGCGAAAGTCCCACCCCTCTGCAAATAGGCCGTCCTATAGCCACCGCCCCTGAATGCAATATACGCTCATCTAGGCTCCCAAATCCAAGGACAACATTACATACAATAGACTACCATCCAGGCGGTTCCAATTCCAGTCCCCCGCCCCGCACATTTAATATTATCTTATCACGTGGCATATTTGTCTCTAATTCGACCGTAATTGCTCTGTGATGTGGAACCGTCACCGGAAGTCCATCCATCCATCGAAGCATAGCGTATATGTTCATACAAAGGTCATTAAGTGTGTGAGACGGAACTAAAGTTAAATATATTTTATTTACGAGGTATATTTTTCACACTTCCCACTTCTCTAGTAAGTTTTTGTATGTGTGTGAAGACGCTGCAGGCAGCGCAAATTTGTAAATGAATATTCTGAAGTGAAGTAAACTTCAACTGATTTCCCATGCTCAGGGAGTAGGGAGCAGTGAACACGGTGTATAGGGACCATGTCAATCGCAACACAGTTCATGCACGTAGCTCACTACTAACGAGCTGTTTTGGATGCTGTTGAATGGGTGTGTTGTACCTTAAGCGAACGGCAAAAATACCGTCGCCTTGTGTCATTTCACCGGTTGGTATCTGTCGAGATGGGCTGCGGAAACTTTAAAGAGTTGATTACAATCCAGTAAGGTTAGATCAGGATTTTGATGTTTGGTCGCCATTTTCTCGCTCTGTTTTTTTCCATTCTTGCACAGCGTTGCGTGTGACACGCTTGTGATGACTGTATTCCTGTCTGTCGCAACCGCGGGTGCGAGAGGGTATTGCTCGAGTACTATTCATTTGACAGGCAGGGTTAGGAAAGGCCCTATCTAACTACTCTTTCCGGAAACCCCCGGCATTAATTGGATTGGACAACATTTTTTTGGCTTACCCTTTCCACATAATATAAACATCATGATCCACATAGCATGTTAGACCACTTTAACTTGACTGAATTTAGCTATCGGGAGTGGTGAGAGACTTTCAACCCGCATATAACAACAACCCAAAAACATTCTGACATACAATCACCTATTGCATCCTTTAACATAATGCTTATGTACAATTTAGGCCAATAGATATCAAGAGTTAGAACGTGAGTTATGTGCTTTTTCCTGTTTCGCTAATCAACTTATTAAACATTATCTAATGATTAACAGATCATTATTTCAGAATTAATATTATGCTTACAAATGTCATTAAACTTTAAATTCCATTTGATCAAGCACTTATTGAGAATCTACAAATGATTTGAACAGATACTAGAAAATGATTAAAAGCGTGTGTTAATTCTACCACTTTTGTGCGGCTGCTGGGGTGAAGTGTGGTACGGGTAAGGTGTTAGGGACATATTTGTGGTGGTTTTGGTAGTTTAGCGGCTGTTGGTTAAAGGTCAACAGTGTCTCCGGGGACAATTTGCTTTCTGATACGGGAAAACATTGTTCCTCTGTTCATTATATAATATTTTTCTGATAAATATACAAGTATTTTCTTTTTTAAATGTGTTATTTCTGATTCAAGGATATCCTGGTTTAATGATATACTTGAAAGAGTAAGTGTCACTAATGTGAAGTGTTGAGGGGAAAAGAAATTACACCACATTACAAACTTTTTCTTTCTTTACACGCATTTAGCTAAACTTACACCAACCACCCTATACCCAAGCTTGTTACATTAGCTAAAAGTTCCAATGCCCACAAGAACTAAATGCGTAATAATATTTATAAACATTTCAAAAGGTATTTAAATATGTTTCAACTTTAGATTGGCTATCTGCAAAACTAACAAATGACTTTCATAAATGAGTATTAAAGATGTGTGAATAGGCCTAAACTTCAGGTCTTTTGGGACCCTTATATATTGCCTTGAGATGACTGGCTCCTAAGGTATTAATGATTAGAAAATTTATACATACATTGCCACAATGATGAACATGTTTCCACTCTAATTTTGGGTACTGCAAAAACATGAACACACAGATTAATCAGATTTATTTGTGTAAGAAATGTAACTAAGTCTACAGCAACAAACAAAGACCACAGATTGAAGCTCATATGACTGTGAAAGGTTTACTGACATTTCGTAAGCATTTCAATTTATTATTAAAAAAAATCTGATGATTCATCATTAGGTAATGTTAGTAAGTCTTAGTAAATATTAACAAGCACATTATTTCACGTTTCTAACTCTTTGAATATATATATTAACTAATAATCCATTAAGTATTATATAAAGTTTGTTAATGATTTATAAATTAAAGTTATAAAGTGTTTCCTTTCTTTCTTTCCATGTCAAAATTTCGGTCGAGTGTACCACTCTTAAGTTTCGGTTCCTCTTTGCGGGGTGGCTGGGGGGGCTTCTCTGCATGCTGGGGTCAAAAAGCAGGCTTCACGTCTCATATTTGCCAATCAAAACTTATCACCTGAAAAAGAATTATTTGTGGAAAAGAACGGTCAGAGCCAAGGAGACATATTCTAATAATAAAATAAAAAAATGAAAAAAAAACCTCAATAATTACAAGAAAAGAGTCAGAAACTGAAATTGTGAGAACAAGATTAGCCTATACCATTATTTATTTACTATATTTATATGGCAAATTCAATAGGTATCGAACACACCCCTCAGAATTACAAAGGGGAAAAAAACTCAAGTTGAATATGGAAATCGATTGAGATTAAAAGAGGTTATGGCATTAACTCTTACGTTTCTTCTTCTCATTCCAAATCCGGCAAGTCTGAAAGAAAAAACGGAGCAGAAAAAGACCCTCCCCCTCAAGATGTTACAATAGAGAAATAGTCAGAATTGATTGTGATCGAGATAAGTAATTTTTTCTAATTACATTCCATTGCTTCAAAGACTCCAAAAGCTGGTCCCATTCCTTCCAATAAGTGCCATCATTTGTAACCTACATTAGGATTGCATCTTGTCGAAAACATGCAAAAGTTGAAAATATGTTTCTGTGGATAATCACATTTTTACCGTATTGGCCCGAATATAAGACGATCCTGATTATAAGACGACCCCCATTTTTTCAGATGTACCTTTTGGAAAAAGACTTTTTAAAAAACAAATCTTGTTTTTTCTTAGTAAAACACATTTTGTCTTCAATTATCTTCATATTGCATATTTTTCCTATTTTAATTTATTGATTGATACTGATTAAAAACTAGTAAAAATGTACCATCTAATCACATTTAAAAATATACACTTTTAATAGACATTTAAAAAAAAAAAAACAGCTAGGTACTCCCATATCTGATTAGGACATTTAAAGGCTTATCTCATCACTAATAGTAGCTACGACAAAATCTTATTAAGATGTGGAAGTTAATATCTAACTGTAGTCTTCAAAATCTGCGGTACTGTCTTACGTTTTAAATCATCAAAGAGAGTTTGGTCCCATCAGGACTAACAGTAGACAGATCACGACTCATGCAGTGGTAAGGTTTTCTTTTCGTTGTTTTACTCACGATCTTTCCCAACACGCATTACCTTAATCAGTATCTTCATGGCAAACTCGTTTTATGTGTATTTGGCGTACCACCTATTGTTTGGGTGTATTATATTGAACATGTCCAAGTCAGCCCCTGATATAACGCGACCACGTTTTTTCAGATGTATTTCCAAGAAAAAAACATATTTCATTTGGGTAATTCGGTCCGTCATAATGGTACTATGCTGCAAGTTAATATCAACTTGCCTTGAAAACCCAGAATATCCATGGTACCTCAAACATGAATGCATACAAAACTTTGCATAACAACATCTAGACATATACAGAGTTTGGCTCCCCCCCCTTTATGTCTTCTGCCTTACAATTTCACACCTATCATACACTATTAAAACCAATAAAAGCTAATCTTTAGCGAGATCACAGAGCCAGACTCTCTCCTCTAGTGGCCCATAATTCTCAGAGTGAGGAAATGATGCAGAAACAGGTCTCAATCACATTACTCCTAAACAGTCTCTGTCAAACCCTTCAAAATGTTAACCATTCCCAGAACGCTTCCTCTAACAAAGGCAGCACTGCTGTCGGGAAAATGGCTGGGACTCTCCAATAGAGTGTGCAACAACAGGAAACACATGTTGGGCAGTGTGATGCAGAACGCGGGGCCCGGAGGAACCCAGAGTCATCAATGGGGCAGGTCAGAACAGAGCTTGTTTGGCCCACCGGCACCACTGACAGTTCCCCATCCTGGGGCAGGTCAGAGGAAAAACTTAGGGGGGTATCGGCTGAGAGAAGAGAAACAGGCAGGATGCTGGATAACATCCTATCTAAGGGTGGGATGGGAACAGTGGTGATGTTGGCACGGTTGTATCAGACAGAAACAGGCCTTTATTAAAGTCTATAATTATGACTTCCATTATCAGTCTGGCTCTGAGGGAATGGAAATGAATTGTCATAATATTTTTAGAATTTTAGAATAACCTGTTACTTACAGGTGTGTGAGTCCATTTCTTTAGAATCAGAATGGATAAATTTTTTTTTTACTTTTATACATCAGTAATTCATTAATTCAAACAAAGTTGTACTTTTGATCTTTCTATTCATAAAAAGGGAAAAATTATCGCAAAAATATTAGCCAGTTTTCAACATTGATAATAGTAGTAGTTAATGTGTAATATAATACTTTATATTTTATTATTATACGTAGTAGTAGTAGTATTAAATAATTATTTGAGCAGCAAATCAACATATTATAATTATTTCTGAAGGACACTGAAGACCAGGGTAATGATGCTGAAAATTCAGCTTTGCATCACAGAAATAAATACAATTTTATAAAATTAGATACATAGGAAAGTACTTTTTGCTAAATTGTTCCATTTTATATACTCGTAATTTTGTTAATACTAATTGCCGCCAGAATAAGAGACTTAAAGACAGACCTCAAACTTGTGAATGGTAATTTAACTTTTTTAAACACATTTTTACTTGTGAGCTATTTTACTGTAAAATCTAAATATCCGTTTATCTGATGCTTCTTTTTATGATTTGTTTCTCCCAAATAAAAATGCCAATAGCCAGTGTAATTCAGTGTCAATATAATACTTCCCCTTTCAATGTAAAATTAGGTGTTTACTGGAACATTTGTGAGGAATCAATTAGCTATTGGTTTCAAGTTCCAAAAGTGGGAATGCAGTTATTAGGTGTTTCATGATATATGCTGGCCCCGAGTGTCAACTCTTTATTTGAAATCCAGATGCTGCACTGCTCTATCTCCTTACACTGTCATAAGTACAGCCATAAACAGTGAGAGGGTTTAGTCTATTTCTCTGCAGAGTTTAGAGGAAGCTAATCTCCTGCCTATTCCAGGCAATCAGCACCTTGCCAAAGTCAATGTTTCTACACTACGGTAGATGAAAGAGACTTCCTCCTCTTCAGGCTTCTTGATCCGCCCTGAAAAACAGAAAGTAAAATAGCAGGTAGGGGCAAAGACAGATAAATTATGTCTGTGTTTACCTCAGTCCATAGTGGCTCTGATACGTTACATGTCGAGTGTGTCTACACCCATGCCAATCCGTTGCACTTGCAGAACTATGTAAACATACCGAGGACAAACTTTACTTTAAATGTTTTGTTATGCAGGTCTTGCCGAAACATGCACACAGCCAGTGTTTCTTCCAAAAACAACATGTTGGAAAGCAGAGGGTGAGGCCTGTAAGTTATATGCCCACAGGTGTGATAGGAGATTGAACGTGTTGGCACTGACTTGACTGAGCATGCAAACGCACGGAGGCATTTACTGCAGACTTTTAGTGGGAAAGGTAATGCAGAATTAGAGGCCAATGCCACAGCTTTAAAAACAAACAATATGAAAAGAGCAATATAAACGACCCATCAATCATCCATTAAGGCAACATCATGAAAGACCTTCCTCACATAGCATCTCCTCCATTATTTCTTTCGGACAGGAAACTCCCAAGCTCTCGCAATACTCTTTACAGATCGTGGCAGATATGTTCCAGAGAGCCCGAAAGAAAAAGCTCTGTTGGATGAACGTTACTCTTCTCTTCCCAAAAACTCTTCCCTCTCCACATTTCTCACCCCCCTACTCAATCTCAGCTTGGATCCGACTACAATGCAACGCTATTCTGAGAGCAGAAATAATCAACACAGTGCTTGGGAATCAACACATTCCAAGAGCAATATATCTATGAAGCAATCTCACCATTATATAAGACCACTCGATTATTTTATTTGATTCACTGAAATAGGACATGATTGGGTTGCATAAGGCATGTCAGCATGGGCGGTGATGGTCGCTCAAGTCCATTAAGAACAATACTTTCCATTACCTCGCAGTCCCTGAGGTCATGTGATCAGGGCACAGTACTTTAGAAGAGGTCAGGATTGTTTATGTTTACTTTTGTACAGAAAGATCTCAGTTCTGGTGTTGGCATTCATTTTAAAACTCTTAAATGACAAAATTGTTAGGTCATTGAATAACACAATGCAACAAAAATGTGTTTCATTAAAAATTTGTATGGTTCTTCTTTCATTCTGTGGTGTTAATCATTATTGTACTATTTATTTTCACACAGTATCAATATTTTGGTGAATATTTAGGTCAGGTACATTTTAGAAATTATCTCATTAATTATGAAACACTGGTTTAGTACAGATACGTTTTTTGTATATATATATACAGTGGGTACGGAAAGTATTCAGACCCCCTTAAATTTTTCACTCTTTGTTATATTGCAGCCATTTGCTAAAATAATTTAAGTTTTTTTTTTTTTCCTCATTAATTTACACACAGCACACCATATTGACAGAACAACACAGAATTGTTGAAATTTTTGCAGATTTATTTTATTAAAAAAAACTGAAATATCAATGGTCCTAAGTATTCAGACCCTTTGCTCAGTATTTAGTAGAAGCACCCTTTTGATCTAATACAGCCATGAGTCTTTTTGGGAAAGATGCAACAAGTTTTTCACACCTGGATTTGGGGATCCTCTGCCATTCCTCCTTGCAGATCCTCTCCAGTTCTGTCAGGTTGGATGGTAAACGTTGGTGGACAGCCATTTTAGGTCTCTCCAGAGATGCTCAATTGGGTTTAAGTCAGGGTTCTGGCTGGGTCATTCAAGAACAGTCACAGTGTTGTTGTGAAGCCACTCCTTTGTTATTTTAGCTGTTTGCTTAGGGTCATTGTCTTGTTGGAATGTAAACCTTCGGCCCAGTCTGAGGTCCCTGAGCACTCTGGAGAAGGTTTCCGTCCAGGATATCCCTGTACTTGGCCGCATTCATCTTTCCCTTGATTGCAACCAGTCGTCCTGTCCCTGCACCTGAAAAACACACCCACAGCATGATGCTGCCACCACCATGCTTCACTGTTTGGACTGTATTGGACAGGTGATGAGCAGTGCCTGATTTTCCCACTCCACACATACCGTTTAGAATTAAGGCCAAAAAGTTCTATCTTGGTCTCATCAGACCAGAGAATCTTATTTCTCATCATCTTGGAGTCATTCAGGTGTTTTTTTTAGCAAACTCCATTTGTGTCTTGCACTGAGGAGAGGCTTCTTTCGGGCCACTCTGCCATAAATCCCCGACTGGTGGAGGGTTGCAGTGATGGTTGACTTTCTACAACTTTCTCCCATCTCTCGACTGCATCTCTGGAGCTCATCCACAGTGATCTTTGGGTTCTTCTTTATCTCTCTCCAAGGCTCTTCTCCCCCGATAGCTCTGTTTGGCCGGATGGCCAGCTCTAGGAAGGGTTCTGTCGTCCCAAACGTCTTCCATTTAAAAATTATGGAGGCCACTGTGCTCTTAGGAAACCTTAAGTGCAGCAGAAATTTTTTATGTAACCTTGGCCAGATCTGTGCCTTACCACAATTCTGTCTCTGAGCTCTTCAGGCAGTTCCTTTGACCTCATGATTCTCATTTGCTCTGACTTGCACTGTGAGCTGTAAGGTCTTATATGGACAGGTGTGTGGCTTTCCTAATCATGTCCAATCAGTATAATCAAACCCAGCTGGACTCAAATGAAGGTGTAGAAACACCTCAAGGATGATCAGAAGAAATGGACAAAACCTGAGTTAAATATGTGAGTGTCACAGCAAAGTGTCTGAATACTCAGGACCATGTGATATTTCAGTTTTTCCTTTTTTAATAAATCTGCAAAAACGTCAACAATTCTGTGTTTTTCTGTCATTTTGGGGTGCTGTGTGTACATTAATGAGTTAAAAAAATTTACTTAAATGATTTTAGAAAATGGCTGAAATATAAAAAAGAGTGAAAAATTTAATGGGGTCTGAATACTTTCCGTACCCACGGTATATATATATATATAAGATATATCTAATATATCTATCAGTGGGGAAAAAAGTCTTTATTCAGCCACCCATTGTGCAAGTTCTCCCACTTAAAAAGATGAGAGAGGCCTGTAATTTTCACCATAGGTATACCTCAACTATGAGAGACAAAATTAGGAAAAAAAATCCAGAAAATCACATGGTAGGATTTTTAAAGAATTTATTTGCAAATTATGGTGGAAGATAAGTATTTGGTCAATAACAAAATTCTCAATACTTTGTTATATACCCTTTTTTTGGCAATGACAGAGGTCAAACGTTTTTCACAAGGTTTTCACACACTGTTGCTGGTATTTTGGCCCATTCCTCCATGCAGATCTCCTCTAGAGCAGTAATGTTTTGGGCCTGTCGCTGGGCAACACGGATTTTCAACTCCCTCCAAAGATTTTCTATTGGGTTCAGGTCTGGAGATTGGCTAGGCCACTCCAGGACCTTTAAATGCTTCTTACGAAGCCACTCCTTTGTTGCCCGGGTGGTGTGTTTGGGATCTTTGTCATGCTGAAAGACCCAGCCACGTTTCCTCTTCATGCCCTTGCTGATGTAAGGAGGTTTTCACTCAAAATATCACAATACATGGCCCCATTCATTCTATCGTTTACACAGATCAGTCGTCCTGGCCCCTTTGCAGAAAAACAGCCCCAAAGCATGATTTTTCCACCCCCATGCTTCACAGTAGGAATGGTGTTCTTTGGATGCAACTCAGCATCTTTCTCCTCCCAACAACGACAGTTGAGTTTTTAATAACCAAAAGTTCTCTTTTGTTTTTTTTGTTTTTTTTGTTTCATCTGACCATATGACATTCTCCCAATCCTCTTCTGGATCATCCAAAATGCTCTCTAGCAAACTTCAGACGGCCTGGACATGTACTGGCTTAAGCAGGGGGACATGTCTGGCACTGCAGGATTTGAGTCCCTGGCGGCGCAGTGTGTTACTGATGGTAGCCTTTGTTACTTTGGTCCCAGCTCTCTGCAGGTCATTCACTAGGTCCCCCCGTGTGGTTCTGGGATTTTTGCTCACAGTTCTTGTGATCATTTTGACCCCACGGGGTGAGATCTTGCGTGAGCCCCAGATCGAGGGAGATTATCAGTGTCTTGTATGTCTTCCATTTTCTAATAATTGCTCCCACAGTTGATTTCTTCACACCAAGCTGCTTACCTATTGCAGATTCAGTCTTCCCAGCCTGGTGCAGGTCTACAATTTTGTTTCTGGTGTCCTTTGACAGCTCTTTGGTCTTGGCCATGGTGGAGTTTGGAGTGTGACTGTTTGAGTTTGTGGACAGGTGTCTTTTATACTGATATACTTTTTCAAACAGATGCCATTTATACAGGTAACTGGTGGAGGACAGAGGAGCCTCTTAAATAAGTTTGTTACAGGTCTGTGAGAGCCAGAAATTTTGCTTGTTTGTAGGTGACCAAATACTTATTTTACTGAGGAATTTACCAATTAATTCTTTAAAAATCCTACAATGTGATTTTCTGTATATATATATATATAGATTCACTGTATATATTTTTAAGGTATTTTGAATTTGCAAGACGGAATCATTCTAGAAGTTCTAGAAGTAACATTCTGGGGTATTCTGTGTATATTCTAGTGCTTTCTGGAACTTTCCAGTCATAAAAGACAAAAAGCATAACATACTCTACTGAAGTTTTGGACGACTCACTCTTGGTAACTGTTTATGTTAAACTGTCGTTAGCTCAATATTATGCATGTATTATGTAATTTTTAAGCATGAGAAATAACAGATTAACTTGTATAAGTTGTCAACACATGATAAATTTTAATGATACACAAAATGTAATGTGATTTTTGTATCCAGCATGTCAAACTTCATAAAGAAACATTTAAATAAAAGCAAAACAAAATTTTGATTTAAAAATAATTCTTACAAGGTGTGATAAGAATGTCCATGTTAGTGTCGTCACGAAACCAAAATCTTGACTTCAATATGATACCTGACTAAAATCAAGTAATTGAATAATAGATGATCCACATGGAGCTTATAGTTATTTTATCTATTAATTAATAAATAAAAAACAAAACTTAAATCTTTCACTTGACCAATGTGTGCATGCCCTGCTTTTTGAGCATTTCAACCCCCTTTAGAAAATAAAAATCACATGCCAGTGCCACTACACAGGACTATGTTGACCAACTACCGAGCCTACAGGTATGTATAGATCTTTGCAACATTGGTACGTTAGCTAAAAGGATAAAGCCAAATTAGATGGTTATTATTGACCTCAACTGCCTCACTCAGATGGTGAAAAAGTTAATGTGTCACAAAATAAATTGCACTCTTTTGGCTTATATCTGAGGATATAAGCTAGGGGTGGGAAATATTACCAAAATCTAATTTCAAAGTAATTTTATTTCATGATAACAATTTATATCATGATATAGTAATTTTTGTAATTTTATCATTGTTACTTTTAATAAGTACTTAGATGCAAGTAACAAACAAAAGGACAAATACAATAAAGCAAAGACAAATGAAATAAACAGTGTTTTTAGGTAAAGTAGGTCTATTTAACAGTAGCATTCAAGCAAGAGATAATACAGAAATTGAATAAAGTAATCAAAATGTAAAAAATAAAGCACTACATGGTCTAAACTGTATGAATTAAGGATCAAGATCAGTGAGTTATTTTATCTCATTTTTTTTTTTTTGATTAACACCAATTTATTAGATTTTAAGAGCGCACAGGAATATTGCTTGCTGTACTTTAAGCACTGCATGGATCCAATTTATTAATAAACATGTGTTTTCTTTCTCATCTGTTTACGCTCACTTAAGTCATAAGTCAAGATGGGCAATTTACTGCTTAGAGATGGCATTCCCCTTCTGCCGGCCTCCGTGACAGACAAAGAGCTGGTCGGAGGTCCTGAAGCTTTGCGTCCGGTCTACGTAGCACCTTAAGGCTCGGACGGGACAGAGCAAGCTAGGGCTGGGTCTGCCTCCTCCAGGGGCAGCGCTTGCAGGCTCACCACCTGATCTTTGAAGGGAGTAGTGGGAACCTTGGGCACATAGCCGGGCCGGGGCCTCAGGGTTACCTGGGAATCTGCCGGCCCGAACTCTAGGCACGAATCTTTGACCGAACATGCTTGCAGGTCCCCTACCCTCTTGATGGAGGCCAATGCCAGCAGGAGCAAAGTCTTCATCGAAAGAAATTTCAGCTCGACCGTCTGCAAAGGCTCAAATGGGGCCTGCTGAAGCGCCGTAAGCACCCGACTCAGGTCCCAAGAGGGCATAGAGGGGAGCCGTGGAGGGCTTAGTTAGCCGTGGAGATTTAGATTTCATGCCTTCCCACAGTGGACCTCCTTACTACGGGGATCGCTATTTGGTTAGCCGCGATGCCGCAACCTAAACTTTGAGGGTGGAGGGGAGGACCTTGTACTGATATGCTCGTCCTTCGGACGCGAACCACAGCAATGGTCTGTGGTGCGGAAGTGTCGACACACAAAGTACCCATCCTTCAGGTTGACCGCTGCAAACCAATCTCGCGGACGGGTGCGTCAACATCTTGAACGGTAACTGGTGAAGGGCCCGGTTCAAGACACGCAGGTCCAAGATGTTCGTAACCCATCACCTTTCTTGGGTACAACGAAGTAGGAGCTGTAAAACCCCGTCTTCATATCGGCTGGAGGACCGGCTCTATAGCATCCTTCGCCAGTAGGACTGCGACCTTCGCCCGCAAGACAGGACCATTGGCCGGCTTCACTGTTGTGAAGCGGATGCCACTGAACTTGGGGGGGACGCCGGGAGACTGAATCGCATAGCCGAGCCTGACGGTTCGAAGGAGCCATCATCTGGAGAATCATCTGCAACACAAACAGGGGGTAGTGCAGCCTGATGTGTGCAACCCACTCGACACGGGAAACCACCACCGCTGAAGCACCGTACCGTCAACACGAAGAGCTCTCCAAGAGCGCGCTGAACTTGTTCAGTCTTCTTCTCTAAGTAGAGTAGTCAGGATCAGAACGATGTGATCGATCGGCAACGAAGCGAAAAGCTGAATATGCGCTGCATCTGCTGCCTACTTATACTCACGCTGTGATCAGCGGCAGCTGGATGCAATAATCGCATGCTAATGTGCATTGGCTCGTTTAGTTTACACTCAAAGTAGATTGGTCTCTCTAAGCGAGATCCCAATTTCGTCGGTCATCCGACGTGACGTCGAGAGTGACCAACTGAAAGGGAACCACAAGTACTCATCTAGCCCTTTGAAGCTGAAACCCACAACATGACATTTCACAACCTAAACTAACCTGGCCTTGTTATAAAATATCAAATATCTGATATTTTGAGAGACCTCTAGACCCTGACACATCTTTCTCTTTTTCATGGTATAAATGTTATTATGCAGGTTTTTCTAAAAGTATTTGAAATATTAATGAGCTATGAAGCATTTTGTGTAAAAAAACATATCTAAATAATAATAATAATCATTGCAAACTACTGAATAATGTCGTCTTTTCTTCGTTATAAGTTGCATCACACTGAAAATTGCATATAAAACTGAATTAATTAATAAAAAAAAATAACTATACTCTGACTTTACAAAGTTTTTGAGAATTGTTTTGTCTTGTGAAAAAAGAGAGCCAGGAAGACATCTGTCACATGCTCGCTATCTTGTGAACTTTTAACCAGACATCATGACCATATGAACTTCCTGCCATGAGCCTTGCAATAAAAGTTGTGTGGTCATACATATGTCACAGCCATGAAGGCGAAGTGTCACTGTTTCGACTCTGGGCTTGTTTCAATTACTTCACAAATCTCTGAAAGAATACACAACCCCTAGTGGTTCCCACCTAAATAAAAAATGTTGTGATTGGGCTAAAAGGGAATGAGAGACCCTGCTTTTACCTTAGAGGCTTGACAGGGAGTCATAACTTTCACACATACCAGCTGACCCTGCTATTTGGACCACGTTCAGATAGCATTGAGATTAACTCGGCTAATCCTAGGACGTCCTGAATGTAGAGCTAAATAGGACAATCCAGCCCTGAAAGATGATTGCATGAAAAGCAATACTAAAAATTGTATTAGCAATGGCCTCCATCCTCAAAGAACATGGAATTTCGTCCATCAACAGCACATGTAACACATTCTATTGACCTGTAACATGGGAAATCAAACAAGGGTATAAATCCTACGTGCATAGCTCAGTAGCAAGGGCTAGGTAGTGATAGGAATGGAGTGACACATCAAGCCCCATCATGTGCGAGTTTGACTGTGGTAAGGGGTTGGTTGGCCCGAAACCATTATTAAGGCGTTTTCCTAAGAACCAATTTCCTGAAATTGAAAAAAAGGAAAAAAGGAAATGCATGCATTAACGTGCTAATTTTGACAGCACTAAAAACGAGTCTTGTTAAAGGTCATTGTGTGCATGAATTGAACGAAAAAAAAATTACAAAAAATAAAAATAAAATGGAAAAAAAATAAAGAAAAATAGGGGAAAAAACACGGTTTTGGTTATCCCTGTGCCTTTGGCTGCTATCCCTTGCTTTTACAGAATAATCAACAGAACCAGGACCACCACCCTCTCACACTAACATTCTGCCTGCGAACAACCCAGTCTCCAGGATGTGTTTGGACGTCTTGCAGGCTGGGGTGGAGACAGGCGGAGGACCTCCATGGTGTTGCTGGGAGATGGAGGGGTCATTACTGGAGGATTAGTCGAAGGGATCAAGGGCTTACCCAGCAGGCAGCTGTGGACTCGGGGTCCCAACAGTGCAAAAAACTGTGAGAAACAGGTACTTGCCAACTTGCTTCGTATGGGAAGAAAGCCACTGTTTAGTCTAGACCAGTGAGCTATTGGCTAACAGCTATTGTGAGCAAATGCCACCTTTGGATGGACTACATAACACATAGAAAGCACTGAAGTGGTTAATTTGTAAAGAACACTAAATCAGATTTTGGCACAGAGATATCACAGCCTTGTACTCAGAAAGCCTTTCAGAAACAAAATGAGAAGAATATAGATGCATTTTTATTACATTCCAGTGGGTATCCTAATTAAACTCTGTTTAATTGTTGCCATTTTGAGGTCCCTGGGGTTGGATAATGTGAAAAGCCCAGTTGAGATGCTCCAGTTGGAGAGATGAATAATAATATCTGCTTGACGTCATATTGACTCCTGTTTCAAGCTGAACATAAGATACTTCATTCAGTTGCTTTTATCATAGTTGCTAGGTGACCAAGGCCAATTAGGTTATGTGGAACAAATCTGTGAATGCAAATTGATGCAATTAAGGGAAGGAGCATGAAGACTCTTCTGCAATATCTCTTCACATAAGAGAAAAAGAGAGTGAGACACATCACCATCAACTGAAATTCGCAAATGCCATGTAGAGAAAATTTACATGAAACACAAAAAAACTTAAACTCACACTCTGCGGGACTCTTGTAAACTGCTTGGCTGTACACAGGCTTTTAAACATTCCCAGCAGTAGGTTCATTAGCGGACAGAATAGAGACTGGCGCTATATCTGGAGTGTGTGGTTGATTGTCCACAAAGAAACATAATGATTGTTGCTCTTCTGATCTCCTGTGCCTTTTAAAAAACAATCCTCCATCTATGGTGCCCAGAAAGCCTAAGTGGGCAGAAGCACGCCAATGGAGCCAGCATGACCATTACTCTCCTTTGCAATCAGAACGTCTCGGCTACGTACGTAACCCTCGTTCCCTGATGGAGGGAACGGAGACGTTATGTCGTGATCGATATAATGGAGGATTCACTTGGGAGCCCCAATCTTCTCTGAATTTAAGAGAAAACGGCAATGAAATTTGGCTAGTGGATTCTGCATTCCTGAGCCACTCCCCGTGCATACGGGTATAAATAGGTGACAGGTGCATCCACTCTTCAGGTTTTACGCTGAGGAGCCGAGAACTTGTTCCTGGCCACCAACGATGGTTCGAGGTTGTGGCAAGGAGACATAACGTCTCCGTTCCCTCCATTAGGGAATGAGGGTTACGTCCGTAACCGAGACGTTCCCTATCTGTCGGTCACTACGAGTTATGTCGTGATCAACATTATGGGGACCTGGAAAGCACCACGACCTGAACCCTGTCACAAACCCATGGCATAGCCAATGATGGCAAGTGACCACAGAAAGGCACTCGCATCTCCAGGTGAGGGGGAATGGCGCAGCAAGCGTGACACCGGCCAGCTCTTCCCGCCAATTACCTGTTACCCAACACACGGGAAGAAACCAGCTCAACGCGGAGACTGTAAAATCTCACAAAGGTGTTCAGTGTCACCCAGCCCGCAGCTCTACAGATGTCTGCCAGAGAGGTGCCATGTGCCAGCGCATAGGAGGAGGCAACCCTCTGTGTGGAGTGAGCCCACAGAGGGTAAGGCTCGGACGGGACACAGCAATGCAAGGGCTGGATCTGCCTCCTCCGAGGGCAGTGCTTGCAGGTTCACCACCTGATCTCGGAAGGGAGTGGTGGGAACCTTGGGCATGTATCCAGGCCGGGGTTTAAGGACAACATGAGAGTAGGCCGGCCCGAACACAAGGCACTCTTTGCTCACCGAAAATGCTTGGAGGTCCCCGACCCTCTTGATAGAAGTGAGCGCGGTCAGGAGCGCTGTCTTAGCAGACAAGAACTTAAGCTCGACTGAATCCAGCGGCTCAAAGGGACCCCTTTGAAGTCCTGCCAGGACGATAGAGAGGGGGGGGCGGGGGGGGGGGGGGGGGGGGGTGGGTCCCGGAGGGCACCAGGGGGGGCCTAGGAGGATTTAACCTTCTGGCACACCTCAGGAATCTGATGATGAGATTGTGCTTTCCCAGGGACCAGCAGTCCACTGCATTGTGATGTTCTGCGATAGCTGACACATACACTTTCAAGATGGAGGGTGACAGCCTACACTCCAACCTTTCTTGCAGGAAAGAAAGCACTACTCCAATCGTGCATCTTTGGGGTCTTCTCTTTCGAGAAGAACACCAGTTCACGAACAGACTCCACTTCAGAGCATAGGTTTGCCTCATAGAGGGAGCTCTAGCCTGAGTGATGATGTCCACCACTGCCTGTAACAGATCACTTAAGTCTGACGCGTCCCGTCCTGGAGCCACACGTGGAGGTTCCAAAGGTCTGGACACGGGTGCCAAAATGGTGTGAGCCCTATGAGAGGAGCAAGTCTGTTCAGGGGAATCGGCCAGGGAGGGGCTGTCGCGATGAGCATTAGTTCCGGGAACCAGGTCCTGGTGGGCCAATAGGGCGCCACTAACAGGACATGCTCCTCGTCCTCCCTGACCTTGCACAGCAACTGTGCTAGAATGCTCACTGGGGGAAATGCATACTTGCAAAGAGCTTGAGGACAGCTGTGTGCCAGTGTGTCCGTGCCGAGGGGGGCCTCGGTCATGGAGTAGTACAGCTGGCAGTTGGAGGACTCGCGGGAAGCAAAAGGGTCCACCTTGGCTTCCCCAAATCGACTCCAGATCAACTGGATCGTCTCGGGATGGAGTCGCCATTCACGGGCAGGGAACGTTAAGATGTCGTGAGAGGCATGTCGGTCCTGCAAAATTGAAAAGGCTCCTCGGAAAAAGCGCGCAGCGACTTGAGTCTGACTCCAGAGGAGGAGATGGCGGGCGAAGCTGTGACAGGCACCGTGATCATAGACCTCCCTGTCGGTGGTATGAAAACTCGCCGCGTGTTTTCGTGTGGACAATCACGTGCTTGTCTTGCAGCAGTGGCCGGCACCGCTGCAAGGCTAGTAGCACTGCCAGCAAAACTCGACGGCAGTGATGGCCAAAAAGCAGGAGGGCCGTCCGGACCCGGAGGCTGCCTGCCCGTTGCATGTAGTACCTCAGGCTGTACTGGAGGCATCCGTCGTGACAACGATATGCCGAGACACTTGTTCTAAGGGCACCCCGCCCTGTAGAGAGACAAGTTCCGTCCAGGAGCTGAATGAGCAGCAACACATTGGTGTGACAGTCACGCGAACTGTACCACGGCACCATGCCCACCTCGGGACTCGGGAGTGTAACCAGTGCTGAAATGGTCTCATATGACGCAATACGAGAGCTTGACTGCGGCTGCAATGCCATATGCCAGGGCTCTGAAAGTGTTGCAGTGGTAACGTCTGCATCTAAGGGAACTCAGGCCAGTTCAGCACAGATGGGCATGCGCGTAGGCGGAGATTGCATCCCATACTCACGAGTCTAACTCCATAAGAAAAAAGAGATTCTCTGCCCAGGGAGAGCTTGATCCTCTCCCAGTGGACCCGACTCCCAATGGCTGAGTGGCGGAGCACTAGGTCCCTGTGATCACCAACTGTTATCGCCACACTAGGCCTAATGCTCGAGATAGTTGGGGATCTGATGTCCACTTCAGTCGTCGGGCAAGGGCACCCTCGTGACTGCGTAAAGACACGAGGTGACAGGGACAGCCAGAAGGGGAGGACCATGTGCTTCCATGCCTAACCTTCGAGGGCAAACCGTAGGAACGGCCTGTGTTGAGAGCACATCGAGACATGAAAGTAATCGTCCTTCAGGTCGACCGCTGCAAACAAATCCTGAGCCTGGATGCATCTGATAATGCCCTTCTACGTCAGCATCTTGAATGGGGCTTGAGGAAGGGCCCCGATTCGAGACCAGGATCAGGATTGTCAACCGACCTTTTGGGTACCAGATGAAGTCACAGGCCGTTAAAACCCTCGTCATCCAGCTGGAGGGACGGTCGATTGACATCCTTTGCCCGGGAGGACAGCATTTATTTGCGCAAGGACAGGTGATCTCGGTAGTAACTGAAGTTGCGAGAAACACGCGGAACCTGGGAGGTCGCCTGGCGAACTGAATCGCATAGCCGAGTCGGATTGTGCGAATGAGCCAACGGGACTGGTTGGGCAGCACAAGCCACGCACCCAAATCCGCTATGAGGTGCAACAAGGGAACCAATCGCTGCACCCGCGGTCAAGTGATAGGCGAAGGTCATTGCGTTTGTTGATCCATGCACGAACTCCCGAGTCCCCATAGGGATGGCCGGAGCTGCATGGAGAGGCAACGTGTCTCCCAACTGCAGCTTCTTGGCTGCTGGCAAAGGGGGGAATCCCTGGCGAGAGGAAGCAGTGCATCGCTCACTGTCAGCCCACGGGCCTGACAACCCTGAGGAAAAGGAAATTGCTCTTTCTTTGAAAATGTGGGTACCAGGTGGAACAGAAACGAACAAAAAACAGAAGATTCTCTGCCCTGCCCTCCTCCAGGGGAAGGAGCGGCGCTGTCCTCGCCACCTCCTGAAGAGCAGTCTCCCACATCTCCGGGTTGCCCGTGTCAGGGCCGCTTCATCGACTTCTTAGATGAATTAGCGGCCGGCTGGGACACCGCACTCCTGCAAGAGACTCGACACGCTGGCCTTGATGTTGTTTCAGCATGGGGCGGAGCGGCTCTGGAGGACGCAGGAGTGTGCCCACGGCAACGAGGAGACTGGGGCTTTGCCCACGACGGAGCGGTGGCAGATGGTGCATCACGCCGGGGAAAGATGTGTTGGATGGCCTCTGTCTGCTTCTGTACTGTCGAGAACTGCTGGGCACAGTCCTCAACGGCGTTGCCGAACAGCTCAGCCTGGGAGACGGGAGCATCAGGAAAGCGCACTTTGTTGACATCGCTCGTGTCAGCAAGGCTGAGCCATAGATGGCGCTCTTGTTCCACAAGGGTGGACATCGCCTTCCCGAGGGACCGCGCTGTGACTTCCGTCGCCCGTCGGGCGAGGTCAGTCGCCGAGAGCAGATCCTGCATCAACCTTGGGTTGGTACTGCCCTTGTGCATTTAAATGCCCTGGCTTGGTGTACTCGCAGGATAGCCATGGCATGCAGGGCAGAGGCGGCTTGGCCTGCAGCACTGTAAGCTTTGGCTGTGAGAGCTTTGGATAGGAGACGAGGACAATTCCTCCAAGTGGCGGCGTTTTGTGGGCACGAGTGCACCGCAACCTCACTCTCGCTGGGAATGTCAATGCCCGCCATCGAGGGTAGTGAGGATGGAGGCAGACGAGTGGCTCCTGGCCGAAAAGAAACAAAAAAAAAGGGGCGTCCACGTTCATCAGATCCTCATGCACCTCCGGGAAGAAAGGAACCAGGAAAGCACGGTGGTAAATCTGGGGTCTGATCGGATGCGGCATCAGAGCAAGTTGCCCATCCCCTGATGCTGCTATCGACATCTGATCCTCTATCGGCACGCCGAATGAAACGCTGGGCACGCCGTGAGACGGCACAGCAGAATCACCAGGGAGCCGCACAGAACAGCTGCTCGGGAGGAGTGAGAGGTCCGTGGGTACTGGCCCGGCGGGAAAGCTCTACTGTAACCCTAGATCGCCCAGAGCACCAACCAAGGTTGTCTGCTCGCGCGCCAGAGAAACCGGGACGGGTAGTGACGGAGGGTGCCTCTCTCATCCCTGTGAGGAGA
Organism: Sinocyclocheilus anophthalmus; assembly: GCA_018155175.1. NCBI lineage: Eukaryota > Metazoa > Chordata > Actinopteri > Cypriniformes > Cyprinidae > Sinocyclocheilus > Sinocyclocheilus anophthalmus. The sequence goes on along the minus strand of JADLZN010011646.1, from coordinate 78,819 downwards.
GAGAGGCACGATCGCAGCGCTGCCATGGTCACATGCTCACAGTGAACGCATGAACCATCCACGAACGCAGCCTCAGCGTGCTGAATGCAAAGACACTGAAGACAACGATCGTGGCTGTCGACAGAGGATAGGAAACGATCGCAACCAAGAGGACACGGCCGGGACGGCGTCTTTAAAAAGACACAAACCGACTGTGATTTGCTCTTTTAGAAGTGCCCAGGGGAATCGCTGCAGACAGGGACACCGCTGTTCGCACCGTGACGCCAACCAGAACAGCTCCTCTCTCCAACAGAAGGATGACGTGCTTTGTGGAGATCGACCACGTTATCCACTCCGGTTCCGAAGCACAAAACTCTGAAGAGTGATGCCAGCCTGTTCACCTAACTTTTATACCCGCTATGTGATGGGGAGTGGCTCAGGTATGCAAAACCCACTAGCCAAATTTCATTGGCATCTTCTCTTAAAGTCAGAGATGATTGGGGCTCCCAAGTGAATCCCCTATAATGTAGATCACGACATAATTCATAGTGACCGACAGATAGGGAAAAATAAGTATTGGTTCATATGTCCTAATGCCTTGTTTAAACAGAAGAACACGCTAATTAAGTGAAATGTCACGGTACATCTTACCGCTATATTTTAAAAACTTGTTATTTGCAGTTATAAAATCATATGAGTAAAAGCACTTAAGTGCCAATACTTCTGTATTCCCCACGTGTGTATTACTGTTGTACTTTTCCGCTCAGTTCTTACCCCAATAACAATAATATAGTAGATAATCCTAATATATTGGAATGTACTTTAACATACACGTCCTTTGACTGCATTGATACAACCGCCCACGTCATCAAATGACTTGATTCTAATTTACTGTAGACGTTTCAATTTATGCTATTCACGTTAACTGTTCCATGCAGCTCCCCTGCACTTCCTTCCCAAAATCATCCCTCTAAATATATTACATAATGACATAAATGTTCCAAAGAAAGTTCCAGTAGGTCCGTTCAATATCCATGTTTGTCCGGTCCTTTGGCAGTTAGGTAGTCTATTAAAATCCTATTAAATTACATCTAAGTACTTAAGCTCTCCTAGTGAGGTTCTAACGTTCGTAGGTCAGCAGTTCCTGTCAGCCGTACTTACGTACCGCTCATTCCGTTCACTCAGTCGCCTTAATTTTGTGGTGACAGTCATGGCTCCAATATGTTTCCCACGAGATTATGGGTTGAGAGGGCAAACAAAGCGTCCTGATGAGTTTATTCAACTTCGGTGTGTGTTGTTTCTCCTTGTCAATCTACATACTAGGTGTCCATAAAGTAGTCTTTCCATGTGGTTTGATATTCCTGGGATTTTTTTGAAGGTATTCGTCGTCTTTAATTGTTAGTTCTAGGCTGAGATTTTTACCTTAGTTTTGAGTCTGTTTGTTGGCTTGCATCTCCCGCACCTTATCTCGATCTCATTACATTTCCTCTCTTCGCTAATTTGTTATTGTAGCGTCAGGTGAACCGAGCTCTTGATGTGGGGTCTAGATGGCCATAATCAAGGGTTCCTTGATGCAAATTTCGGTCAGATCGCCCCTCGATGTAGAGAGCAGGGCAATTAGTGCTGCACCAATAAGTGGGCTATTAAAGCCGTTACCATCTTTGTGAGTTTTGTTGGCAGGGGCAGATTTATCACTCGTGCCGGTTCCAGCACTCGGCTATTAAGAAAGGACTGGGAATGGTCTGTGGAGATAAAGTTATATGAATATTTACACCGCAGGCCTCAACAAGTCTGTGTGCCTTTGTATTGAAGTGAATCCATATAGCTGTTTTCATTTGGCGTCCTGTTAAAACAGTAGCATTCCCTATGCCTATACACAATAGCACATACACACACATATACATCCGACCTTTCTCTTCTAAACCTAAGCTGATTTGTACTGGACAGGACCTATCGATTAATACCTACCAAACTTTTGGTTGACTTTAGCATGAAAACATGGCTAGCATAGATGCTAATATGCTAAAACTTCAATTTTTTTTCCTCCTAAATGTACTTGCTATTCAGAATTCTAGATTAATTTGGGGATTATTTGATGCATTGCTCACTGCCAGTCAGAGAACAACTCTGTTTTTCCTTAAATTGTTGGATAAATAAGCAAGTAATCCATAAACAAACATTACACAATACTGCTAGTCTGTACAGAACTCTCATTTCCCAAGTCTCTGTGTGAATTCTTATAACACTAACATTTCAACACAAAATTCTTATGTAGAGAGACTGTATATATATATACTCTATGTATAGCTGCTCTAGGAAATAGTGTAGAGATTGAACATGCATTTTTATAGTTTGTGTATGGATTTATGATTTTAAGTGAAATGCTACTTTAAAGCAAAACTGATCAATTTATTTGAATCTACTCCTATCTACTCCTGGTCACATCCTGAAAAAAAGAGTGTAGTAAAGAAAGGGACCCTCAGTGCTATGGGGAGGTACAAGAGACGTAGCAACTGAGATGAAAGATAAGATCTGACACTAATTATGAGGGTGAGTTAGGCGAGGGTGTGTTTGTGTCTAGCAGGACCCTCAGACAGGTTATTGGCCTGATTCATGGCCTAGTCCTCAAGCAAAAGCACAGTGGTGAATGGAGATAAACAACCACCGTAAATTGCCGCCTTGGAATTATAAGGTTCTATCTGCATTCTGAGCGGTTTTGAGATATTGAGCTTCAAAGATTTTGCATTCCATATAGCAAAAGTGATATGGGGAACAAGTCTCTTTCATACATGAAAATGACAGAGATCCTAAATGTATTCTAAATGTACAATATCAAATTCCTCTCAAATTTGTAAATGGGAATTTTTGGAATAGGTCAAATGCAGATAGAACCTTCTAATTCGAAAAAAGTAATTTTCCACTTGGAATTATAAGGTTCTATCTTGTAAAATATTAATTGAAGCAACAGTTTTCAAAAAATACAAACAGTTTACTTATAATTTGTTTTAAAACATAAAATTTGTATTGTAAGAAAGGGTCGATATGTAAGAGATAGGTCAATTGAATGCTTTCTATGACATTTATTTCATATTTTAGGACAAATAATTTTTTTTCTTGTTCAAGTAAAGCGTAAAAGGCAATGCTAAATATTTTGTCCAGTGCAGATGTTAATTTTAGGCAGGAATATGGTGGTAAAACACATCATTGGAGGAACAGTTTAAGCAGATACTGTAATACATCTGAACAGGACTTTATTCCACAGAAAGTGGGATCTGTCTCATAGATCAGTATGGCCGAGATAACATGTTAACGTTTATTGTTGTAATTAGGACCTCATCAATTAGATTGTTGACCACTTGACCTTTAAGGCTTAATAATGTAAAACGCAAGACATTTTAAGACTTTAAACTGCAAGAAAACATAATGCTTTAACAAAGTTGTTTCACAAAGTTTAATCCTTAAATGCATGAAAGTTGCACCAATCATTATCGGGTCTACAGCATATCGACCCGGACCTATAAATAACACGCATGGATCTTTAACTGCTGCAATAGCTTAAAACTCTCCTGATATTTTAATAACAAATACAAAAGAATAAGATAAAGCGTATTTCGTTATTTTTGAAACTTAGAATGGTTCAAGTTGAGCAGATGATTTTACCATCACTGACATCGTCAGAGCGTACTTACCCAGTACATTCAGCATCTGCTCATATTCAGGATCTCAACCATATTCTCAAAACTATCATTTTCAATGTCTTCAAAGACAACATTTCGATCGCTATTCACCATCCACCATCAAACAAGTGACGCTTATATTTCATTGCTTGCTCTGCAGTAAAGCCATTCAGGTCAGTTCAGTTTTTGCTGATTATATTTTGTTTTATGCCTGTGACTATGATGTGAAAATCTCATGTTGTCATTGTCTAGAAACGAGGTTGAATTGCATTTATTGAGTCATCAGATATTTAATTATTGTTGCGCAGAAAAAAATACTTACACTATTACATGGGCCTAACAAATGAGAAAACAGACATTATTTTATATTTTTTTATTATCTCTCCTTTAAGAGATAATAAAAATTGAAAAATGTTTCACTGACTATATATTATTTAATATTGTAATAAAATATTTCACTTTTAATCGTTCCTGCTGTCACAGAGAAGTCCAGCGACATGACAAAGAAAGTTGATCCTGATTGGTCCTCTTGTGTGCATTCTAAGGGCTGATTGGCTCACAGATAGAACCTTATAGAATCAAGTTAGAGTTCGACTTGTTTGTATGTTATTGTTTTGTAAATAAAACGGGCCAAAATGTACAGAACTAAAAAAAAAACATCACAATGTAAATAAGTTATCACAGAATAAGAATATGTTAATAACGCAATTTTGACTAAAATGTCAGATAGAACCTTATAATTCCAAGGCGACAGCCATATTTTGATGAGTGCTGTCCTCCCGGCCATTTTTAGATAATCAAACGGATATGTTTTGCCATAAAAGTGCTGACAGTCAAGCAATGTATTTGTGTGTTACAGATAACTTGGTGTGCTTAATTGCAACATACAGCACATTACTCATGTGTTGTGACACACTTCACTAACACAGCAGCCATTGTGTAACAAGGGACAGTTTACGGCTTTCCATGAGAGGTTTACAGAAACTTAAGTTGGTGAAAGTTTCTGTGAAAACATGTCAAACACATGCTGGTAAATGTTATTTTCCTCTTTTACTCCAACATGAGTATCTGATACAACATGCTAAAAATAATGTTTTGAAATAGCAGTCACACAGTCAAATTATTTCTTACAACATTTTTGGCCATTCTCTGAACATAGACCAGTGCAGTCAACTGATTTCCTCATTTGTTACAGCTATAAATTTGTAGTATATCATGTATTTTGTGAACATATGTATGTATCATGTGGGATGAACAATGCAGGAAGTGAGAAAATATTACATTTTAAAATGTGTCATTCCACAAACTTGTTAACCAACTTGTCTTTAAAGGTAAAGTGTGTGATTTCTGCACTTTAATGAGAACTGTACAAAGAAAATCTGTTCAGTCAAACAGCCCCAACTCAAACCCAGGCCATTGACTGAACAAATGTACATTTACATGCATTTTTTTTAACCAAAATGACTTACAATAGAAGAATATAGGCAATTCAACATAATTATTTGTCAATATATTATGCCCAACCTGCTCAGTTGGGTGGCTCAAACTGATACCAGTTCCACTTAATGTCACTAATTGCACAGAAATGTACCTTTAAAGGAAAGGTGGCAATTTCTTCATTATCATGTCACTCAAAACCAGTATTATTTTCGATCTTCCGAAATGTAAGAATTTATTTATTTAATATGCGCTCAAATTGCATTCATGAGGTGAGTAAATTTGAACTAGGTGCTTCAAATGGGTTCAAAAGACATCAAACTAATTTAGAAGCTTTCTTTATTAACTGTAAGCCTTTTTTATTTGCAGTGGGAGTTTTCCTCGTTTATTCTGGTGAGTGCATACATTCCTCCTGACGCGTGTGTGAGCGTGGAGCTAGAACGGCTGGCAGATCAGATAACACACACAGAGCAGCTTTACCCAGACTCTTTCATTATCATTCTCTGTGATTTGTAATAAAGCTAATTTCATCCGCAAACTGCCTATTCAAACAGCACATCACATGCCCCACCAGTGACAGCAATTTTAAAGGATGCATACCACTCTGTCCCCCGAGCAACTCTGGGACTCTCTGATCACTGATTGGTTCATCTTCTACCAGCCTACAAATAGAAACTTGAATCGCTAAACCTGTAGTGAAAACTGTAAAGAGATGGACTATGAAGCAGAGTAGGATTTACAAGCTTGCTTCGACTGCACTGATTGGAGTGTTTTTGAGGCTGCAGCCACTGAGCTGGATGAGCTCACTGACACTGTGACATCCTCAGTTTCTGTGAGGATATGTGTGTTCCAACCAGGACTTATTTAACATTTAACAATGACAAACCTTGGTTCAGTGCAAAACTCACAGCTTCGCCAGACTAAAGAGGATGCCTACAGGCGTGGTCACAAAGACTTGTACAAACTGGCCAAGTACACAATGAATAGGGAGATAAGAGTAGTAAAGAGAAGCTACTCTGAAAAGCCGAAAAAAAAATGTTTTCAAAGCAACGACCCTACATTCAGTGTGGAAAGGTCTGAAGGACATCACCAACTACAAGACCCCATCCCCCAGCACTGTGGAAAATCAACTTTTAGCTGATGGTTTGAATGGGTTTTACTGCAGGTTTGAAAAGCCTAGTCTCACACCCCACACCTATTCTAACCCATTCTCACAACACAGATTTCAACACCCTCCCTCCTGCTTCTCAGCCTGAATCTGTGAAAATGATGTACGCAAAATCTTCAGAAAACAGAAGATAAGGTAAGCCAAAGGCACAGACGATGTCTCTCCAGCCTGCCTCAGAGCTTGTGCTGTCCATCCATCTTCATACTTATCTTCAACAGATCACTAGAGCTGTGTGAAGTCCCCTCATGCTTCAAACACTCCACCATCATCCCAGTCCCAAAGAAACCCAAAATTACTGGAATTAATGACTACAGACCTGTGGCTCTAAGTCTGTGGTCATGAAGTCTTTTGAGAGACTGGTGTTAGCCTACTTGAAGGACATTATGGGACCCTTGCTGGACCTCTTGCAGTTTGCTTACCGAGCAAACAGGTCTGTGGATGATGCAGTCAACATGGGACTGCACTACATCCTCCAACATCTGGACAAACCAGGGACTTTTGCAAGGATCCTGTTTGTGGACTTCAGCTCTGCTTTCAAAACCATCATCCCGGATACCCTCCTGATTAAACTGACACAGCTCTCTATGCCCACCTCCATCTGTCATTGGATCACCAGCTTCCTGACAGACAGACAGACAGACAGGGCTAGTTAGGCTGGGAAAAACGCACATCCAAACACTCCTACCATCACACTGGAGCTCTCGGGGGGGGGGGGGGGGGGGGGTGTTCGCCCACTGATCTTCTCCCACTGCACTCCTGAAGTTTGCAGATGACACCACAGTCATTGGTCTTATCCAGGACGGCGATAAGTCTGCTAACAGACAAGAGGTTGAGCAGCTGGCTGTCTGGTACAGTCACAACAACCTGGAGCTGAACATGCTCAAAACTGTGGAGATGATTGTGGACTTCAGGAGAAACCTCCCTGCACTCCCCCCCCTCACCATCATGAACAGCACTGTGGATGCAGTAGAGTCATTCAGTTTCCTGGGCACCACAATCTCTCAAGACCTGAAGTGGGACACTCACATTGAATCCATGTGAAATGGCCCAGAAGAGGTTGTCCTTCCTTCTCAACTGAAAAAGTCAAACTTTGCAACATCTCCAGCTTAAACAGCTAACACAGAAATTACCACCTGTCTTCTGTAATTCATTTCTTAACTAATTATTGCCCCTCTCTCTCAAGTATTATGTAAATGCATATACATATTTGTATTTAAACAGCTGTATATACAGTAAATAATGCACAAATCTATACATAAATATTCTGTTCCATGTGTATACCACATTATTATTATTTATTTATTTATTTCTACTTATTTAAATGTTTCTTTCTGTCTTTAAATGGGTCATATGATGCGATTTAATTTTTTTTTTCTCTTTGGAGTGTTACAAGCTGGAGTGGTGCATAAAGAAGATCTGTAAATTTGCAAAGACTAAAATCTCAAATCCAAAAAGATGTTCTTTATAAAAGTTAAGAGTCAAACACACCTACCTAAAACGCCTCGTTCTAACACACCCCCACATATCTACCTCACTATGGGGGAAGATTGCATAACGCCGCCCAAATGTAACGCAAAGAAAGAAGGCGTAACTTTAATCCTTGCTGTTGCCGCCGCTGCCATGTTGTGAAGAAGCTGTGTGTTTAGTTGTGAAAGCGAAACTACTTTGTTTGGTCTCCAAAAGAGGACGATATCCGCTTCGCCATGCCTGGAGCTGATCTGTGCTGGTAGCTGAGGAAATACAACAACTAATGCTGTTGGATCGCCGGACATTTATGGAGGGATGTTTACTGATCCTGGGAGAGTAACGTTAGACTACAATGCTGGCTGTTCTGACTCTCAGACTGTAAGTACGTTTTCATATTTGAAGGATTTCCCACTGATGATTCAAACTCGAGTTTTGGGCAGTGTGGAGTAGCAATTGTTGTTTGTCATTTCTCCGATCACAAAATGCAGACATGGTTTTATGTTTACACAGCACGATGCAATGCAATGCGTAAAAACGTAACGCGTAAAAAGACAGTATTTAGTCATTATAATCAGTAATTATGTCCCCACTGGATGCAACAAATGCCTCGTTTGTAATGGGTTTTAATGTTTTTGTCTCGTCGTTCCGGCCGGGACACGCCATCACAGCATGGTAGGTGCGTAACGTGGTAACATTTCCGTCTTACACGCTTGAGTATTCGGGCCAATTTCAACAATTGATCTTGGATTAGCTGGCCAATCACAGCACACCTCGCTTTTTCAGACCGATGAGCTTTGTAAAAATCGCCGTAATAATGTACAGTATGTGGAAAATAATGTGTTTTTTTTACTTTAAACCGCATAAACACATTTCATTACACCAAATACACAAAATAATGTTCTTTTTAGCAGCATCATATGACCCCTTTAATGTCATATATACTGTATGTATGTATGTATGTATGTATGTATGTACCAAGAGCTCCTAAAAAACACAAGCAATTCCTTATGTCTTTGCACACACTCATTCTTATTCTGATTCTGAAGATTTGAGAGCTACGATATGATAGACAGGATGCCATTTCATGAAATTCAACCTAAGTTTTGCACTTTTTGAAGCATAAACACTAAAGTTGGCAAAAAGCTTTTTTTTTGTTAAATTAGTGTTAAAATTCAAAAGAATACAAATGAATATCCAAATTATATCCAAACGACATTCTTGTGTAGTTACTGTATTTTGCCATTGTGGACTACACAGTCTTTGCTCATTTTCAATGAATGGAAAAGAGCATTGTAATGTGGTGTTTTGTTTCATGTTCATGTTTTCCATGTCTTTTATTTTGTAATTGTTTCATGGTTCCTGTTTGTGTCATGCTTCCCTTGCCCTCATGTATTCATGCCATTGGTTCCCCTGTTCATTGTGTCATGTTCTGATTGGTAGTCTTAGTCATGTGTCTTGTTCCCCATTGGTTTGTTCATGTCATGTGACCCTCCTTGTGTGCTATAAGTAGCTTCATGTTCCCATTGTGCCTCGTCGTGTATTGAATGTTTTTAACCCCCTGTTGGTGAGTCTAGTCTGTTTATGTCAAGTCTGCTCATGCTATGTCAAGTCAAGTCTGTTCATGCCTAGTCAAGTCAAGTCTGTGTTATGGATTATGTTTGGGATCCCTGTAAATAAACTGCACTTGGGTTCTCACTACGCTCGCCTTCAGTGGATGATTCTTTACAGAATACACGACCACCACAATGAACCCAGCAGATCGCCTAGTTCGCCTCCGTCAAGGTAATCGCTCCATTGAGGATTATGTGGCGGACTTTTGTAAATTGTGTAATTTGGTAGACTTCAACAATACTTTCCTTAAATACATTTTCTGTTTTGGTTTGGACAAAAACATTTCACAGTTAATGCCACGCAATACCCCACACTGGTCACTAGAACAGTGTATATAGACTTTGCTCTGCAGTTGAGTGGATCAGCTTTCACTGTGTGTGTCATGGAGAAGGAACATGCCACTTCCACAAAGTCTGCTCACGTCATGCCTGCCAAGCCACAGCCTTCTCACATCATGCCTGCCAAGCCACAGCCTTCTCACGTCATGCCTGCCAAGCCACAGCCTTCTCACGTCATGCCTGCCAAGCCACAGCATTCTCACGTCACGCCTGCCAAGCCACAGCCTTCTCACGTCACGCCTGCTACTCCAGGACCTGCTAACACCATGCCAGTTAAGTCAAAATTTACTCATGTCATGTCTACCAAGTCAAAGCCTGATCACGTCATGTCTGCAAAGCCAGAGTCTGCTAACGTCATGTCTGCTACCCCAGGGCCAGCTCACGTCACGTCTGCCAAGCCAGAGCTTGCTCCCAAGATGGCCGCCACGGCTGAGTCCCCGGCCAAGATGGCCGCCACGGCTGAGTCCCCGGCCAAGATGGCCGCCACGTCTGAGCCTCTCCACGTCGCGACTATCTCCAAGTTTTCCCCTAAGGATTTTTTTGGGGGGGGCTATAGTACCCAAGCTCATGCGAATGCAGAGCTTGGACGAGGACTGAATGGACTGATTGCTAGTGTGATGGACCCCCCTCTGATGTCGGTGCGAGCTGCAGGCATCCCGGCGACGTCAGCACTCTCAAGCCCCGCCATCTTAGAGGTCATGCCACACTCTGCTGCCCTTCCTGTAATGGCGGTCGCCATTTTGAGTGTGTGGGCTGCACACTGCGCTCCAAAGTCCTCTCCTGTCCACGAGTCTGCTCCAAAGGCCTCTCCTGTCCACGAGTCCGCTCCAAGGGCCATTCCTGTGCCTCCAGAGGTGGCGGCATCCACTGCAGAACCTCCAGAGATGGCGGCATCCGCTGCAGAACCTTCTGAGGTGGTGGCGTCCGCTTCCGTACTCAATGTCTGCCCTGTTACAGCCACGGAAGCCGTTCATGAACTCACTGTCTGTCCTGTTACGGCCACAGAGGCCATTCATGAACTCACAGTCTGCCCTGTCACGGCCAAGGAGGCCGTTCAAGAACTCTCTGCTGCCCTGTCACAGGCCAGGGAGGCCGTTTAGGTATGATGAACTCACTGGTCTGTCCTCACGGCAAGGAGGCCATTTCAAGACTCTCTGCTTGTTCGGTCACAGGCCCAAGTGGTATGTCAATGCATCTGCCAAAGCACAATGGCTTACTGTTCTGCCGTCATCACCCGGCAGCCCTGTTCTGCTGAACGCCATGGCTCCCGCTCATGCGGCACCGCCCCAGGCTCCCGCTCGGCCGGTCAGCCATGGCTCCCCGCTTGCCTGCTCGCCTGGGCCCCCCGATCTACCTGCACCGCCATGGCTCCCTGTCCTGCCTGCTCGCAAGGCTCCCCGCTCTGACATGCTACCTCCTGCCTGTTCTCTGCACGGGCAGGGCCTCTATCCCCCCCCTGGACCTACTCCACCCCCAGGACGTTGGTTGGGGTGGATGTTACATTAGGGTGTCAGGAGCCACCCTTAGAGGGGGGGCTATGTAATGTGGTGTTTTGTTTGTGTCATGCTTCCCTTGCCCTCATGTATCTCTGCCTTGTGTATGTGTCATATTCTCATTGGTTGCTTTAGTCATGTGCCTTGTTACCATTGGTTTGTTCTTGTCATGTGACCCTCTTGTTTCCTATAAGTAGCTTCATGTTCCCATTGTGCCCTCGTCGTGTATTGAATGTATTTAACCCGCTGTTGGTGAGTCTAGTCTGTTTATGTCAAGTCTGCTCATGCTATGTCTGGTCAAGTCATGCCTAGTCAAGTCTGTTCATGTCAAGTCTGTGTCTCGGATTATTGTTTGGATCACCTTGTAAATAAACTGCACTTAGGTTCTCACTACGCTCGCCTTCAGTGGATGATTCTTTACAAGCATCTCCAATATTCTGCAAAATTTCTCCTTTTGTGTTCAATGAAAGAAAGAAAGTCGGGTTTATTGGATTGACGTGAGTGAGTAAACAATGGCAGCTTTTAATTTCCACTAACTTGCACGTCTTCTAGTGCCTTTCTTTTTTTGATTTCTTTCTCATTCTTCTCTCTTACTTATTTACTTTACGTCTTCCATAAGCCTTCTCTCATAGGAACTATTGTTTTTAGAGACCCATTAGCTTCCCGCTGTGTATGGGGCTCTTCAATGTTTTCCAGCTGTACATATTTTAAGTGTGTGTGACTGCATTTAGAGTTGCTACATTCTCACATTGCGTCTGCCTTCAACTACTCTGATTCATCAAAACATCTTAGAGAGGCCTATGTGCTCTATATGCAGGGGATGTGTGTGAGTGTGTGTTCACGAATGTGAGCCTGAGCAAACTGTAAACACATAAATTCAGCTATATAGAGGAATTATTAAGCACATGCATAAACACGCACACACATAAACTTACCCCTGGAGTAACCTGTAATTCCCATAAATGAGGGTGTGAGTTCAATGCTTTAGGTCTCCAAGTTTAGATTCGGGCACCACATGAGCCAAGTTGCCTGACTCATCTAATCAAAAGCATTTTCTCTGTAAATCACATAATTCTTCTGAATGCCCTCTTTGGCTCTTTTATAAACAATTATAATATTTCAAACACAGCTTAAACATTTTATTCCAGCTGAAATCTAATACTGCATACACTGAAAGATTTCCTGAGGATGTATATACAGCACACATGAACAATGAAACGAACACAACATCTGCACGCCAAGAATTGCAATCCAGATTTCATGCTGAAATGTGTAACGTAATACAAACAATTGATGTGATGGGACCACATTTTCATGTCAACTGTGGAACAAAAGACACATCAATCTAAACAAACCAACAAAAGGATTCTGATGGCGAATACTGAAGAATGAAGAAATAAACTGAAAAATAGAATCTATGTTATCTTGGGATTCAAACATTGTTTTATCTGCAGATAATATACTGACTGATTGCACATCTTTTTATGCAGGTATGTTCCCTCCTTCACTTTTTTTTTTTTTTTTGCTTGCTGATTGTGCGTGTCTGCTCTCATGGCTGATTTGCAGGCACAAGTTCGTCCATCACATCATCAGCTGCAAAAGAACTCCTAAAACATGCTCTGGAGTGCAATCCATTTAGCTTTGAGTTTGACTGCATGGCTTCAGGCTAAAACAGTGTAGAAATTACCAAATTCAAAACTAGAGAGAGAGAGAGAGAGAGAGAGAGAGAACAAACTTCTAGACAGAAATTAGATTAAACAGAGAACCAATCATGAAAAGATCCTACTGCCTTTAAAGTTTTAAGATAGATGTCAACTGATTTGCCATGACAGCAAAGGCTGCAAAGTCAGTGACTTCAGGATGAACTTATTTCAATATGAAACAATTGGACTCAATGTTATCCCTTGTGGAAAAAGTACACCTTTGCTTATTACAAGAGTATCTATTACAGCAATTATACACTTTAAAGAATATACTTAAGTGTGAACTGAATGTAATGTTTTTGGGGACTTAATAATGTAAGTTCAGTAATATATGTAATTACACATTTGTAACTAAGAAGATGCAATTTTGTATATTTAAAATAGATACAATTTTGACAGTTAAAATAACGTATTTTATTATTTTAGATGTGCTTTCGTACATTAGTCAACACATTAGAATAAGTGTACTAAAGCATGACAAAAACATTAAAACGTACTTTAAAGCAAAACTTTTAATTTGACATTACAAACTGCACTTTTTAAAGTGCACTTAAGTACTTAAAAACATAGTCATGAAAGTTTACTCTCTATAAGAACACTTAAGTGGCCTTTTATTTCATTAATATTATATTATCTGCAGGTACATCTGCACTTACTAAAATATATTTTTAAGATTTGAAGAACAATAAAAGTGCACATTTAATACAATTACAGGTACTTATTTTTCACAAGGGATTCTGGACTGTAAGTAAAGTCTTGTGAAAACACTTCAACAATCCCTTTTGTGTTTCACAGAAGAAAGTAAGTCATACAGATTATCTAATTAGTTTTTTATCTCGCTGAACATATATTTTTTAGGAGAATCATCTGATACTATGTTGACACTTAAATCACTACAGTGCAACATAACAAAAAAAAATTATCTCCAGAGCAATGAAAAAGCAATGTCTAAGCAATAAAAAAGTCCCCGAGGAATTTAAAAAAAGACTGGTAGCACATTTGTAAATGCTTATGTATGTAAATATACATACACACACACACACACACACACACACAAACCAAGTTACTATCACAATCCTAATAAACCCTGAGGGAACATCAGACGTGCCCAGGCACAGAAACACCAACCAGGAATAAGAGACATATTGAGAAAATCACACATTCGGAATGTGTGAGAGAGCACGTTTGCATCTGTCATATTTTTTCATTTAATTCTTCCCCTGACTCGTCCAAATTTTCCTTTGTTTCTTTTGAAGTAGAACCACTAACTTATACCCCGCACATCCTCTCTTGGCTTTAGCAAATACCCCACAGTGGAAAAGAACACTACGTTTACAGTAACTGTTTGCAGACTTGAGCACATGCCTTCATTCGGCTCGTACGACAACTAGCTGCGTAATTCGATCAGTTTTTCACTGACAAGTGTCAGAGGAAACCACTAAGTCCAAAATGACAAAATTATATCTAAGGCAAGTCTTTGTGATCTCATGTAAGCCTGTGTCTTTTTCAATTGCTAAGTTGTTACTTGGACCATCGCTCGCATAGGATCTCATTCGCGGGTCAGAGACGGAGCTGTGTGGAACAGGGCCGGATCCCTCCAGGGGCTGCCAAGGTTCCACTCAGGCATTCCTGTTCATTTGTCATCCTCTTTATCTGGCTGTTATTACCCTAATGGATACCAGATGCCCTGGACCACGGCCATGGTAACTGAATTTGCAACATCCACAGAAAAAAAAACAAAGAATTGTAATTACATAATGCAGAATGTCACGGTGAAGAGGAGTGTGTTTTTGTCTTTGAAGAGTTCGAAACTGATTCTTTCCATGAAAGGCTACAGTAACAAGGCCAATCACATGCTCCCGTCCATGATCAATAACCAGGAACATGTAGACACACCCACACACTCTTTCCTAACCATCACATAGGCCAACATAAACATCTCCAATATTACATTCGAAACGTTCTCATGATGCTCTTTCTTGGATGCACACATGCAGGCAATAACCTGCTAATCGGAAATAATAATTACAATGAGCAATTTGTCATTTGATATCTTGGTCTTGCAGCTTAGGCGCAGATGTGCACTAGAACTTACTGGCTAAGAAAAGATGTCCAAAAGTACCTAATTTGTCCAAAGCAATTATGAAGACCTTGTTTTTTTTATGTGAAAGGTAGGGGAGAGCAGTGATGGAGAGCAACAGATGGGGGGTGTTACCGAGATGTAGCCATATTATAGGCTCGCCACTATATTACAGTGCAGATGGACCTGCAGTTCGAGGCCAAACAAAGCCCGTCTCTCATGCTACAAGCATAGCTGTTTGTACAGATTGTTCTCTGATGTCATTTCGCTGCTCCAGCCAGGCCTGTAAGCCTCATCAGTGGTTCACTCCGCTCAACTATACCATATGAATTTACACATGCGCAAATACTTGAACCCTTCATTACCTTTACACAGCAAACGTGCTTTGTAGGTAAGCCCCAAAAACGCAAAGGCAATTGAACACCTCCACCACACCCTCAGGAGCTCACCTCCCGCTGATCTTGGGGACATGACATCAATTACATGAGCCTGACATCAGCTGCTCCAGCAGGGGCCTCCGTACCATGGCTGACCTTTTACTGCACACTTGGCTGACGGTTTGCATTACAGAAAAATGTGCTCTGCAAGAAAGTAGGAGGGGAACGCCTAAGTTGAGCAGGGTCTGGATCTCAAATGTGCAAAATTCATGTGAATAAGCAGATTTGACATCTGACATATTTGTTCATTAGTAGCAAAGTTGTTCATTCAGTCACCTGAGCTGTTAATAATCATGTGAAAAACCAGCATGGTACTGCAGAAAATTTACATCAAGGCAATTTTGATTGGCTCATGGCATGACAAGAACAATACCCTATTATATAAGTAATTTTACTACAAGAAATGAATCCAAGGCACTTCTTATGGTCCAAAAAAGAAAAAGAAAAAATTGCCTTTATTCACAACTGTGGCCATCACAATAGGAAAAATAAAAATTACTAAAACACTGCACACGGATGCATTTCGGCCTTCAGCCCTCCTCAGAGTGTTACCTGATGCATCGATTCATCAGCGTGCAATGTCATTTTTTAATGTTTTTATTGTGATGGCTGTAGCGTCTGCGTAGGATCATGCATGAGCGTTGGACTGTTTATGGCTTAAAAGACCCTTTTAGCCTTTTGACATTTGCATATAAATTACAGTTCTGGTAAGAGATGTTACTTGTATAGGGGTTGTAAAATGCCAAATGGTTCTTCGCCGTCAAAGAGATTCTAACCAGCCCCCACTATCATCTCCCCAATCTGACTTCAAACACTGTTTAAAGAGCTGTAAATTATCTCGATGGGCCATCCAGGCCAAGCAAACTAACGCACACACACACACAAACTAACACACACACACACATAAACACATTTCTTTATATTAGACTATAATTAATCAGTTATAATTGTATCTGGTATATGCATGTGGTGTGTACATTCCCGTGTTAGCATTAGATGGTACATCTCGTTAAGTTGTATTAGTTTAAAGCCAATAAAAAACAATTCTATTCAGGTGTAGTATGTATATGTGGTTTAATCTATTCCAATGGTTGCTTCTTGGACAAGGTACTTGTTTTTTCATCCTGGACAATGACGTACAGTATGTGATGTGAAACGCTATCATAGTGACGGTACGATATGTTGGGTTGTTAAAACACGGATATTCCAGACTGGCCATAAGCATGCAAATGAGACATATGTACCAAAAACATATCAGAAAGATTCTCCGCTCAAAATCCAGTCTCTCATTGGCCAGCACACACAAATAGAAATTCTCAAAGCGATCAGCCAGAAGAACTTTGCTCAGAAAACTTCTTCTGCGTTTGAGACAACACCTTTCAGGACTCTCAATACCTTCCTTTTGAGTTTTATTTTCCGCCAGTTTTTACTTTCAAGTAACGTTAGTCGCTGTGGACTACTTCTTCAGAAGAACCAGAAGTAAAAAACTTCCAGCTGACTCCTCACGAACTCATCAAAAAACCTCCTGTGTCTACCGCATCCGGACTCTTCTTCAGAAATCGAAACCAATGCAAGTAACCGCTTAAAAATATTCAGATGCGTGTTTAAGGTTCAGACACTTTTAAGGTAATTTTTGGATTCTTTGACGATTTTCAAAGGTTGTGGTTAAGTGATGTGAAATACTGCCATTCTTGTCTATTCTCTATCTTTTCCTTACTTTTTTTCATTCTGTGTATATATGTTTTAGCTAGTTATATGTTAGATATAGTTTCACTTATTAAATCCCTTATATTCACAACGAATCGTCTCTGTTTACTGTTCACAGTTCGAAGTCAATGAATGTTTTAACCTTTGCTACATTTTGCTAAATTACTGCTAGCACTGCACACAGAAGGACAGATTATTGTTCCGTGGCCAGAAAATAAATTTCCTTGAATTGATAAAAGGATCTATTGTCGGCTCGGTGGACGGACAGATCAAATAATTGTACTATTGATTCTGCTACAGTTAATTCGAAGATATTATCTAAATATTTATTATGAATCATAACCAGTTATAATTCGTCATAAATATTCCCCTTTTAGAGCTAATAAATAATAAAAACATGGCCATAAGTGAAGAAATCCTTTTAAACTTTTTTGGACCAGAAAAAGTGCATTGGATTCCTTTTTTGTAATAGTTGCTTCAATCCCAACCAAATAGCACCTCCTGGGATTACTTCACAAGGTCCTTCCAGCAAGTAGTGCTTCAAGATGTCTCCTATGATCATAAAAGTAATATTATTTCATAATAACGAAAGGGCTGGCAAGCGATTCAATTTTTAAAATCTAACTAATTATACAATGTAGCGATTAATTAACCTATAGCCATTATTATGTTAAATTATAAAAGTATCAAATAGACATTACAAAAAGTAGCTTCAGCAAAAAAATGTGTGAGTCACAACAATGAACGTAGGACTATTTACACATAAACTTCTTGGGCTTACAATGGTCCATAAACATAAACTATGGACATAAACAAAAAATATAATTGAGAAATGTCTCTCGTTTTCTTATATTTTCTGTTCATACAATGAAAGTCATTGGTACCCAAAACAGTTTGGTTTTAAACATTAGTCAAAATTATCGTATTTATGTTACGCAAAAGAAAGAAAGGCATACAGGTTTGAAACGAAAGACAATCCAGACATTTACTGTATGCTTGTTCAACGCGGTAACACCACCGGGTAACATTCACAATAACCGACAAAACTCGAATACAAGAGACATGAACTGATATAGGGCAGATAACGAGGTGCAGACAGGTGAGCACAATGAGGATAATTAACTAATGATTGAATGGGCTAAACCAACAAAAGGGGAAGAAACCATAACAAACAGTCCACAGGGGTGTTACATTACTCCCCCCTCCCGGAAGGTGTGTCCTTGCAACGTAGAAACAGAGGGAGGGGCGGAGGGGGACAACAAAGAGGATGGAGATGGGTGACGGGGAGGCAAAGGGGGCAGGCAGCAGATCAGACAGGTGGGAAGGTTCAGGCGGGAGGGGGACGGACTTCCCAGGAGGAAGACGGTTAACCAGAGTCGAGGAAGGTGCCGAGGAGGGAGGAGCCCAGGAGAGACAGGGGGAACGGAGCAGAGCAGGGGGGGGCGGAGCCAGGTGGGACCCAGGCCACAGCCATAACGGCGACCCACGGTGGAGACGACGGAGGGAGGAGCCATGGAGGAGGAAATGCCACCGACTCCAGGGGGCCGACCAATGGCTATGGAGCAGGTGGAGGAGGAGCCCAAGCCGGAGACGGAGAGCCAACGAGCCAGGGGGATGCCGAGGATCCAGGGGGCCAGGGTGGAGCCGAGGGCTCTGGCGACCAAAGCAGAGGCAAAGATCCGGAGATCTGCGGCGGAGCCGGACCGACTGACGACCAAGGTGGAGCTGGTGGGAGGAAAGAGCCCAACGGAGCCAGTGGGACAGATCGACGAGGCGCAGCCGGAGGAGTGGAGTCAAGAAGCGACGGATGGTCGACAACAGACCAAGGCGGAGCCAGAGGGACAAGGGAGCCCGGTGGAGCTGATGGATCGATTGGTGACGGTGGACCCGGCGATGGGGAGCTAGGGGGGAGCCGAGGTGGAGCCAATGCGGTTACGGACCGAGGCGGAGTCCAGGCTTTGGAGGCTGGAAGAGGCCGGAGCAGGTGGGAGGACGGGCATTTTTGAGGAAACGGTGCAATGGAGAGTGATCTTGGCGGGAGGAGCCCTTCCTGGGCTGAACTGGCGATCAGGACTCTCACTCACTCACTCACTCACTCAAACACACAATCACTCACTCACTCACTCACTCACTCACTCATCACTACTCACTCACTCATCACTCGGAGTAAACATTCACAATAACCGACAATACTAGTATACACGAGACAGGAACTGATAGGGCAGATAACGAGGGGCAGACAGGTGACCACACTGAGGATAATAAAACTGATTGCCCGGGCTAAACCAACACAAGGGGAAGAAACCACAACAAACAGTCCACAGGGGTGTTACAATGCTGAGTCACAATTTGCTGCTTTATTATTCACTTCAGATTTGATCATTTAAACTTAACAGTTGTTTTAATGACACTAATTATATATATATATATATATATATATATAGTTTTTTTTTGTATGTTTAGTTTTCTTCTGTGAAGGCCAGGCAATAAAGCACAATAATAAAAGTTAATAAAAAAGTATTATGTGTACAGCAATTAGCCCCAACATTGGGATTAACAGAGGGATTTATTTATTAATTTAATTTTTAATGCTTTTGGAGTGCACATGCACCTGCAAATGTACTATTTTAATAGGAGCCCTGGCCCCTGATATTGAAGGCCTTTAAATTTATATTCTGCATTAATATGCTCCAAAGATTGACAAGCAAACAAATGAAGTTTTCAGTGCTTTGTGTTAGCGAGTTTCATTGTCTGTATGGAGACTGCATGCATTTCATTCCCTCAACCATACCCTTTATCTAATGGAGTAGGGGGCCCCAGAACCTCGTAGACCCTCTGGAGATTGTGACTCAGACTTCATCAATCAGAGGGGAGACAGGGAATTCTCACCTTATAACTCAAGGCTAGACAAAACAGCCTGCCGGCCCTCTCTTCCTGTAATGTAGTGTTTTTCAGACTGTCATGCTGTGCATACAAACTCTGAACATACTGAATCTTCGGCCAGTAAAGGTTCCAGGCCAGTTCCAGTGACACACTTAGAGAGTCAATGAGTGAAAAGCATGGAAAGGATTGCTGAGAGTTCTGTCAGCATGGTTGTTGTTGACAAGAAGTAAATGGCAAACTTGTCTTTTACTCAATCAGCAGTCTTTGTGAAAAGTGACATAGAGGTTCATAGTGGTGGGGAAAATACTGTGATCTTTTAACTGGACTTAACGGCCTGGAACCTTTAATGTGTATTGTTCTTGTTTATTGTTCTATTGTACAATTTTACATTTATTTAGCACTGTTGCTAAGGCAGCATTGTACAAAACTTTCCCAGTCCTATACCACTTCCTGAGTCGACATTTCATCCGGTAACTTTAGGCAGTTTTGATTTATATGCTGTTTAATATTTGATGATCTTGTTAATTTAGATATGCATCTGCTTACATATGTGATCACTTCTTTCTGCTTTTTTACCGTGTTTTGATCCAGACATTCAGTACTCTTTCAGAAGATGCATAATAGCGCCTCCTAACCTACAACAGTGAAAACACAGAAAGCCATAAAATGCTGTCAATGTTGGGGAAAGAGTTGATTGACTAAAGTCTATCACATGGAGGGCAAATAATTTGGTAGGGAAATTTAATTGAAAGTTGGCCTGCATATTGTATAAACTTGAGATACCTTGAATGCCCTAGCAACCACCTAGAAACACCCCAGAACACCCTAACAACAACACAGCAATGCACAGAAAACTACTTAGAACATCACAGCCAATGCATAGCAATGCCTTGGAGTTGGAACCACCTACACTTTTTTCAGATTATATCTTATGTTAGAGTAAATAACTGTTTGTATTTATGATTTGCATACTGTAACATCATGGCATGTACTGTCATGTATCAAGATTTTATGTTTTGTAAGATCATGTATCAGATCTTATTCATCCAGTATTTGTCTTCATGTGGCTATTAAGTATTTAAGCACAGACATTGTATGTGTTTTCTTCAAATGAAGCACATTCTTTTAATAATCAAGTACCTTCTTGTATTATGTCATACGCCAGCCTGATTTTGGATTTTATCCAGTATCTGTAGGAAGATCAGCAAATCTATACAAGCTCCCATTGATGTCTTGATACCAAGCAATGGTGATAAAGAGATAACAAAAGCTGAGTTAGAAAAGAAAAGAAACTTGCTTCTCTGGAGCGGAAAGTGGCTCTACAAACTTCCAGCTGGACTGACTTCCTCTTTAAAGTCATTGTAAAAGGGCTATGCTAGGAACACAATACACAAAACACTACCCAGCGAGTCAAACTTCCCATGGCACTGAGGCTGTCTGTGCCCTGATAAGAGGCCTGAAAAGAATGGATAAGTTTGGCAGTGCTGCGTGGACCGGCCCCTTTAGCAAGGGGCAGATGACTGGTAAAACTAATTCCAGAGGCCCTCAGCAAGTTAGTTACCTTTCAATTAGCCTCTGATTTTACACCTGGTAATATTGAACTAAATAACTTTCCTAGCCCCAGATAATGACTTTAATACCAACACTTGCAGTTAGGACAGTGATGGAAAAACCCTGCCACCATTGCTGCCCTACAGGGTTGAAATGGCCCAACTCTATTTTAGAAAACTCTTGTCCTCTGGGGATACTGGGAAGGTACCAATTACAGACACCCAAAAGCCCTCTCCCCCTGCCCTGTGATCTCGTCTTTCCTCTTGGCCATAGTCCACCACTCCCTCCATATCATCCATCTCCAGCTCCACCATCGCAATAGGAGGAGATCCTATTACACCTTCATCTGATAATGGTAAACATTGCCTTTTCTTTTAACATCCAGTGAGGCAAAGCATGGCTCTGCTTGTGTAAACGGTGAGTCTGCTTTTAAGCTCCAGCCTTTACTCTCAGAGTGGCCATGCTGTGTTTGTCATCGTAAATAAATTAAAGTCCCAGCAGATTGTTGAGTTGATATGATTTGTGGAAATTCATGTGGCATTTATGTCAGAGTTAGCAACCAATGACATCATCTGAGGGCATTAAAATGCTGCAACCAGTGGTGGACAGTAACTATTTTTACTTTGTTACTGTACTTAAGAACAATTTCAAGAATCTGTACTTTACTGGAGTATTTTTATTTTGGGAAACTTTTACTTTTACTTCATTACATTCCAAATCATAATATTGTACTTTTTACTCCAATACATTTCATAAAAACATCTTGTTCCTCGTTATTTTGTTCCCCGTGATAGCAGTGTTCGAATCGTGAACAAGCTGATTATTTTCAATGAGCATGTTAAATCGGTTCACAAATCACACTGAACAATTTATTCACTAATTGGAGTAAGTGGATTGCAGTTGTTCTTGAGTCAACAACTCATTGATTCATATGATCCATTCAGAGCGAGTCTACAGTTAACAATTCACTATATTTACAAGAATGGGAGCTTGAGTGCATGCACGACTGATGGCGTGAAAAGTTACTAATGCCGCATTTTAGCATTTATTATTGTAAATTAAAATCTTATTTAGGTCATGAGTGTCCATTGTTTGCAATATAAAGCTGCTGTTAAAGGGCTGTTTAAGCCCACTGTATGAAATGCTTGAATGCAGACATGTCTATATTTTGTTTATTACCATATGAATGGCGTAGGTTTTATTTAGAAACTAAACATAACATAAAAACAATGCAAATGAATGTCCATGCATCTACCCAACTGCCATAACAATTTCAAATGATGTAAAAGTAGAATTCATAATGTTTTTCTTAAAATGCGAACACATTTTGCCCAGTGTGACCTCTGTTTTTATATTGTATATTTTTATTTGGAAACACACATTTTGTTTTTCCTAATTTCTATATATATCTTTATATTTTCACTTGTTCAGTAGTAATCAGTGAATGATGTGTATTTTTAGCAGGAGGATAGAGTATATACAATTGCGAAGTAAACATCCATCGATCAGTCCTTTTTACTTGTAATACTTAAAAATCAAGTAATTTTGTACTTGTACTGAATACTTTTACTAGAGCAATAATTTATTAGGGTATCTGTACTTTTACTCAAGTACTTGATTTGTGTACTTCATCCACTTCTGGCTGTAACCAATAACCTTCCTGTAAGTACTCTTGTAGTTATTATTATATTTAAATGTCTAGTATATTCTAGTAATTAATTGTAAAAGTTCTTGCTCTAATTATTTGCCATGTGCCCTTGTATAATACACCATCAAAAAAAAAAAAAAAAAAGAAGTTAATTCACAACAAAAAAAACCATTTAAGTGTATGACAGGGCTATCATTTATGCTCAGGAAATCTTGGGTTAGATTTGTGTGTGTGATAGTTTTGAGAGAGTAATCACTACCTTGGGACAATACTGGGAACTCTATGGCAGTTCATCTGCATTTACGATGCAATGCATCCAATGCATGTCGTAATGCAGAGGCTGTTGGTTGGAGATATATGTGCAGAATTACAGGGGGAAAACCAGAGACAGAAGCCCTAAATCAGATATCAAGCCACTGAAAGTTCATCCTGCTGGGGAATTTTCCTGTGGTAAGAAAGCATTCATTAAAGCAGGTATATCATTGCCTACTTTCATGTAATTGAGGTTTTGATACAGGGATAAGCATCTTCAGAAGCATAGCCTCTCATCTACAAGAGAATTCTGCCCCACCCATAGAGCTCAAACCCACCTGAAGCTTAAATCCCCACTCCCCTTCATTTGCAACCTCATAAAATACAATCTCCACTGAGCTACATCCACTTCCCTAATATTCCTGAAAGATTTTCCATATAAAGTATAGTAAACAAACCCTGCCGGTTAATGTTATTTCCTTTCCATAGTAAATCATATTGGGTGAGGTAGATATTCTGTGCAAGTCTGAAAGCTATTTACCAGTAACAGCACAGAGGAGAACAAAGCAGATGATGCACAATTCAAAACAAAGCTTCTAAAAACGACTTTTCATCCCGATGTGTAGGAAAACCTTTTGAAATATGTATTTGTTTCAATTTTCATGTCGGTAGTGTATGTAAATGATCAATGTGTGTGCTCTGTACTACTTGGACCCAGATATCCTTTATTTGTCAGCAAAATTCCACAGGATGATGCAAAACTCGTCATTTTACGTTACCTGGCACACTTTTGACAGACTTTTCTTAAAACTACAGGTCAAACTTCCAGACTTTTGTATTCCCACCCCAAGGCAGTCAGATCAACAGAGAGGTGGCAGCAAAATCAAAAGTGCATTATGGGTGCTGAAGTTTTTGACAGAGGGGAATAGTTCAATAGTTGAAAAAAAATAGGTTCTTTAAAGAACAAGCTTAGCCTTACTCTAAACCTAACCCTAAAACCAACTGGTTGCAGAACCAATGAAGATGGTGATCCAGGAAATCCTACTTGGCACAAACAGTGTAAGGAAATATTCACACAACATAACACTACATATTTTTCAGCATGGGAATTCTGTAGTTCAGATCACCTGACTTGTTGAGAAAGAAGATCAGAGAGGCGTTGGAAAAACACACAATCCGAGACTCTTATGCAGGTGTGTGTGAACCAGGAGCCAGGGGTGAGTGACAGGGGCGCTGTGAATGTCTGTGAACACAAGTGAGGTGTTAAGCTGAACCTAGCTGCGGCTGAGGACAGGACAGATGTGTGGAACGATAAGCATGGGAGTGGAATTTTCCAACCGCAGCATAGCTGATGGAGGAAGCTGGAAGGGCAGGGCTTGCTGTTGGCACATAGCTGTTTCTTCTTAAAGAGCTGCATTTTGCAATTGTATCCGATTTCCTGGTGGCATGCTGGCAGCTTCATAGATATACACTATGCCCTCCATGTTTCTCAGCCTGACAAGACCTTGAAATCTTCAAAGCAAAATAATTAAATCCTGCATGCATGCTGTTATTTAACAACAGAACTGCAAAAAATTAAGATTAAGAACTAAAATTAAGTATAAATCCATTTACAAACATTGCAATTGGTCAGACAAACAGATAGTCACACCCCAAACTCATACCATTGGTTGAGCCAGTGTTGGTGTTGAGCTTCTCTGGATGCTCAACTGAATAGAGCAGTTTTTAGTTTATACCATGATGCAACTCTTGGGAGAATTTGATGTGAAATGCTCAAGTTCATAATGAGATCTCAGACTTTTGACTGCATACTTTGGTATCTCGGTCAATTCGAGCTGAGTTTAAGATATGGTTAAGATGTAAACTCTAAAACTCTAGAGGAGACATGCATGAGATTACTGTGGTCTTTTCCTAGGAGAAACTTCTGAGTTGCAATACTTTAAGCAAAGCCTCGCTTTGCTCTCCATTTAACCTCTGAATTGTTTTCTTTCCTATGGGAAAGCACGTTATTTACTGTTGCATGTTGGCACAGTCTTTATTTGCACTATTTAAGCATATTTGAGAGAGCAAGAATCCTGGGATCTTTCCTGGAATGACTTTTAATAAGCACAATCAAGTTCTCTTGAACCAGGTGGATCACATCCCTCACGTCTTCATCATGTAATAAAGGAGATGACTGTCAGTGATAGCTTTTCACAGTCTTTCCCATTTAACCAAGCATGAAAGTTTTCTTTGTAGCCCTTTGTGCTTTTTCTTTAACAAAACTGCATTCAGAAGAAAGCTATGGTGCAGATTTCTTGTGCCTCGAGGTACCCATGAACTGCCTCAGATTGAACAGCCCAGCTCAGAACGACAGAGCCTTACATGCAGCACATCTCCCACAGGCATACTTGCTCAATTCACCTCAATCTAACACACACACACAAGAGAACTCAGCCTGTCCCAGCAAGCAGAGCAGCTGTGCTTTGTTTCAACACTGGAATGCACGATTGAGAAAGCGTTTCACCGCAAAAGCCTCCCAGCCATCCCTACTAGTAATCAGATCCAGTCTGACTACCCCACTCCACATGTGTTTGCTGTAACACACACATTTATCTTTAAAGAAAACTGTCTAGAATTATTCTCATTATACTACTATACAATTTGTTGCATGTCTCAACATTGTAAACAGGATACAAAATGAATACAGAAATCAATATTTCCAAATAAAGCGTTAGCACTCATTAAACTACAAAATGTTGAGACAGTGATTTAGGAATAGTGGAGGGGATATTGATCCATCCCAGTGACTTGAACCTTTTGAATTTGTTCACTAAATAATGAGAGGTTTTTAGATTAATTCACAGATTCCTTCAGTTAACCATTCTGCAGGTCACATTGTTACGCCAATAGGTGGCGACAGGTGAGTGTCTTTATGTTTGTTATTATGAGACTGAATATTTAATTCAACTGAACTCAACTCAGTAAAACCAAGTCTTAATATCCTTTACTAAAATGCCTACAAATCTACTAAAAAATCCATAAACAGTTTTTAAGTTTCATAAGTCTTTTCCCAACAAAAGACAACAAAGCAGACCATATATATCTCTCTCTCTCTCTCTTTCTCTTTCTCTCTCTCTCTTTCGCTTTCGCATAACAGACTTAACAGGCCTTAAGTTTAATTCAGATTAATTTTTCAGATTAATTCAGTTAATTCACTAACTGAGATGCCACATTGTCTATAGGCAGAAAACAATCACAAGCCTCAAAGAAAGAGACTACAGTGAACACAATACATGAGTCAGTAGAATGATTGGTTCACTAAAATTATTTGCTAAAAAATGCCAATTAATTAATGAACAAAACACCATTTGGGATTACTTGGGCTTCTGAATCTTGATCCAGCCTTCTCAGAACCCACAATCATACCAAGCACACTTCTGTCAACTCTCTGCAGCCCTCATATCAATCTGAGTCTCATGAGACCTTTTTGCTTTACATAAGATTACATAACTAT
Source organism: Sinocyclocheilus anophthalmus (assembly GCA_018155175.1). Taxonomy (NCBI): domain Eukaryota; kingdom Metazoa; phylum Chordata; class Actinopteri; order Cypriniformes; family Cyprinidae; genus Sinocyclocheilus; species Sinocyclocheilus anophthalmus. Next base: position 51,892 of record JADLZN010011646.1, on the reverse strand, counting down.
AACTAGCTTTCATCAACCCTTCATCTTTCTCCTCATTTATACCATTCTCAGCACTGAGTAAAATCAGACTTAAATTCTAAGCTCTCCCACAGGAAACTCTGACTCTGTAGCTGATTTGCTTGTTTTCAGTTACTTTCTGGATCGTTCTTCCTCAGGCAAAACAGCATAACTAAAAGGTGTTTTAAATAATTATAGACATTACATTTGCCGAAGCAAAAGCAGCTGCCAAATATTAAACAACACATAAAACAAAAAGGCTAAACATTCTTAAAATAAGTCAGACTCACACATGTGGCGCGTCACTACTACATATTGTAGATGTATTTCTATATGTGGTTGTTTTGAGCCGGTTATGGTTTCGGAAATGAATATCAAATGTGGCTCCATTTGCATAAATCAAAACAGCCTAGTGGGTTATGGTTTGGTTACCTCTTCATTTCCACAAAGCTCTGAATGCAATTAAACTGTTATCACTGACCACTTCACAAAAAGCCGAAGCGCTGTGGCTCTGTTGAGCACTGCTCTTCACTGAAGTATAACAGTGAGTCAGGTACAACATTCTGTCAAAGAGAAAAGCGACTTGACATGGAATAAGATAAACAAGGTCACTGTGTGATTGAAGCAACCCACGGAAGAAGCCGAACCTGGGACGCTGAATACATGTCACTCCTTATTAAGTTGTGGTTGATTCTCAAACCACTCTGATCAGCTTGATTTGCAGTGAGTGTTCATATAGTTTGTGTTTGTGACTATCCGTGTATATGCATTGGCAAGAGTAGATCCATGTGTTGACAGTGGTTCTGGCAAAGAAAGCCACATGAGTTCAAATGAGTCTCGCTTGCCTGGATTAAACAGGATCAAATGCTGTACAAACCAACCATTTGAGCCCGAGCAAGAGTCAACCTTGCACTTTGCTGCTCTGAAAATAACACATGGGTAGTGGTTCACTCAGGGACCTTCAGCTACAAAAAAAACACAAGGGCAGAAACATTAAGCTTTCAGGTGCAAAGGTTACCATCATGGCTTCCCTTAACAAGATGTTGCTACAGAAGAGCTCAAAGACTAGCCTGTGTTAAGAGTTGCGTGTGTACATGGACAAAGGAATGTGAGAGATAGGGCCAGAGGTGCGAGCTGCCCCTATAAAGCTCTCTGCTAATCTTGACCGCGAGTACTGAGTACACAGAGCTCGCGACAGACAACGCTGGAGCAGTTTGAAGAGATGGGGGCACACATTGACGCATCGTTCCTGCATCACTAAGCAATGTGTACATGTTACACTGGTTTTCAGTCATCCCTTCTGCTTTTAACTGATCCGTCTACCTTTCCACTGGTAGGTCAGTTTACTCTGAAACAGCCAGGGAAAGAATGAAAAAGACACTATTTGGGTATTTTCAGACTGTCAGACTTGTAGAACCCTCTGGAGAACCTCTTGGCACCTCAAACTCAAGGTGTTTCAACTATCCTGTGGCATACTCAGGGTACTTCAGTATAATTTAAGTGCTCTAAAGTGTTAATCATGGTTAATGGAAGAACAAATGGTCTTTTGAGTTCTAAAAGGGATCTCCTAAAGAAACTTCATCATACGAGGGGCTTTAAGGCACTTGTTGAGTACATATAGTTGAGACACCTTCAGAAAGGTACCTTGAAGTTCTTCAAAGGGTTCCTAGCAAACCTTGTTGCTGGAGAGCTAACAGTACACATTTTTGGTGTCCACTTAATCTAACTCATCCATATTAGGTCTTGGTATCTCTATGAATGAACTGAGGAGCTGAATTTGATTAGTATGAGTTTGAAAATATGTAGTGTTGGTATGCCCTCAGGAACAGGGTTAGGAAACACTGATCTAAGTAACCCCACATGATGCCTCATGTACCTTATTTTTTTACAGTGTAGCAGCATCATGCACAATGTGACCAATAATAAAAGAAAGTAATATGGATATTTTCAATATAGATATTTGTGAGCCTCAAAACAAACTTGGCCTTAACTCCCAAAATGAAAGCTCCACTGGGCAGGTCGCCCCTGAACCAACATTTACTGTACACTAGTCTATGTCTGTCTATGTTTGTTTAAGTTACATGGATAATCTTTACTTTTCAAGTCTTTTTTCCCCCATTTTGCCAATTCAACCACTCCCTTTGGGATGTGCAGGTTTAGAGCTCTTATTGTGCTTATAATGAATAGCTTCTCATGAGAATCAAATGCGATAGTTTGAACAGCCAAACTCCATTTTGTATACTTAAAAAAGTCACAAGTCCCCTCACTCAAAAGCTTGCTAGTGTGGCCCTATTGCAGTGCTTTGCTGTCTGAATGACATGGTCCTTGTGAAGTCATCCAAGTTGTTTGCTCAGCCCAAGCAAAGAGTTCTGGAATGGCAGCAATAACAAGCCTGGATGTCTTGAGGGAATGACGTCAACCCCCTAGTTCTGGATCAGAGCCTGGCACGGATTGAGGGACCAAAGGGAGGGGGGTAGCCTCACCCACTGTCAAAATTACATACAGTTGGCTTGCTCTCCTGCAATGTTACAGCATAAGCGAAACGACTGAATGGGCCTTTCATGCCTTTTCCCTTTAGTACACCATTAAAACACAGCATGGTTTATGTTTGAAAAATAGACACTGATGAAAATACAGCAGGCTGAATAGAGCTACATGCAACCTAATATGAAGGGTTTCATAACATTCAGAGGAAACGATGTACAGTTGTATTACTAGATTCTGACAGTGATGAGAGTACTAACATAGATTTGCACGGACTGACATATGCAACATGACATTGCAGACAACCAATCAAAAGCAAAACGGCAAAATGTGTAACTAGTAGTAGCTCAGAACTAGTGGAAAAATAAACACCACATTCACAAATTACTTCTTCTGAATTTTTTATTCAGTGGATTACAAGATATAGTACAGACTTCAAGTTGAAGAAGCAAATGCAGCACATGTTACAGGAGGACATTTTCTAAAGTTTTTGGTCTAAAAATGGAGTTTGCTCTGAAAATCTTTCATTGCCATGATCTTCCTAAAGACATCTTTGAACTGAGAGGTACTGTCATCCCCTCCTAGGAGATCAGGCATACTGGCCTTGACATTTCCACAGGGCGAGATAAACAGGACTTTGAAAGAATCCAAACCTTGGTTGGGGGCTGTTTTTTTTTAAGGGGGGGGGGGGGGGGGGACCATAAGAACCTACAGGGGGGGTTGGCCTAACTTTAAGCAGTATCAGAGGCATACATTCGCTTTAGACCACTGTCTCTTCCATGCCCTGTCTACACCACTGTTTCTCTGAGGGCATGGTAAACCATAATAGAGGTAAGCACGGCAGGGTCTTCCAGTATTAAAATACTTGTTATCAAATACTACAGGATGTTGTGGCACAAATGACTGTTCAGTCAGGTCCACTTCGTCAAGTATTTTATTATCAATATATAGCAAATGACGTTAGTGTTGGCGGTATGGTTCTGTTCTGGGCAAAACTCCCCACGCCTGTCCATGCAGTCATGCTTGGACAGAGCGGGGAGAGCAGCAAGTCAAACCCCCCTGGGGTACAGAACAGATCCAGTATATAAATACATAATTACAATTCACAATTTACATGAGTTGTAGAAAATACAAAATACATGATAGAGAATCCTTGCAATATAGTGAACTATATAAGAAGAAAAAAAAAAAACAAAAAAAAAAAGGGAAAAAAAAAAAAGGAGAGAAGAAAAAAAATCAGATTAGATTACAGGTTCAGTTAGGTGGAGTTGGGGTTGGAGGAGGGAGTTGATTTGCGAGCAGCGTTGCGATAGAAGAGATGCTGGAGAATGGAATTCAAATGGACCGCTGTGATAAGTGTCAAAACTGGATTGGTACATGTCAGGAACAGCTGACTATCAGCTGATGCGAGCTTGACTGACATGGCCTGCCTGAAGAAATGCGATGCTTGATTTAAAAGATAAATATGCAATAGGCATATTTGTAAGTTAGTAATATTTTGATCAAATGAGTTTGGTTGCATTAGGCACCAAAGGTAAAAAAAAAAAATCCTTTACAAATGCTCACATTTTGTTTGAGATAAAGAGAGGTTCTGGCAAGGATGTTCTCTGGAAAAAAAAATAAAATAAAAAAAACATATATTTTTTTCTGCCTTCTTTGTTTTTGGACCACCAATGGACACTTCCCAAATGTTGGGTGCCCTGAATTTCAATAAAACAAAAAGCACCTCCAATGAGTGCTCATTATCCATGACCATGTATCTGGAGGGGCAGTGGGTCCAGTGGATGTGGTCAGGAAGCATTAGTTTTTATAAGCTGACACAGGATAGGGTAGAAAAGGAAGGAGGATACAATATATGGTCTGGCTGATAAAACAAAGGAAATTGCACAAGCAGACTATTTTTATTGAGAAATGGACCTGAATCTAGGCACGTATGAGCCAGTCATAAACAATCCACAACAACAAAGACTATTAGACAAAAAATACAGCATACAGGCATGAGGAATACACAGACGGGATCATTAGCATCATTTTTAAATGACACTAACACAGAAGCTAGGCAATTTCTGTAATGGACTTTTTCAGAGGAATCTGAAGATTAGCTGTAAATTTCAGAAAAGTCAAATGTCTTTGTGAAGGCATTTGGAAGATTTATACACCAATCATCTGAATTTGGGGGAGTGTGAATGAGGTTCATTTGGAGATCTGTAAATCAAGTCAGATTTCCAGCAGAGAGGAGAAATATGTCAAGGGACCTGGCAGAGGAACAGTCTGTTGGAGACACATTTAATAAGGCTAAAGAGATGTAGGGGGGACAGGGGCTAATACCAGACCCTTACCCCCACCCGCGAGAGCTCACTTGGCTCATCCATCTTCACCAAATATTTAGTTACTGCTCAAGATCTGTGGACAGTCATCATCATCATTCTGTGAAATAAATTAATTCTTCACGCACTCCACCCCAGTTTCATACTCGGATCTCCTGTAGTACTTTTAGACCTTCAAAAATCAAACACACTCCAAGACTGTAGAAAGCAAATTCATGTGAGCATTTAAGAAGTTGCAGTCCTGATATTTTCTAAAATAGTTAGAAAAGTAGTGAAGCACTTAAATGTAAAGAAGATGAAGGGTGAAGAAAAAGAGACACTGAAAAAACAAACACTGATCATGATTAAAAAAATTCGGGTTATAAATCCTGTCAAACCACTGCAAGATAAAGACTGTATTCATGAGAAAAGTAATGTAACTTGATCTGTTGTCTAACATGCCAAATAAGGTAACATCACTTCCTCTTGGCAGGCTTACAAACACTTAATCATCAACCTGCCTGGAGGAAAACGGTGTGCTGAAAAAAAAAAAACAGTAATGATAATAATGATGTCTTCTACTCTAATGAGTATTGCCTAAGGCTCACAGTACATAGCATGAGCCAATGACCTGTCACAATTCACAGCTCATGCCTAACCAGAGACATATGTGAGTTTTAACCCAAGATACATTCATCTGCCCTTAGCCCTACAGAGGTGAGATTTATTTAAGTAACTGGCACATCTGAGACCTTTCAAAACATATATGCTCATGTAGGATTTACAAAGAGTTATAGTTATGGAACTGTCATAGGTTCAGAGAGATTATGATTATGACTGTCATTTGCACAGATGCAGTGGATAACATAATATATAGATGCACTTGACCAGTTTGGGTCAACTGCAGTATCTCGAATATGTGTACAGTTCAGATTCTTGGACTATTCAGAGTCTCACAGTACATTTTTCACATATTTCCTAAAAACAATATATCTCTGCATGCACAATATTATTCTGCTGCATATAAGGATTGATAATATTTTGTTTTCAATAAAAATATATTAAACTATAATATTGATATTTTCACTTCAAGTTAATGCTACGTGCACTAAGGGTAAGAGAAGGCATTAAAAAAAAATGGCATAAAGCCCTGCCCATGGAAAAAGTTGTTCGCATAGCATGCAAAACTCAAACTCGTAAGTAAAACACAAACATAAATAATACATAATACATACAAGTCAAGTAAGTAAAGTTGCTTATGTCCAATTCTTCAACATTACAGCACATGAAATTACACAGAGAGAATGAAATTGGGTACTCTCTAGGACCTTGGGTGCAGTACAGATAAAAGAAAAAAGATTAATACAAAATACAAAATAAACAATCTATAAAAATAGGTTCAAATGTAAAAATATATATTAAAGCACAAGGCATCTGGAAGATAGAGTTGCAAACCAGTAAAGTAAAAAATTCGATCGTGCAGAGATGTGATGTATAGTGTGCAAAATAAAATTATTTGTGTGCAAAAAGAGCTATGCAGACTGTTAAAGTGACATGGTGTGTGGTGTATTAGGGAGGGGGGGCGGTGGGAGAGTCCAATAGAGGGTCCGAGTTCAGTGGGCGTGGGCGAAAGAGAGGGGGGAAAAAGGGGGGCGCGACCACAACCCAAGGTCGGAGCACCGGAGCACCAACAGTACAGCCAATCCTGCCAAACCGGATCGAATTTGAGGAGACGAAAGAAGTGAACTTCAGCCCAACCAGGAAACAACAAGGACACTGAGAGACTGACAACAGACAGTCTCTACTGACAGGCCAGCAGACTGAAGAAGGATGCCTGTGATCGGCACCCGCACTGGGGGCCAGCCCCCACTCACCTGCAATGAGAGGGCTTGCGGTGTTGAGGAGGGGTGGTTGATGTCATGAAGGGACCGACACAAGAGAGAACACCACCCACCCTCAAACAACAAAAAAGACTCAACTATCTCGTGCTCTCACTATGCGTTGAAAGGTTCTGCTGCAGGGACGCGTTGCGGCGCCATACCACACATGATGCAGTGGTCAGAGTCTCAGATGGGCCTACTGTAGACACAAGACACGATGGCACATGATGGTCTGAACAAAAAGAGGCTATGCCCGCTCTTCTCAGTGTGCGGGGAAGGAACGGACCCAAGAACGCAAACGCTGCTGTGCTTTCTTGGTCAGTGTTGCGGTGTTGTCAGTCCAGGAGAGATTTTCTGTGATGTGCACACCCAGGAACTTTGTGCTGCTCACTCTCTCCACAGTCGCACCATTGATGGTTAGAGGAACATGTTGAGTGTGCACTCTCCTGAGGTCAACAACAATCTCTTTCGTCTTCTCCACATTCAGAGAGAGATAGTTGTCACTGAACCACCTGGCCAGGTGGCTCACCTCGCTCCTGTAGTTTTTCTCATCTCTGTTGCTAATGAGACCCATTACAGTCGTGTCATCCGCAAACTTGACAAGGAGGTTGGAGTTGTGTGACGGTGTGCAGGCGTGGGTCAGCAGAGTGAAGAGGAGGAGGCTCAGCACACATCCTTGCGGGGCCCCAGTGTTCAGTGTGATGGTACTCGATGTGTTCCTGCCGACCCGTACTGCCTGAGGTCTCCCAGTAAGGAAGTCCAACAGCCAGTTGCACAGAGAAGTGTTGAGCCCCAGCTGGACCAGTGTGTGAATGAGCTGTTGAGGGATGATTATGTTGAATGCTGAACTGAAGTCTATGAAAAGCGTTCTGACATATGAGTCTTTTTTGTCTAGATGTGTGAGTGCTGAGTGGAGGGTAGTGGCGATGGCGTCATCGGTCGAGCAGTTGGACCGATATGCAAACTGGAAGGGGTCCAAGGAAGGGGGGAGGGCAGACATGATGTGGTGCATGACTAGCCGTTCAAAACACTTCATGAGGATGGGGGTAAGTGCAACTCGACGGTAGTCATTGAAGCAGGATGGAAACGACTTCTTCGGGACTGGAATGATGATGGTAGCTTTGAAGCATGTGGGGACAACAGCCTGACTTAGCGAGATGTTGAAAATGTCTGAAGACATCGGTGAGTTCCACTGCACAGTCTCTCAGTACACGCCCAGGAATGTTGTCAGGACCCGGAGCTTTGCGTGCGTTGATCCTGCTGAGGGATGTCCTCACGCTGTCCAGGGACAGCGTCATCACCTGGTCACGGGAGGAGGTGGAGTCTTCTGTGCAATGGTGCTGTTTTGTGCCTCAAAGCGAACGAAGAAGACGTTCACCTCGTTCAGCAGGGAGATGGTGCTGTCAAAGGTGCGTGGTGGGGGCTTGTAGTCCATAATGATTTGTATCCCCTGCCACAGGCTCCGAGTGTCTATGCTGTCGCTGAAACGATGGGCTATTCTCCTGGAGTACTGTCTCTTAGCCTCTCTGATGCCGTGGGATAGGTTGGCCCTAGCTGTCTTCAGGCCTACCTCATCTCCAGCTCTGAAGGCAGCTTTCCGCGTCTTCAGGAGTCCGTAGACTTCCCCTGTTAGCCACGGCTTCTGGTTTGCCCGGACAGTGATGGTCTTTGTGACTTTTACATCATCAATGCACTTGGTGATGAAGGCAGTGACAGTCTCTGAGTACTCCTAGAGGTCTGTGGTGTTATTGTATGTTGCAGCCTGCTTAAACATATTCCAGTCAGTGGTGTTAAAACAGTCTTGAAGAGCCTCTGATGACCCTTCCGGCCACACTTGTATCTGTTTATGAACTGGTTTGGTGACTTTAATGAGCGGTCTGTATGCAGGCATTAGCATGACAGTGATGTGGTCTGAGGCACCGAGGTGGGGGAGGGGGAGGGCCTTGTAAGCGCCTCTCTGTGTGGTGTAAACAAAGTCCAAAATGTTGTTTCCCTGTGTTGGAAAGTCTACGTGTTGGTGTATTTTTGGGAACACACACTTAAGTCTGCGTGGTTGAAATCCCCAACCAAAATGAGAAAAGCATCGAAGTGGGCTGTCTGCTGCTCACTGATGTGCTGGTACAGTTCATTTAGTGCCTCGCTCCTGTTGCCGTTGTTGGAGCTGGGAGGGATGTATACAGCAACGAGCAGTATGGCTGTATATTCCCTCGGTAGATAGAACGGCCGGCACTTAATAATCATAAACTCCACCAGGGGTGAGCAGTGTTTGCAGAACACAACAGCATCGCGACACCACGCATCATTGATGTAAACACAAAACCCTCCGCCGTGGGTCTTACCTCCCTCGACACGAGCTCTGTCCACTCGATAGCATGTCAGCTGATCGAGACGAATAGCGCAGTCCGGAACGCTGTTGAGCAGCCATGTTTCCGTGAACACAAAGACACAACAGTCTCTTACAGTCCTCCGAGTTGAGCGTAGTAGTCGGATGTAGTCCAGTTATGCCAAAGAGCGTACGTTAGCCAAGGACGATGGTGGGATAGAAGGCTTGTTTATATTATATAGAATATATTATATATATATAAAAATCCAACTCAGTAAGGAAATGTCTGCAAAAATAAATAAATAAATATTTGTGTCATGGTTGATAACCATATACAAGTTTTTTTGTGAAAAAAGCAGCCCGTTCAAGCAGACATGTTAGGCAAGTGTTTGACAAATTAAATTTGAGGTCAAAGAAAGAAATTGTATAAGAAAAACATTCCTGGCATTGTTTGGACAGTCGAAAGCAAAGTGGTGATGACTGTGTGTTTGGCCTGCTCACTGTTTCTACAACTATAGTTGGTGTACACTTCCACGAAAAACACACCGCAAGTGCAGACAGAGCACACCAATGACAGATCCAGTTGACGTCCCACTGACAGAGGGCGTGTATGAGCAAATAACTGTTTTCTGACAAAAACGCCTCAAGTGTCCTATGTAGTCTAGTGTGTCTATGACCTAGATAACTGGGGTAACCCTCGATGAACTCCAGCTTTTGAAGGTTGCTGAAAATAACCAAAAATGCAGCTTATTATAGACATGAGTGTCATGGAGATCAAATTATCTGTGCTTTATGATGACATTAAATGTAACTTTGTTAAGACTAACAGCCGCTATAAATGCAGCTGAATGACCTTTAATGATAAATGATCTTTCTTTCTTGTGTAAAATGTTCTGTTACAGCACTTCCTGATCAACTGCGGGGCTAAAACTCATGGAAACCAGTAAATTGCAGCCATGGCTTATTCCAGAGAGGAAAGTCATCGCACTGGACAAGCCACATCCTGATGTGTCTCCTCCGAAAAGCTGTTTCTTTCCCCGACTTGACCTTGTTTTCAGCTGATCTCGTGCTAATTGTCCCTAGGCCTCCAGTGCTGCTTAGCGGGCTGCTAAACAAAGGGAGGCTAAATCCCTCAGCAGGCTATGTCATTATGTATCAGCAAGGGTCTATCCTTTCCAAGTCAACTGTATTAATTTTAGTCACTTAATTTGCAGTGATACCAAATCTGAGGCGAGTGAGTGTATATGGGTGATTAGGAAGGGAGGTTAGTTAAGGATCGCAGACTGATGGTCAGCTGTCTCTGCAGACCAGATCTGCTGACTCATTCACTCACTGCGTGTCTTATCGGATTCATAGCGGTAAACCCGCTAGGTTCTTGGCTTATTCACTGGCACCAGTTGTGTTTGAATCACATTATCTATTTATTTTATCAAAAATGAACTTATCAGAATTCAGTGTACAATACCAGCCAACTGTGAGTAAGAATCTTCCCACAGAAAGCATCGGATTTGGCTTGGATCCCAGATTTTGGTATATAATAACATGTTGTTGATTCCAACATAAATGTTAAAAGTCAGGCCAAAGACCTTATCCGTACCATCAAGATCAAGTGTGGAATGAAGCTAGCCTGACACATCTTGGATGGTCTTGAAAACATCTTACCGTGAAGGGAAGTGTCATTTTGACCGTGATGCGTAGACAAAGGTAAAGAAACAGATATGAGGGCAATGATCTGACTAGCAGCATAGTCTCCATTTACACCAGTTGTTAACATCTGTCTTGAACAGTGTTGGGGGTAACGCATTACAAGTAACGCGAGTTACGTAATCAGATTACTTTTTCCAAATAAGTAACGCAAGTTACTTTTTTTTACAATTTATTGATTGACAGCTCTCCTGTCCCCATGTTGAGAGAAATCAGATGTAGCTGTAGTTCTAAAATAAATATGAATATGCATTAATTCATCTCACTCACAAAAAAAAAAACAGATTCAGTATTTCTCAAAATGAATAAAAATAATGCAACTCTGAATATGACGCAAACTTGCAATAATTAAATATTAAACAACACAAATTTTCATTTATGTATTTAATCCCATTCTATAAAACAATGTCTTTGCTTCTGACCTTCGATAATCCAGTTCAACCATACTAATAAGCAAAAAATTACTCTAGAAAAAACATTTGGTGTCTTTTTGATTCGAAGTGTGTTGAACTTTCCTTCGCAATTTACTGTGGGTTAAATGTATTTCCTTCATGCCTGCGAGGCTTATCATTTTCACTTTGGTGTGGAAAAGGCTTTTGATATGTGCAAAAAATATGAACTTTTTTTTATTTAAAAAAAAACAAGCAAGGCCCTGTCCAGATTTAAAAAAGTTAACGCAAAGTAACGTCGTAAACGCATTACTTTCCATAAAAAGAACTAAGAACGTAATTAGTTCTTTTTTATGGAGTAAAGCCCAATATTGTCAGCATTACTTTTTAAAAAGTATTCCCCAACACGGTCTTGGAAAGCTTATGTTGTTGTTAATGTGTGGCAGTCCGTAGGTTTTTTGTGTGAGTCACCGAGGCGCCATTTAGAAGGGTATCGTTGCATTGAGCAGGAACTAAACAGTGTACAGAGCCACGCAGTTGAAAGGGAACGATTAAATCGTCATAACTGGAGAAAACAAGAAACAGATGCAAACCCCAAGTAGATGATAGTAGTAATTTTTAGGAACCGTAAATTTATCATGATGGATGAGAACGATTAAACACGGTACATCCTTACGGTTACCTGACGCAAAAAGTTTGAGTGCCACTGGCTCGCTGCCTCCAAAACTCTTTGGAGATATGATATCGTGTATGACTATGTTGTTTGTCTACCATTGATGGAGCACATAATTTGCACAATTGTCAGTTAATTACATCATGTGAGTCTTACCATTAAACATTAAGTTATCACAATGGTTTGTACTTCATTGGCTGATAACAAGCACTGATAAGTATAATAACAAGGAGACAATCAAAACCATTTATGAAAAGGCATGATACAGACTTTATTATTAAATGCCAAACACCGTGTTAAAAATCAGTTTTCAAAATGCATAACAGAAGATGTGAAAAGCATGATGAATCATCAACACACTGTTTTCTTAAGTGGACACAGTGCAAGTACTACAAAGAAAGCTGAATAAATTAATAATAATAATATGATTTGATGCTCCTGCCAAACATTTCTGATGACCCTTTCTGCATGGATTCTTAGAAGTGCTAGACGATATGTCAAATACTAAATAGTGCTTGTAGGTAGAAGACATTTTGACACACACTTTCACACTGAATGGTTTCTCTGTGGAAATCTCAAAACAGTCTATCACTGCTATTCGTTGTCCAAAGAACTCCACAAACTAGTGAGGCATAATTTTGTGCCTGTCACAGTTGTCTAAAACGGTTTGTGCAGGCAGATCCAATCTGAGGTGCATAAGGTTAACATAAGTATTTAAAATTAAGTGAGAATTTTTCTTATTTCTGGCATGAAAAGCAGCATAAGGCAATAAAAACCTTCATGGCAGGAATTCTCAACTCTAGCCCTCAAGAGTCCACTTCCTATAGAATTTAGCTCCAACCTCAATCAAACTCACCTGCCTGTAACTTTCTAGTAATCGTGAAGATCTTGGTTAGCCTGTGCAGGTGTATGTTATTCGGGTCGGACCTCAAGTGGACCTCAAGAACCCATGTAGTAAAGGTTCCCAAGTTTGGCATACCTGTATAATGCTTTACTTTAAGATCACTGAAAAACTATCAGACATCCTGAGTTTACGCCACAGCAGTCAGTTTTCTTCTGCGCACACACAAGTAAGTTACATTCAGTTAGTGACACTGAGTGGTGTGGTGTGAAGCCGACCATCTCCAGCCTGGTGGGTCATCGTCTCAGCTGGCTGCAACTGCTCCCACTTACTGTTTAGTCACACCTAGCCTAACTATATGAAATGAAAATGAACAAAAATGTAGTCAGTCCTTTTTAAAATTGTAAGAAATAAAAATGAGAAACATTAGAAATGTATTTTAGTGAAGTATTCAGTTTAAATTACACCGATGTTTAGTACAACCCCCCCAAAACAATATTTAATTTCAGTAACGTTAGATATGTTGGCAAATATGATGATTGTGCATATCACCGCTGCAACCCAGGCCATCTTGACGCGGCGACGCCTCTTGTTGTTTAGTCTTTTTTTCAAGTGCGAGACCTAAAGCATCTTTCTTCGTGGTGAGTTTTTGACCTTTTCTATCATGTAATTCACTATTGCAGACTTTAACACAACAAGAACGTACCATTATAAATCAAATTAAAAAGACAATTCTCCAATTGCAGAACACCTCGGCTTTGATACCTTACAAATGGCGGTGATACCCAAAATGCACTTCGATTCCTGTGAGTGTGACGTCACCTGACAAAGACCGATAGGCTACCAAAAACGTGAAGAGGTTTTTGAACATTTCTGAATGTGGTTGACCATTCACACCTGCATTTAGTTAGCCTAAATGTGCAGACAGTGGATTTCCAAGATTAAATGTTATTTTAACGTCCTAGAAAAAACTGAACATGAGGGAAAGGAACTATATGAACTGAAGGAGCAAGAGAGATACTTCATAAAATTCGAACAACACTGCCATCAGCTGACAGGCGTGTGTAAGTGTTGCTTGTTCATTAACAAGGCCTTTTAGATGATCTTAGACTGCTGCCTGCTGTTAGACGGTCGTACTACAATCAATTCCATTGAAATCCTGGAAACAGAAAACAAGCCATCAAACATATAAAGACGCTAACTGATTCAAATATCAAATTACTGGGTTACACAGAAAAACCTCGGAACAGTTTATTTAAAATGTATTAGTTTAAAAAATATACATGTAAGTCAAATAAATGGTAAATAAATCGTTTTAACTCCCCATAACACGCTAATTTAAGTCATTATATGTCCTGTTTAAAAAAAAAAAATAGACACAGGGCTATTATTCAACTGTAATTATCAACTTGCATCAACAAGTTAATTTTTTGTAACAAAATAAAAACACTGCTCCAGGTGAGGCTCGAACTCACAACCTCGGCATGGCTCTGCAACGTACTGCTGTATAAGTACCGCGCGCTAACCGATTGCGCCACTGGAGCTTCGCTCACATTGGCTGCAATTAGATATATGATCTCAAGCTCTGTCGCGCACACAATACTGCACTTCACGCGTTTCTAAATACTTTTTCACTGTGACTTGAGTAGTTGTTGGTTAATTGGCGAAATGTATGTTCTGATGGTGCTACTGATCGTTGTGATTTCTTACAGCGAGTTGTTTAATGTCTCACTTGTTTTCGCTAACGTTGGCTGAATTAGGTGAGCACAGACGCAGTAGTAACGTTACGCTATATCGATTTAGTAGGGTAGCTAAAATAATTTGCGTCGATTTTGCTGGTGTTAAGCATTAAATGCTACGTTGAAATGCTAATAATACAGCATGTGCTCTCAGAATATGACTTATCATTTCGTACGTAGTTTCATGCTACTGACTAGCAAGCGAGCTAATGACAGACTGTCAACGACATAAGAGAATATTCTTGCAAAAACACAATTATAATATTAAACAAGCTGCATTTCGTCAATTGCACAGTTGTAATAGATATATGTTAAGTTCAGTGACAAAAAAAAAAGTGTCTCTTACGAACCTAATAGCCTAGTAAACAACAGTGAATGGGGTTTTAGCACCTCTACCCTGTCCCAATTAAAAATGCTAATTTGCTCACTTACCAACTTGGCTAGTAACTCGTGCACACTTTTTGCAAAACGGTTTGTGACCCAACAGGTGTGTTGTATGGTACCAATGCACCTACGTTTACAGTTTTTATGATTGCTAACACACAATTCATGAAACAATTCACCATTTTCTCACAACTATAAACACAATCTCAAAACTACACACCAACTTGTGCAAACTTCAAACTTCATATTTTAGTCAAAAACACATTCTCTTTTGTCAGACTCAAACTTTGGCCTCAGATGACCAAATACACATTACACACACTGCTTCACTGCCTAGAGAACACTAGTGAGATCAATTCAAGACACTGTTACAAAAACCTCCTTTTGGGAAACAGGAAACATTTTGCAATTCAATGTCTGTTACAGTAGGCAGCATAGATAGAGGGCTGCAAATACAGTAAAATTCAGCAATAACTTAAAGAAAAGTTTACTTTCATTGTACTACTGTAAAGTGATCTTACAGTAGATGAAAAGCACTAGAAGAGAAAACTACAAAAACCAAACAACAGAATATACAGTAAACACACATTGGAATATACTGTCAGTTACTGTAAATACATAAATTCATCATCCTCTCCCAAGTTGCATTACAGTATTGGTAATATCCTTTTATATATCCTTATAATCTCTGTTGAAAAAAAACAGCATATGTTGGTTAGGTATGTTTTGACGCTGGGATGCTGGTTTAAGCTGGTCATTTGCTGGTTTTTGCTGGTCCTTTGCTGGTTTAAGCTGGTCTTTTGCTGGTTTATGCTGGTCCTTTGCCAGCACATGACCAGCATAAAACAGCAAAAGGACCAGCATAAAACAGCAAAAAACCAGCAAAGGACCAGCATAAACCAGCATAAACCAGCATCCCAGCATCAAAACATACCTAACCGGCATATGCTGTTTTTTTCAACAGGGATACCCTTATTTGTTATACTATAACAGTTTCTAAGTCTTCTGACAAAAGACTTCTCTGTCTCCCCTAGACAGTCGACTCTCAGTTCTGCACAAATACAGTACATGTAAGAAGTACTCGGCTACAACTCAATTCAACAGTTATCAGTTTGAGGGTATGTGCTACAGTATTTACAGTACAAAGAACAGTGAAAGTTCTCTCATCTGAAGAACTGCTACTATGTACTCTAACTGTAATGTGTGAGTAGTGTAAAAACCCTGTAGATGAGCCTGCAGGCCAGCTTTCCTTATGCTCATTCCATGCGCAAGAACATGTTCAACTATAGTGCTTTATATTTCATTAGCAATAAATGACCTTTGACCTCGTCCCCTTCATTTTTCTTTTCTCCTCCTATTGCTGTTTGTCTCCCGCTACCAGGTTTCATTTTCCAAAACGCAGAATCACTTGTGCTCCTGTGCATATCATCCTGAGATTCTGACCTGTGTGTCATCAGTTTTGCTACTGAATGTTCACACATGGATAAATGTGTGCTATTTGTGTTCATTTTGTGATTCTTGAGGTAGTTATATTGTGTGTTTGTGTTTTTTAAATGAGAACATGGGTAAACCTGTGCAAAATGATGCCATTCTTGTGTAGGGTTTTGCAGAAAACACTGAGCAAATTGGAATGTGTGTGAAAACAGGTGAAATGTGTTTAAAGTTTTGAGAAACATGTCTATGTTTTGCGAGAACTGTATGAATGGTTTGGAAAATTTTTCAGCCCTGTTCACTTTTTGAATAGTCTGTCAAACCCAACAATTATAGTGTACATGTTTACACTCACTGTCTGGAAAATGTCTTCTGGGATTGCTTGAATGGCCTAAATGAATTCTTCAGGTTGTACCTACCATGAAGTTATTTTAGCAATGTAAATTACATTGGTCCAGATTTACAGAATGGCCCACATATCTGCATTGATAAAAACAGCACAATTTCCCCAGAGAAAGAGATATTCACCAAACTATCGACCAATGTTAAATGAATATTTAAATAAATTAAAAGCACAACCGTTTCTGAAACCGATCTCTCTAGTTTTACTTCTAAAATCAGTGAAGGAATGTATAGTGTTTTATATATAAAAGCGAAAGAGGCCGTCAGTAAATAATGGGGTAGAGAAGTTGTCAGGGTGATGGTGCATTGCAAATAAGCTGAAGTGATGAAATAACATGACAACAGAAATAACTCTGGTGGGCTGTGGGTTCATTTCAGTTTAAGCTATTTTTCAGGATGCATTCCAGTTTTGACTCCTCAACATGTACTGACGCACACTCCTTCCCCTCTTCCACCAAACACCCTGCATTCTGAAACTGCAGCTATTGTTCGGAGCTCTAAATTAATGTCCCATTTATCTCGTGTGCATATTTATTTTTGTAGACTTAAAAAAAAAACCCTCTCTTCCTGTTTTAACTGACTTCCTCATTTTTTTTCTAATGTAAACGCATCTCTTTTTGTGTGTTACCAGCCTCTCTATTTTTTGTTTCGTTTCTTGCTTTTTGTCATATGTGTATACTCTCAGGTTTCAGGAGGGATCCTAAAGTATTTAGAGCAGGGCTTAAACACTGAGATAAAGTAATACAACTGAATAAATTGTGACAATGTGAAAAGTATGTGTTGGTCAAAGAGCAAACTGTTTCTTTAAAATTTTAGTTGGGTTTTGTATGATTTACACTTCATCTGACTTTGCATGACCTACACTTCTGTTTGAAACCTCTCACTTTTCTCAATGGCTTAATATCCATAAGCCATTTAGAGATCCCAGGGAAGCTAAAGAGATGCCCACTTGTGGCAAAAGAAGAAGCGGTTATCCTCTCAATTTACAGAAAATCATAGTGACAAGGCCATCAAATCTGTTCAACAGCTAATGTGTTCAGATGCACATGAGATCCATACATTGAATTGAAAATGACAAATGTGTGTTTTTCAGACAGCTTGTACGGTATGTTAGTATATTTAGCAGATAATGAAACAATGTATATAAATAAATAAATCATGGTGTGAAGCTTCATTTGTTTGTGTTGCTCTTGACAGAAGTCACTTTTGTGTTTTTACACTGTCACTATCTGTGTGCACTTCCAGCTAAAAATATTTAATCTAAGATCTGTACTTTGCATTTCTGGTTTAGTCTATTTTCTGCAAGCAAGGCTAAAGCTATGCATGCATTCTCTGCAAATTACTTTCATGTTAGTGTGTGTTCACTACTCACTGGATGTGTGTGTGTGTGTGTGTGTGTGTGCGCGCGCACGTTTTTGTGACAAATGAGGACATACATTTGTATAATGACAAGGGTATGACATAGGTATTACAAGGAGAAGGTGACTTTTCAGGACATTACCCCATGTCCCCACTTTTCAAAACGCTTATAAATCACACCGAATGAATTATTTTGAAAATCTAAAAATACAGAAAGTTTCCTGTAAGGGGTAGGTTTAGGGGTAGGGTTGGTGTAGGGCAATAGCACATACAGTTTGTACAGTATAAAAACCATTACGCCTATGGGATGTCCCCACTTTTCACAAAAACAAACCTGTGTCTGTGTGTATGTGTGTCTGTGTGTGTGTGTTCACTATTCGGAGTATGGGTTTCCATACTTGGCCACATCTCACTTTCACTTCCTTTTTGTATTCGGCACTATACATTTAGCTCTCAGTCTGGTAAGTTTTTGAATTTCAAACATATAATTTTGACATTGTGGTCACAATTGCAATATTTGAACAAGAAATGTATATATTTATAAGGTTTGCTTATGAATGAAATTATGTATTTCAGTGGAAATTTACAGCACTACTGTAGGAAGCGAATTATGAAAATACATCCCTTTTATTCGACGTTTAACACAGAAAGAAAAGAATGAAATATTTGTCAACTCTGAATAATTAATAATGCATTAAAGCAATAACACATGGTACTGGTATTCACAAATGCTACCACAATTCATTTTATTGATTTAAACAGTTAGAATTTGGACACTACAACAGTTTCTGTTTACAAGAGGTTAAAGGGGTCATATGATGCTTTTTTAAATATCATTATTTTGTGTATTTGTTGTAACAGAATATGTTGACATGCTTTAATGTTCAAAACACACATTGTTTTTCAAGTACTGTACATTATTGTAGGTCCTCTATGCACCGCCTATCTCAAACACATAGTTTTCAACAAAGCCCACTCCTTTGACAAACGCAGTTTGCTCTGATTGGCCAGCTGACCAAGTGCATTGTGATTGGCCGAACACCGCAAGCACTCGTCGGAAATGAACGCCCCTTACAATAATCGCGAGCTTCATCTTTCAAAATAAATGCAAAGACAGAGCCCGAAAGGGGAGCTGGTATGTGTTTGCAGTACACAAGCCATGGTTAAGTCGCTGACTCCACTGTGATGTGACCCCCTCTCTCGCTCTCTCTCTCACACACACGCGCGCGCGTGCGCACACACACACACACACACGATGTGCAAAACTCCGCATTTGAACAGTCAATAGCAAATACTTAGACTAATAACAAAACATACTTACAGTCACTGACTCAGAAGAGCCAGATTGTCATAGCAAAGTCAGAAGTACCTCCTCTCCTAGGTTCACGAAACGGTCGTCCATAAAATGCATTGCTGTTCTGTTGTAAGTAATCTTAAAGATTCCTAAATGCATCTACTTTCGGAAAGGCCAAATAAAGTGCTTTTGCTTTCGCCTAGAAACACACAGCGTCTCCCTGACATGACTGCATCAACAATACTGCGGTTTCTGAAACCACACCTTCTTTCTTTGCGAGAACATTTGGACGGCGTTATGCAAATATTCCCACACAGTGAGGTAGATATGTGGGGGCGTGTTAGAACGAGCCGTTTTAGGGGGGCGTGGCAGAGTCTTAACTTTGATAAAGAATATCTCTTTGGTTTTGAGACTTTAGTCTTTGCAACTTCAGGGATCTAATCTATGCACAATCAGCTTGTAACACTCCAAAGAGAAAGAAAAACTTGAAATCGCATCATATGACCAAATGATGTTTTAAGAGATGATTTAAAAGAAGATAGGTAGGGGAAGGGGATGATCTGATGGATAAAGGCAAAGTGTTCCAGAGTGTAGGACCAAGAACTGAAAAAGCTCTGTTCCCTTTAGATTTAATATCTATAATGTTTGAATACTGGTATTTAAATATGTTTTGACGAACAGATGATGGATGTTTTTCATAATAAATGAATTAGTTTTGCATTCTAAATGTCATAAAATATGAATTTAGTTTTGGGTTATTGAATGGTGGTAGTGGGCATCTTAGGCCCAGAATCAAAACTGTATTTTATAATTAAGTTTATCTCAGGGCTTCAGTGTATTTAACCAAATATGGTTCCAGAGGACCGGTGAAGCAGGTCATGAACCTGCTGGACCATCAGTACTGAGTCAATTAAATGCAAATGCAGAACTTATTCCACACAAAACCTTGTAAATAAATGGTCTTTATACTGAAATGCAGGTTTATGCTGCGGTGTCAGCACTGATAGGTTACTGCTGCGTAAACATGGATTTCAACCTCACGGTCACATTCTGCATGCATAAGCACCACCCCCATTATTCAATAACTCAAAGGTAGTTTGTCGCAAATTCCCTGATGGAATAAACCACCGCTCAGAACGTTGTTGCCTACTCAGACAGATTATTGCAAGCATCTTGCTGTATTCTCAAATTAGAGAAAAATGACCAACCAGTCTCTTCATGTGAACATTGACAAGTGGATTGCTGAGAATGAGAGTTCATTCCTACCTCCTGTATGCAACAAATTAATGTAAGTGAGTTATAATGATCTTTCACAAACAACCAAAAATATGCCATTATATATTTACATTTACAAAAAAAATAAGCCTTGTTTTTACATTGTGTTTTAGGTTCTTTTATCAACTGAATATTATGTATGTTGGTGGTCCAAACGTAAGGAAGGATTATCACATTGAGGAAGGGGAAGAGGTGAGGTGCTATTCATGTACCAAATAGAAAAAGCTACAAATTAACAAGACATGTTCTTTTAAGTTTAGCTGACTTCCTTTTTTATTTTAATTAACTATACTGCATTCTGAGAATCAGACCCAAGAAGGCTAACAAGTGATAAGGACAGAATTAGCCATGGTGTTCACAAAAAGTTAGTGCTTGAGACGCAGCAGCTGTGGGATTTGATTTTTCAGGAAAAGGACAAGAGGGCAACACTATTAATTAAAGATGATCTGATATTGACAGCGTTATGTTCAACTGCTTTGAAGCTCTCCACTTGTTAATTATTGCTTAGGATTTACACCACAACCGAATGGCTTACATTTCAGTACATGGACTGCAATAGTTCTTCACTTTGCATTTTTTAATGGGGACAAAGTCTTTGTGATGATGCAATTCCCTGTTGCTTCTGAGAGCACATTTGTATTTAAGAGTCGCTCACACTTTATTGCTTTTCATGATTTTATAATGTTTGGCTACAAAAATCAGTGAACTCTAAGTATCATTTAGTTGCATTAAAGTTTTATATATTTACAGCATAATATGCATGACTTATTTGCCAAGATAACCAAATGTGACAACTTGAGCGAAAGCACCACCAATAAAGTAAAATACATAACAACCTGGGCTGCATTTCTCAAAAGCATCGTATGCCTTAGTTGATCGTAAAAACGATCGTACGAATCATCTTAGACTCATGGACCATATCCCAAAACCATCGTAACTTAAAGGGGTCATATGATGCTATTTTAAAGATCATTATTTGGTGTAACAGAATATGTTGACATGCTTTAATGTTCAAAAAACACATTTATTTTTCAAATACTGTACATTATTGTAGGTCCTCTATGCCCCGCCTCTCTCAAAAGCTTAGTTTCCTACAAAGTCCCTCCTTCCGACAAGCACAGTCTGCTCTGATTGGCCAGCTAACCCAGTGCATTGTGATTGGCCGAACACCGCAAGCACACGTCAGAAATGTATCACCCCTTACTATAATCGCTTCAGCTTTCAAGGTAAATATCAAGACAGTTAATAATGTCGTTAGTTTTACAATCAGATTCAAAGCCAGAAAATCGCAAGGGCAACAGAGTAGGCTTGACAGGACACAGTGACAGATGCGACAGTACAAAGCTGTGTTTAAGACTGCTGAGTGCTATGAGTTCTGACAGGACAGTTCACTATCATGTGATGTGACAAGTTCCCCTCACCACAAACACACACACACAGCCGCGTTCACTCCTGCGCCCCCCCCCCCCTGCCCCCGCAAACAACCCTCCGCATTTTGCACAGTCAAATCGGCAATATTAAACAACTAATAAACAGAATTCAGTCACTGATTTAAGAAGCGCCAGCTTGTCTGCAAAGTCGAATGACATTTTTTTTTTAGAAATAGCCTTGGTGCACAGCCAGCCTTGTACTCTTCTAGGTTAAAAAAACTGACATCCATAAAATGCGTTGCACAAATTCAAACATATGGGTTGTGCTGTTCTGTTGTAAAATCAATCTGAACAAGATTCCTAAATGCATCTACTTCTGTAAGGCCAAATAAAGTGCTTTTGCTTTTCGCACTGAAACACACAGCGTCTCCCGGACATGGCTGCATCAACACTACTGCTGTTCCTGAAACCACGCTTCTTTCTTTGCATGCACATTTGGGAACATTATGCAAATATTCCCACATAGTGATGTAGACGTGGGGCGTGTTAGAATGAGCTGTTTTAGGTAGGCGTGGCTGATTCTTAACTTTTATAAAGTATATCTCTTGGGATTTGAGACTTTAGTCTTTGCAAACTTTACAGATCTTCTTTATGCACAAAAGAGCTTGTAACACTTCAAAGAGAAAGTAAAAATTGAAATCGCATAATATGACCCCTTTAAGTAGTACTTGAAAATCTTCGTAGATCTATGAGTGCCCTGGAGTAATTGTAAATCCCTAAGTGCATAGTAAAGAGACAGAGTTATGAGGTCACCTGCTGGACAACCAGCAAATTGCACTTAAAATTTACTTCTCTTCAATGTGACTCTTTTATTTTTTTTTTTTTGCGTTATATTTTTTATTCATTTTTTTAAATTCATTACACATAATTCGATATAGAAATAATAATGAATAAATAAATAATATAAAAATGACATGACTGAACACAAATAAATTATAGAATGAAAAAGTACACTGCTGTATATGGAGAGTAAAAATGTTGTATTTAACAGGGAAATGGCTTGTCTTTAATGTGCTTTAAAGAGGGAAAAAATAAAGGAGGAACTCAAACAAATGTGTCAATGACTTGCTGGCGTGCATGAAACCCAGCCATGTGTTGAACATGTCTTGGTTGGTCATCATGAGGTCTCATACAATCTTCATTCTCTTCCTCCACCTCTTCATCTTCCTCCCTGATGTCCAAGGGCACTCTTTCCCGCACTGTAATGTTGTGCAACATAGCTGTTACTGTTATTACAGCACAGCACTTTTGTGGCACAAAGAGAAAGCGTAGCTTCCACCACCCTAAAGTGCGCTCCACAATACTTCGGGCAACACGGTGAGTCTCATTGAAATCTGCTTCCCTGTTATTGACAGGATTAGCAACAGGGGTGAACAGATATGGCCTCAGTGGATATCCGCTGTCCCCAAGCAGCCTCCACTGTCCCTGTGATTTTTGGGCGTCTTGACCCACAGATGAGTTGCTAAAGATAAAGGAGTCATGCATGCTCCCAGGCCACCTTGCAACAATGTCTGTGATCAAACACTTATGATCACAGATCACCTGGCTGTTGATTGCTGGATAACCTTTGTGGCATATATATATATGGCCATCCACAGATGGTGTACTGATGGGGATTAAAGTACCATCAATCACTCCAGTGACTTGTGGTATATGGTAATGAGTTAAAAAATACTCCTGTATGTCTGACATGGCCTGTCTTGATGCTGGAAATTGAATGTGTTCAGCAGCAAGTGGAAGCAATGCATAGGTGACTGCTTGTACAGCTCTTGACACAGATGCTTTACTTAGTCCAAGTCCATCACCAAGAACCTGAAGGAAACTGCCTGTTGCATAATATCTCAGAGCAGCTAAGAGTTGCACATCAGGGGACAAGGCAAAATTCCTCCTTGTAGCACACATCAGCTGAGGCCCAAAGACATTGAGCAGTTGGACTATTTCTCCTCGTGGTAGATGGTATCTGTCAATGACAGCCATATCATCAAGCATATCCAGAGGATTTTGATGCTGCCTGATCAAGGCATTTATAGTAAACAGTCTACTCCGTGGTCATCTCTGTCTTTGCCTTTCTCTTTGCCCCACTCTCAACTGAAAAACTCGCTGTAGTGCAGCCATGATTTCCTCTGCAAGACTACTGAAGTGTGAACTTTATATGCTATCCTAAAATTGCTCGCATGAACCATGTGATTAAAGATTTTCATGCTGTGATAATATTCACATATCACACACTGCCTGTTGGTTCTACCTAATTGCAGAAGGCCCCACTTGAAGAAACTGAATCCCTGATTTTAGAAATTGCATTAATTACCTCTTCCCTGAATTTATTCTCTTGTAAGGTTCATAATGGCCAAAGGTTGTGCTTTTATAAATGTATACATATCTACAGTACATTTATATATACAACAGTACTGATAAAGAATGTGCACAATAAACCTTTTTCTGCACCTATAGAAATGGATAGGCTACATAATAGATGGGCCCTAATAATATATAAAGTTAATTGTAAATAGCCACATACAACCCTCGAGACTCAAGCTGTAATAAAACATATACCCCCAGTTTCACAGACAAGGCTTAAGCCTAGTCCCAGACTAAAATGCAAGTCTGAGCTGTTTCAACTGAAAGAAACTTGCACTGACTGATCTTAAAATATATCAGTGCCTTTGATTTGTCTCAAGATGGATACCAGTCATGTTTTTTCTAAGGCACGTTTATAAAAAAATACTTAAAGGTCCTAATTGAACTATGGCCTAATCCTGGCTTAGTCTAAACCCTTTTTGTTGAAACCAGTCCATATGGCTTGCCTGCTTATTTTTGAAAAGTACTACAAGTAGCCATTTAAATTTGAAACACTTACAATAAGAATACTTCTGCTGTAGTATTTAATAGAGACTTAGGCTTTGAGTGGTTTAACAAACATCAAAACATCAAAAACATTGAATTTAAACAGTTTTTATTGTTTGATGCAAGTTTGTGGTTTGTTCCCCAGGGTCTGCAAAAGACATTGCACAATGTGATGAGTCCTATGGAAAATAATATTTAATGTTTCACAACATATATTAAAACATATCATTACTAATGATTAAACAACATTAAACAATATTACCTGACTCATCTGGCAAGATAATTTGCACTGAAATGGAGGGCCTTGTAAATCTAATCTCCTCCAGTGCCAGTCTCCTCTCTTCCAAAGCCAGCTTGGCCTTCTTGAGTTCGATGATTTGCTTCTGAATGTTGTTGTCCATCTCATTGGCCTCTTTAAGAGATTGTCTGATGTCTTTTAGAAAATCTAGTTTCTCTCGCTCCAGCTGCACTAAGTCCTGACTACAACCACAGACATTCTCAAATCGCTGAGGTGTTGTGGCTGTAGCCTGAACAATTGAAGATTGAGGCTGGTGCAGGGATGAACTGTTGAGAGGACTCGGAGATGGTAGGTGTCTGCCAATAGGAGGTGAACCTGATTGCTCTTGCGAGCATGATGGAACTGACTCAGGTTCAGGTTGACACAAACCTTCTCCTCCATGGAGGTCAATACCACCACAAATCCCATTTGAGGCAATTGTTCCAAGGATTGACAGTGCCTTTTCTTCTTCTGCTGTAAGAAGGGGGGCGTCATTAGGCTCACCACCTATTTTATTAATTGTTGTCCTCTGCTGTGCCCTTTTTCTTTTAGCAAGGCTTGAATAGTCCTGCCACTTCTTCTTGACCTCCTTCCCTGATCTTTTAATGCCCCTTGTTGCAGTTAGTTTTGTAGCAATATCGTCCCAGATTTTTTCTTTATTTGTATGACTGCCCTTAAACCTGCTGAAAATTCAATGTTTTTGTAGCTCCACCTCCTCTAAAATTATATTAATTTCCTCTTTTTGAAAAATGTATTTTCCTTGTTTTTTGGTTTCAGCCATTTTGCTAGTGTCTCCACTCCTATGTATGTGCTTATATAGATTTTTCTCCTAGTAGCAAATGCACATCAGGTGAAGATATTTAGGCTAAACATTTGAAAATATAAATGTAAGAGCCACAAGTTATTTGTTTATTGATATAGATGTGAAATAAGCAATTGTGTGGATAATGTAATTGCTAAATAATTCTACTTAAATAATTAAGGTTTCATATAATTATCGAAAATGATGCTGATGTCGTTTCTGGCATGGACCGTTTGAATTTGTGTTATGCAAGAATCGAGCGATACGTGTTTTGACCGTGCAACATTTGCAGTTAATTTTTGTTTTTAAACTTGCTCAAGAAGAAATTACAGGACTTTTTATGTTATTTGAGTTTAATACACGTTCACACAAGTAGACTAAGCAACGGAAATCAGAAATTAGATGGATTGCTATCACAACAAGAATGTGCGACAATGACTAGCCATTCTACAACGGGACATTTCAGCACTTGACAAACGGACAGCGACTCTTAAGTAGCACTTGAAAGCACAGCTGCGTGCGATCGTGTTAAGTGCATTTTTGTGAAACACACGTGAAATAATAATGAACAATCGTAAAATGCCTCGTAGAAAACGCTCTTAAGCTCTAAGATCAATCGTTATCGAGAAACGCAGCCCTGCACAATATCAGCATTAAGAAACTGATTAGTATGTCACTATGTTAACTGTTATGTTAATTAAAGGTGCTGTAAGCAATTTCAGTCATTTTGCTAACCTCGCATTTGTTAACTTTAACCCCACACAATTTCTCCAAAGCCCCCGCCTACAAAGATATGTCAGCCAACCGTTTTAAGCACACAAAATGATTAACCAGCAAAAATAATTTCTGATTGGCTAGTT
Source organism: Sinocyclocheilus anophthalmus (assembly GCA_018155175.1). NCBI lineage: Eukaryota > Metazoa > Chordata > Actinopteri > Cypriniformes > Cyprinidae > Sinocyclocheilus > Sinocyclocheilus anophthalmus. The sequence continues at coordinate 25,198 of JADLZN010011646.1, read as the reverse complement.
TTAGGGCTTTTTCTCTACTCTGGTCTGTATTTCTGTCGTTTACAGCACATTTACAGTGGCACATTTCCAAATCAAATGACTGCAGGAAGTTCAAGAATTGACTCTTGGTGAGCAGCTCACAATGTATTGATTTGGAATTTTTTTATTACGTACACTTGTAAAAAAAAAATTACAAAATAATTTGGCAGCCTTGGTTGCCAGAATATTTTGTGAAAAAGACAGAAAAATGTGTCCAACACATTTATGGCCAAAACCTCTAAATTTTACAGTATAAAACTGTAATTTACAAACAAGAAAATTTAAATGTAAACCAGTAAATTCAAACAATGCACACTGCTATTAAAATCAGTTTTGTAACGTTAACATACTGACAACCACCATAATAAATCAGGTGGTAAAAGAGAAAGCCACATGAAAAATCAAAGCTCATCACAAGCAGCTTCACCACAAGCAGAAGTATATACTAATATATAAGGTGCACAGAGTCATTCATGCAAACACAAAACTCCATCATGGTAACACACATGATGCTTAATGCATTAAACTTTCATTAAACAACTGAAGATGTAACATAAAGCACAAATATACATAACTAATAACAAAAACTTTTTTAAAAACATGATTATTTAAACAAAATACTTTCAATGTGGAGTGTCATGCAGGGAATTCTGGGAATATCAGTTTACCGTTTTTGACTGTAAATTATACATTGATTTGCTATTTTTCACTTCTAAAAACTGTATTTTAACAGTATTTTACTGTAAAATTTCATGAAATGTCTGGTTAGATATTTTAAAATTTTTCCCTGTAGATAGTACGGGAACTTACTGTTAACCTATTAAAAGTTTTTTTCCGTAGCTTTTTTACAAAATTCAGTTAAAATTTACACTATTTTTTACAGTGTAGGTAGTGGTACAGAAACCCCCCCCCCCCCCCCCCCCCCCCCCCCCCCCCCCCCCCCCCCCCTTTAAAAAAAAACATTTTGTTGCAGTGAAATAAGACTGACACAGTTTTGTTGTAACAAGCTGTATTACTCAACATCCAATCGTGAACGATAAAACACCAAACAGAAAAAAAAGCAAGAAAAAAAAACAGAATCAATGAGTTGGAAAAAGGATCACCCCCCTACTAAAAAAGACTTGTAAACTCAATCAGGTGTATTTAATCACCTTCTCAATGGCACACAAATAGCCATTTGACTTTCAACTGTGATCATCTGTAGTAATTTTGATCCGCTCAGCATGAAAAGAGCTTTCCTGGCGCATTTCAGTCCTTGGCAGTGCAACTGAAGCAAACAATAAAATATGGGTGGCAAGGCACTGTCAAAAGATCTCTGGGATTTAAATGGACAGGCACAAGTCAGGAGAACACAAAAAAAACCAAAGGCTTTAGCAATTCCTAGAAGCACAGTGAAGTCTATTATAAAGAAGTGGAAGATATTTGGTACATCACAGACCCTCCCTGGATCGGGATGTCACTCCAAACCGGATGAAAGAGCTGGAGGAAACCGGTCAGAGAGGCAACCAAGAGGCCTACAGCAACTCTGATTCAGCTGCAGGAATTTATGACAAAGAGTAGTCATTGTGTGCATGTGACAACAATATCACAAAATCTCCACAAATGTGGCTTGTACGGGAGTGTTGCAAGAAAAAAAAGCCACTCCTCAAGAAAGGCCACATGCAGTCACGACTGAGCTTTGCCAAAACACCTTGAAGATTCTGAGGCAGATGGGACTAAAATTGAATTATTTGGCCTCATCACCAAATGATATGTCCAATACAGCTCACCATCCAAATAACAGCATTCCTACAGTAAAGCATGGAGGTTGTAATATACTGTTATGGGGGTGTTTCTCTGCAGCAGGGACTGGAGCACTTGTCAGGATAGAAGAAGAAGTGAATGGGGCAAAACAGTCAAATTCTTCAGGAAAATCTGCTGCCCTCTGCCAGGAAGTTGTCAATGGGAAGAAGGTTTACCTTCCAACAATGACCCAAAGCACACAGTGGTTGAAGGAGAAAAAGGTGAATGTCCTTGCATGGTCTAGTTAGAGCCCAGACTTAAACCCCACTGAATGACTTGAAGACTGCAGTCCACAAACGGTCATCATCAAATTTAACTGAACTTGAGCAGTTCTGCAAAGAAGAGTGGGCAAATATGACAAAGTCTAGATGTGCAAAGCTATTAGAGACAGAGACATATCTCAACAGAACTAAAGGCTGTAATTAAAGCAAACGGTGGTTCACCAAAATACTGACACAAGGTTTTTTTTTATTTATTTGTATTTTTTTTTCTGACATATCTTGGATGTTATAAGTTGCACTGAGTAAATAAAGCTGGATAAAACAAAAACTGTGTCCGCCTTCATTTCAGGCTGCAACACAACAAAAATGTGATTATTTTAAAGGGGTTGATTATTTTCTTTACCCACTGTAAGTTTTGTGAGCCAGTCAGGACTCACATTGGTCTCATTGGTCTCATTGGTTCATTGTTTAATGTTTTAATCTTGGTCACTAGAGGTCAGTGCAAACCATCCATCTCAGTCATGGCTATATTTGCTCTAGATTTTCCACACATGATGAGAGTTTACTTTTGAGACACAATATGTTACATAAGTCTTATGTTGAGTGTAATTTAAGCTTTGTGAAGGTTTGACTGTAAAGTTATTTAATCAGATAAAGTTCACAGGGTTAGATTTTCTTTGGAAGAAAAAAAACACTTGTGCCCCATCTAGCATGCAGTTTTATTCCAAGGCTATAACTGTTTCTGACACAACGGCACTACATTTGTAATACAGGTCACAGTTATAAGGCTAACGATTTCCAACAAAGGGAAACAAGTGAAATATTTGTTATCCACAGTTCACAGATATTCTTCACACTGACTTCCTGTTTCATTGCCTTTTTGTCACAGCTCTTTTACCAGGTGAGGGGCGACATGGTTGTGAAAGTGATAGAGAATGGCAAGCATAAAGACATACACATTCGAGAAGGAGAGGTGAGCATCATCTGGATTTGTCTCAGTGGGTGCTGCCTCTGAAAGGGCTCTGCTGTTTGTCTGATAGGCTTTATTCATGTCAAGCCATTTTAGTCTATAAAGACGTTTTGTATTCTCAAAAGCCTTGTTTTTGCCGCTATTCTCAGATGTTCCTTCTTCCAGCGCGGATTCCCCACTCTCCTCAGAGATACGCAAACACAGTAGGGCTAGTGGTGGAGAGGAGGAGGCTTCGCTCAGAGACAGATGGCCTCAGGTACCATGGGATACTTCTCCCAGACACATCTATCCTACATTACGCCTACCTTTCCTCTAACCATACTCTCAAGTCAACTCCAACACGCATTGGTAATTACTTGTGACCTCAAGATCATACACTTGCCTATTGATGTTTCTGTACCCTTACCTGGACAACAATGCTATTAGACACAACTAAATTGTGGAATAAAGGATAAAAGATGTGCGTTAGTGATAAAAAGATGGTTTAATTTCCCTCCTGCTAGGTACTTTGTGGATAATAGTACAGATGTCTTGTTTGAACGTTGGTTCTACTGTGAGAACCTGGGAACCCAACTTGTTCCCATCATCAAAGAGTAAGTCACCAGTGTTTCTCTTAATAAATCTTTTTTATTATTGACTTTTTATGTTTAAAAAAAGAACAGTTAAACAGTAAGATTGTGAAATAGTATTACCATTTAAAAACATACATTAAATTAAAAGCATTAAAACTTAGTTAAAAAAAACCCAAACATATTCCTGTGTTGTCAAAGCTGAAATTTCAGCAGGCATTACTCCAGTCTTCCTGTTACATGATCATTTTAGAAAATCATTTCACCAGAAATCCTTTTAATATGTGCACGCACACACACACACACACACACAGGTTTGTTTTTGTGAATTGTGGGGACATTCCATAGGTTTAATGGTTTTTATACATATTGTACAAACCGTATTTTCTATTGCCCTACACCAAAACTACACCTAAACCCACCTCTTAGAGGAAACTTTCTGCATTTTTGATAAAAAAAATAAAAAAACTAATTCTGAATGATTTATAAGCCTTTTAAAATATGGGGACACTCAAAATGTCTTCATAAAGCACCTTCCGTTGTAATACATATGTCCTAACCATGTCATATACAAATTTGTGGCCTAGAAATCACAAAAACGCGAGCGCACACACACACACACGCTATAGGTGTGCAGCGAAGCCAATATTTTAAACAGTATCTGTAGCAATATCAAAATGGTTTATATCTGTATCTGTATTCGGATAAAACTGAATATGGTGGTAAATGCAATTTACATGTATTTCTGTTCCCTTCATAGTTTACATATATCAACTACACATTTTTATAGGGATGTGCCCGAAGCTGAATACCTTATAATGGCTTAAACATGTATAATGAATTCTAACATATAATAGCAAAAATATTTATTAGATGCAGTCACTATAATTTAGGCACTAAAATGTGTGTGTGTGTGTGTATATATAATGATCTCAGTCCTGTCAATTTTGTGTGCGTATGCATGTATGTACAAATAATGAGTTGCATTTGTATACGTCAGGTTTATGGATTCCAAACAGAATAAAACAGGAAAGCCTGATCCAGGTAAATACAGTTGTTCACGTTACTGTTGCTGTTTATTGTGATTCATGCATGATGAAACAAGGTTAAATACCCTTATATTTAACATGCCATTACTGCAGAGTGCTGTTGTTCAGAGGTCTTCTGTACAAAGGATTTGTTCTTTCCCTATAGCGGAAGGTTTTGTGTAATAACAAGTAATGTCAGTGTCAGGCCTCATTCCCATGGCACCTTAAAGGCACAGTTCACCCAAAATGAAAATTTCTGTAAAATTTACTTTCTTCGTCAAACCAGACTTTAGAGATTTAGCATTACATCACTTGCTCACCAATAGATCCTCTACAGTGAATGGGTGCCATCAGAATGAGACGTCAAACTTGAGACATGTAGATTATCATGATGTTTTTATCAGCTGTTTGGACTCTCATTCTGACACCACCCATTCACTGCAGAGGATCCATTGGTGAGCAAGTGATGTAACGCTAAATCTCTCCAAATTTGATACAACGATGAAACAATCTCATCTACATCTCGGATGGCCTGTGGGTGAGTACATTTTCAGTAAATTTTAATTTTCAGGTGAACTATTCCTTTAAGCACGTCCTAAAACCAACATCATTATATTCCCTTGAACATCATATTAAGTGTCCATTGTATGCTGTGCTTACTTGTGTATAATAATTCTGTTAATCCAGTAACTGTTTAATTTTTGCAGCTGAACCCATCAAGCCAACCCCTTACCCACTCAACACTATGAAGGTGATGGCACCGTTCTGCTTCAGAGAGTGGGTGGAAAAGCAGAAGCCTGCCCTGGCCAGTGGTCAGCCGGTGGATATGTTTGGAACACAGTTTGAGACTGAGGTGGGTAGAAGAAGCCTAGCTGAACCAATCAGTCCTACTTCCTGCAGGAGTCAGTCAGATGAGATCCTGGTCATTAATCAGAGGTCTGACTGTGAGAAGTTTCCCATCAGCAAGGTATCGACGTATGCATAAGGTAGATGGAGACAGAGCCTGTCTGTCAAACGGAATCGACCATCACAGGAACAGGAAACGTAACGTCTGCAACTTGAACCTCAGTTTTTTTTTAAGTAGTTCACACAGTTTGTCTCCTGTCCAATTATGTCTTACTCATGCAACAGTGGCGGGACAGAAAGGTACTGATTTACAGTTGCACTATGTATTGAGAAATTAGTCTTGCACTGACTGTTAAAAAAGTAAAAATAAAAATCCTGTTCCAGGAAAGACAGAGAAAGTATTTTTGTTAAGCAAATCAGTGTGGTCGATAGATAAATAGATAGATGTAACCTTATTGTAAAGTGTCACAATGCTGACTGAGACCTTCTGCCTGTTAGACGTTTCTCTTTGGTTCGGGTACATCTGAAACCTCTAGAAGACAAACTGATGGCTGGATCTGGCAACTGGTAAAACATTCATCTATCCTTCATCCGTTTACACCATTTCTTAGTTCAGTTATCTTGTTTTATGTTCCCTCTGTCCTTTATTTTTATTTCAGCCTTATACTTTCCTTTTCCTACTTTTTGTTATAATCTAATTAGGAGGGGTCCTCCAGCGTCTTTATGAATGGCAAAGAGTTCAACCTGTCTATAGGGGATTGCCTTCTTATTTTTGGAGAGACAGCGTGAGTGTGGTATTCATTTGTTCTTCAATGAGCATTTGTGTTAATAGTTTAATACGTGCTAAGTGATAGAACTGTTTGTAAGGGATAAGAAATCTCAGTGAGAGAAAACCAATTGTGTATTTACAGTCATGGAAAAGTTCATTTATTTCAGTAATTCAACTCAAATTGTGAAACTCGTCTATTAAATAAATTCAGTACACACAGATGAAGTAGTTTAAGTCTTTGGGTCTTTTAATTGTGATGATTTTGGCTCACATTTAACAAAAACCCAAAAAAAAATCTCAACAAATTAGAATACTTCATAAGACCAATAAAAAAACAGTTTTAAAGAATTGTTGGCCTTCTGGAAAGTATGTTCATTTACTGTACATGTACTCAATACTTGGTAGGGGCTCCTTTTGCTTTAATTATTGCCTCAATTCGGCGTGGCATGGAGGTGATCAGTTTATGGCACTGCTGAGGTGGTATGGAAGCCCAGGTTTCTTTGACAGTGGCCTTCAGCTCATCTGCAAATTTTGTTTCTCATTTTCCTCTTGACAATACCCATAGATTCTATTGGGAGTAGTCTGGGATGAGTTTGCTGGCCAATCAAGCACATTAACACCATGGTCATTGAACCAGCTTGTGGTGCTTTTGGCAGTGTGGGCAGATGCCAAATCCTGCTGGAAAATGAAATCATCTTCAAAAAGCTGGTCAGCAGAAGGAAGAATAAAGTGCCCCAAAATGTCTTGGTAAGCGGGTGCAGTGACGTTGATTTTCAAAAAAAAAACAATGGACCAACACCAGCAGACGTCAAGGCACCCAAATAATCACTGACTTCGGAAACTTCACACTGGACTTCAAGCAACTTGGGCTATGAGCTTCTCCACACTTCCTCCAGACTCTAGGACCTTGGTTTCCAAATGAAATACAGAACTTGCTCTCATCTGAAAAGAGGACTTTGGACCACTGGGCAACAGTCCAGTTCTTCTTCTCCTTAGCCCAGGTAAGACACTTCTGACGTTGTCTGTGGTTCAGGAGTGGCTTAACAAGAGGAATATGACAACTGTAGCCAAATTCCTTGACACATCTGTGTGTGGTGGCTCTTGATGCCTTGACCCCAGCCTCAGTCCATTCCTTGTGAAGTTCACTCAAAATTCTTGAATCGATTTTGCTTGACCATCCTCATAAGGCTGTGGTTTTCTCGGTTGGTTGTGCATATTTTTCTTCCACACTTTTTCCTTCCACTCAACTTTCTGTTAACATGCTTGGATACAGCACTCTGTGAACAGCCAGCTTCTTTGGCAATGAACGTTTGTGGCTTACCCTCCTTGTGAAGGTGGTCAGTGATTGTCTTCTGGACAACTGTCAGATCAGCAGTCTTCCCCATGATTGTGTAGCCTGGTGAACCAAACTGAGAGACCATTTTGAAGGCTCAGGAAACCTTTGCAGGTGTTTTGAGTTGATTAGCTGATTGGCATGTCACCATATTCTAATTTGTTGAGCTAGTGAATTGGTGGGTTTTTGTTAAATGTGAGCCAAGATCATCACAATTAAAAGAACCAAAGACTTAAACTACTTCAGTCTGTGTGCATTTAATTTATTTAATACACGAGTTTCACAATTTGAGTTGAATTACTGAAATAAATGAACTTTTCCACGACATTCTAATTTATTGAGATGCACCTGTATATCAGTGTGAATGGCGGTAGCTGTTTGTTAACTCTATTGTTTTTGTGTGTGGCTTTTTTAGGTATCAGTGGAAACGATCACTTGATTGTGTCGCTTTGTATGTTGCCCAAGACCCAGACAGGAAGAGACCCTATTGACACACATATACACACAAGAACACTGGTTTAGGACCAAATGCATCAACGGTTTTTAATAACGACATTCATTCTAATGCAGTTTTTATTGTAATGCTTATGTACCCACCACAGTATAATGTCCACAATAATCATAATATCCACATTCCACACATTAGTAGTCAAATCATATGGTCCATGTATTAGGCCTTAAATAATAAAGATAAACTAAGCTTTTAAACACTCTATACATGACAAAGTGCAAGTCCATAAAAAGGTTCTTAAATACAATTAATGTAAAGGCAAGTCTCCATCATAATCAGTAGTATTGCTTAATTTAATTTAATTTATTCAACACCTATAAATAAAAAATATATATATCTAAAGCAAAATTATCTTTCCTATATTAATTTCATGAATGCAGCTATCACATAAGACTGACTGGCTACAGTGTTGGTACTGTAGGTCGAGTTGGTATCTAAAATGTAAAATGCTGTGGTACCGTCAAATTTTGGTACCTGACAACAATATGCTGCTATTCAGTGGTGTTTTATAGAGCATTAACCTAAGATAGTGTTAGGTAATGCGTGGTTAAAGCTAGCTAGTATATTTGGCAGCTATCCAGCACACTTGGCCACACTGTGATAGAAATGAAGGTAAACATGTGAGATGCGGTTCACTGCCCTCAATTCATTGAAAAGCAGGGCTGTAGAAGTGAAATACGGCAAAACAAACAGAGCAAACGGAAAAGGTGAACTTGTAGGCCTGACAGTTTTATTTCACTCTTATGTGAGGCTGATAATTTGCTGCCTAAGGTAACAATGCTGAGGTACCAGAGCTAGTTTCATACCAAAGCCAGAATGTTGGTATTGTGCTAACAATTCTTGCCTGTAGTGGCAGTTATATACATATACACTTTTTTTCTATTATTATTATTGTTGTTGTTGTTATGTGCATTCTACCTAAATGTTTTCTTGAATTTCAAATTGAGCTTTATTTTTGCTTTTCAATCTAGTGCAACAGTGCGGTCCACTTTGTCATCGCCCTTGGTTTTGGAAGTATTTTTCCCATTCATTTTTCCCAAAGAGACTTTTAAAATGTCTTTGTTAAAGAGTTGTAAGCCATGAACCAAAGCAACCAGCTACAAGGTGAATCACAACATCACAAGTGAGAGACAATCCCATGAAGTCCTGAAAATTATATAATTAAATTAAAGATGACAGATAAAGATAAATAAGACCATTATTTTAAGTATGTTTATTGTGTATTGGAAACAACATATTTTGTAACAACATATATTTGCTTATTTCAAAATATGTATAATATATACAAATATTTAAGTATTTTGAGAGTGTAGGTAGTTTCTTTCACAGTGTTTCACAGGAGTGGGTGGGATTTGCTTGCTTCAATTCTCTGAATGGTGGAGATTTCTATGCAGAATCATGGGTAATGTAGTTTTTTATTTTATTTTTTATTATTATTATGCAGTTAGGGGCTGTTCACACAGAAAGCGTTTTCCCATTCAATGTGCTACTTTTCCATAGTTTTTCTATGTAAACACGCGCTAGATGGATGTGTATAGTCGCTGCGCTCCGTGTCTCTTGCAGTGTCGAGCACATGAGCACCATGTTTTTAATATTCCGTGTTAAGTTAAAAGAATTTAAACTTTTACACACAGCGCCGCTCATCAATGTCAGTTCCACAACAGTGGACCAATCAGAAGCCCCTGGAGGCGGGGAAAGCTTTGTGAGCTTTTGCTTACAGTAGCAAGTTGGCATGGCAGCTGTTTTATTTGACGGCAACATGGCGGAGAAAGCATTCTGTCCTGCACTTTATAAAAAAAAAACATTCCTGAGTGCTGTGTCTCATGTTTTTAGACGCAAATACGCATTCTGTGTGAACAGCCCCTTAAACAGGAATATTAAAAAAATAAAAAAATAATAAAAAAATAAACAACAATGGAATAATGAAGACTGCTGGCTTCAACAAAAGATTATAGCACTGATTAACACCCTTGTAGCTCACAGTAAGTCTGTCTTTACAAGTTAATAAATTATCATTAACAATCAATTTTCCTATGGAGAAAATGAATGGGGTTTTTCTTTCTGAAACCCGATTGTTGAACTCTATTAGCATCGTAGCATTTATCAGGCCTACTTAACACTCTATCCCAATACAAAGTCAACGATTTTTAACATGTTCTGTTAAACAGTTTATTATTATCTGTTTATATTAACTACTTATCTAGCCGTATCTTCAAAGTGTTCCTGATAACGTGTTTTTCAGCTATAAGTGCTGCCAACGCCCAGGGAATGGCATATTCAAGCGTCACCAGACCTATGAAGTTATACCTGAATTCTGAATAGTCCCAAGGACAGGCCCCGAACAGCCTGAGCAGAAACCCCCAGCTAAACTCCCATAGATAGATGAAGAGAGTGTAGACAGTCAGCCTGACTGGCAGGAGGCAGTGCTTTTGTTGCAACCTCGCACGTAGACTCTCCATGAAGAAGATGGCAGAGCTGTAAATAAGCAGCGCCCAAAGGCTTGTGTGGCCCGCGAGTCTGTGGTCACGGGTGTAGTACCAATCCCAGGCTGCTGTGAACGCCACCTCACAGAGGCACCCATGCAGGGCATAAATGTACAGTCGGGCGAGAGCTGAGAGGGGTGTGTTCTGCCCAGGGACGTCAGTGTTGGCACCAGTATCTGCAAAAACAGAAGAAGGTTTTGTTAGCACAAGTGTACATACTTGCTTTAGAGTTTTTTTATTGATTATACTTTGTATGATTAACTTGTAAGTAAATGTTTGATACGATAAGGGTTTGGAGGATGTGCAAAACAATCCGGACCGCATTACATTTTCTTTGATGTTAAAACTAATGTGTTATTTGGCTTCATTAGCTGGATGTAAACAACATATTAGTGAAGCACACTAGATCTGTAATCTTACTTACTGTTTACACACAATCGCTTATAAACGGTGTTCATTTCCCTTACACTGAAACACACACTCTGTTTCAAAACCTACTGTAGCCTAGACATCATATATGTGCTCTCAACACTAAAAGGTAAGTTATAGATACCTAGTTTTGGCTAGGGGTGGAAATCTTTAGGCACCTGCATGTTCCGATCCAATTTCAATTCTGGGAATCACGGTCTGATTCTGAAATGTTTCTTGATCTACATTTTTTTAATTACTAATTTATGAGTATGCTGACTTTGAAAATCACATTTATTGTGAGTTTTGTGAGAAAAAAAGAAAAAAATGTGAGCTAAAAAGTCTCATACTGTCACGGTTCACTACTGTGAGGAGCACGGAGCGAGGAACAAGGAATGAGGAGACACAGAGTCGAATTCAAACATATAGACTTTAATCATATCCAGGGAACCAGGAAAACACACGTAGCAAGAGTAGACATATACAATACCGGACAGCGAACTCAAAACAGGAAACCATTAAATACAGGACTAGAGGAGGGACACAATGAGGAACACCTGAAATCAATGACATAATGAACATTGGAAACACCTGAGACAAATAAACCTAATCAGGGAAACGGAACAGGAAGACCAAATAAGGGCAAAAGGAAACATAGGAAGCAAAACACACACAAAACACGGAACAGAGTCTGACATCACTCCCCCTTCCCGGAAGGCGCATCCCGCACCGTAACAATTCCACCAGGGGCTGGCGCCCTGGAGGCTGGTGCAGGACAGTAACACAGGGAATACCCCTCCAAGGCGATCAGGCAGTCCAGGGTGCGTCATGGCCATGGCGGAGCATGCAGTTCAGTTCAGGATGCCATGGTGTGGACACAGGGTGTTTGGGGAGCCCCTGTTGGAGGACAGGGCAGCTCAGAAAGGCCTGGCTGGATCATACAGTCAGTATGCAAGGCGGAGCATGGAACTCAGAAGGTCATGGCCAGACGGCCTCCGTGGCCTTGGCCTCTCCACTCGGCTCGGCCACTACGACGTACCCGGAGAATATCTTCTTTAGAGGGCCTCTGTAGGCCTAACTCGGGAACTGTGGCCCTCCCTGGGCTTGACTTGGGGACTGGAGCCCTCTTTGGGCTGGACATGGGAACTGGAGCCCTTTTTGTGCTAGACTCGGGGACTGGAATCCTCTGTGGGCTAAAATCGGGGACTGGAGCCCTCCATGGGCTAAACTCGGGAACGGGGAGCCCTCCGTGGGCTAAACTCGGGAACAGGAGCCCTCCGTGGGCTAAACTCTGGGACTGGAGCCCTCTCTGGGCTAAACTCGAGGATTGGAGCCCTCTTTGGCTGGATTCGGGGGCTGGAGCCCACACTGGAGCGAGCTCTGGGACTGAAGCCGACACCCTTCTCCTCCTATATTCTCTCTTAGGTCCGGGTTAAAGGCATGTTCGTGGCTTGACTGAGGACCGCCGCGGCTGGACAGCAGAGATTCCGGCTGGCTTGAGTGAGCGTGGGGGCTGCCCGTTAACTTGACTTTTGGAGCGCTGGCGGGCTGAGAGAGCCACGGCTCGGCGGGCTGGTTCTGGCTTGGGCACGGACACTCCCCAGACACCGGTAGATTTCTTCCCTCCAGCATAGTCCCTTGGTCTGACGAAAGTCCATGAGGCGAGGTAGTTGCCCCGCGCCAGACAGAGAATGATGGTGGCGTCATCCAATGCCGCGCGCCCCCGGCGGCGAGCCCTCAGACAAATTTCCCATTTCGTACATCTAAGCAAGAGGTCTCGCAGGCTAAGGCGGAGAACCGAGCGGCTATTTCCATTGCCGCAGGGAGAAATAAACGGAAAACAAACAAGAGGAGAGGGGGCGCCCTTACTGTCTGTATGTGTCCGGTATTCTGTCACGGTTTCGCTACTGTGAGGGAGCATGGAGCAGAGAGAATGAGGATACTCAGTCGAATGTCAAACATATATACTTTAATCAACCCAAGGGAACCAGGAAAACACACGTAGCTGATGAGGTTGACATAAACAATACCGGACAGCTAACTCAAAACAGGAAACCATTAAATACAAGACTAGAGGAGGGACACAATGGGGAAAACCGTAAATCAATGACATAATGAACATTGGAAACACCTGGGACAAATAAACCTAATCAGGGAAACGGAACAGGAAGACCAAACAAGGGCAAAAGGAAACATAGGAAGCAAAACACACACAAAACACGGAACAGAGTCTGACACATACTTACATATTATTTTTAAATAATTACAATATTAATAATAATCAATTAATACTATCCATAATAATAAATAATAATAATAAAACATAAGCATCATTATTAACTAATTAAATATAGCTTCAAAACACACAAGCAAATATAAAGGGTAACAAAGAAACATTAAAAGTGCATTTAGTATCTGAGAGTGCTTTAAGTATCTGAATGTTTTTCAGACAAGGGCAGGATTTTTCTCTTTTTCTCAGCATTATTGCTGTCTATTTATTACTGGTGATGCCATAGCAGCAACAGGTCAAATAGACTGCATTTGAAAGCAGATGTATGTCAGTAAATAAATTTAGTGTATCGAATTTTTACTGCATTCCAAACAGGTAACAAATAATGCCTTCATAGAGCATTTGGAAGGGCAAACACTGAAATACTGGCAGATGCAACCGCACATTGTCAAGCAAAGCATTTCTCACGGCAATATTCTGTACAATAATGCCCATGAATGCCCTTGTATTTTGCTTCATGAAACCTTATGCAAATCTATATACTTGTTTGATGGTTTTGTGTGTGTGTTTGTTCTGCAAGCAGAATACAGCTGCCTCTAGCTAAGCTCAGAATCGATTCTGAATTGTCAAAGAGAGAATAACGATGCATCTGGGAATCAGTATTTTTTCAACCTTTTCATCCTATGCATATACATTAATCAGTCATCTAGAATCAGCCATCATCTTAATGATATAAAACTAAACTTTAAGATCAACTCACTGTAGTTGAGGTGCAAAAACGCCTGTTAAGAGAAAGGCCTTTCTGATAGGAAGTAAACTTGAAAAGTTAAACTATTGTGCACATAATTCATGAGATAAGATGCACACAAATATGTAATTCTCCGCTGCAGACACATCTGCTCATCAAAATGACACATGAAAGGCAGATAAAGATCTTTCAGCTTTCATTCTGAGTATGATGCATGAGAAAATTTCAACAAAGTAGTTTATGTGTCAGTGTGCCTTCTGACGTTATGTTAGGTTCACCTCCTTGCTGAAAAAAAAAAAAAAACTCCTAGCTGGACAAAAGTTTTTTTTTTGACCCACTGAAAAAATGCCCAAAACCCTTCTGAAATAGAAACAGAATCAATGGAGAATCAAAACGTTCTTGATATTTACACATATAAGAGGTTACTCTTAAAGATTACTCTTAAAGCTCAGACGGTCTGTCAGTGGATGTAAAGAAATATGAATGACATGCCTGAGCGACTGAAATAGAAAATTTGTGTTTGTTCTTCAAACACAAATTCTTGTGAATTACTCTAAACATGTATCCGAGTTTCCAAAACATATTTTATTGAAAGATACGGCAGTGCCAAGCAAACCAGCTTTTAACACTAACACACCAAGCGTATCATTGTTTGAGTGTTGCTAATGAAACTAGTACATAGCCAGATAAGAAATATTTGCTTGAGTTGAATACTTTTTTTAATGCAAGTTGAATACATTTTTTTTTCAAGTATTGGAGAATATCTGTTTGTCAATTGGCGCCACTCACTGTACAGGAGTAATTTGGTTTTCATAACCTGTTTCCATCATTCTGAATGCATTTATTTCTTGTGATTTGTATTGTATTTTCATTTCAAATTTGGTGCGAATGGACCCTTAGGATATTCAATGGTATTTTACTTCCAACTAACCCAGTGATATTTCTAGATGGGTCTATCTATAATGAAATGTGTCTAACTTATTATTTGGATGCCTTGTATGGGAGCTAGGCCCAGTTAAATACAGAAGCTTACTCCGCCATTAGAAATCATTACAAATCATCCATTCGGTTATCAGCCATGCATGCATGATTTCCATTATACACAACTAAAATAAATTGTTTATTGCAAACAATAAACCACCTAAAACTCACCATCACTCTTAGGGCCCTGCCTTCTCATCAGTAACTTTCTAGACA
Source organism: Sinocyclocheilus anophthalmus (assembly GCA_018155175.1). Classification (NCBI taxonomy): domain Eukaryota; kingdom Metazoa; phylum Chordata; class Actinopteri; order Cypriniformes; family Cyprinidae; genus Sinocyclocheilus; species Sinocyclocheilus anophthalmus. The sequence continues at coordinate 10,085 of JADLZN010011646.1, read as the reverse complement.
CCATCTCCAGTTCGTCCAACTCAACAGCACAAAGCAGCTTCTGAGTCTATACCATTTCCTGATACTGCCTAAGTTCTCTAGTCCTGAGAGCACAATGGCTAAATATTAAGCCAGCGCTATCAGTGACATCCCCACTTCGGCTGTACAGAAATAAAGAGTCTAAAGGGCGGGGACCCTAAGCATAATACCTCTCATATGGGATCAAGAGATGTAAACAGATAGACTGGCATACGGCTTACTGGGGGAGCTGTGATAGGCCTGCTCATCAGTGCTCATTTTAGCAAAGGTTTTGCAGAGATTGCAAAGATGTTGCCACTCATGGAAAAGAGGTTTTGTGGCTTTAAGCTGATCTAGTAGTTGTTAAAAGCATGCAATTTTTGCAGACACAGTCAAATGAAGACAGTGGTCAAATAAAGCCATTCAATACGTCGCCAAGATTCCTCTTAACAGTTTTGGAGAATTAGAGAAGTTTTCAGTTCCAAAATGTTTCTTATATATTCCAAGGCAATCTCAAAATCCATTTTGTTTTGCGAAAAAGTCCATCCGGTAGGGACAAAGTGAAAGAAATGTCAATTATAAATATATAAATATACTAATTATTCAAACTGAATATCCTTTTCATCATTTATACATTATAAAATATTTATATTATCTCATATAGATAATATATATATATATATATAGATATATATAGATACATATATATAATAATATTTCTAATATAGTAAACAGTCGTCTTTGCTGCTTACTCAAAGATTATTGAAATCAATTGTTAAACGATTCTCCTGTAGGCTTTATACGAGGAACTATCCTCCTCTATGCTTTATTTCAGTGATGATGCTTTAGAAGGCAGCTTCCTATAAACTTGTAGACAGTAAGGCACTCACTACAGTATGTTTGGAACAGGGCCGTAGATAGAAGTTGATATTTCAAGCAAATATCCCGTATGTAGCTGACCCAAAACACTCATTATACAGAATATGACGATGATACATTAGCAATTAAAATTTGTTCTCTGCTCCATGCCACATCTATTTTCTGTTTCCCATAGACAGTCAAGATAAACAATTCTGTGAGCTGGACTAATGACACAAGAGGCTTTAACCTAAAATAAGAGGAAGTCAAGCACATCACTATAAATAGCTCTAGTTCGTGCACAGAAAACACTTTCCTCCAGGACACACAAAAAACAGCCATGGCACCATTACTATATCTCTCATGTTTGCTTTTCACCTCTGCTGTGTAATAAAAAACCAGTCGAATGCCTGATTAATAAGGAGCAGAGTCCACTGCAATAATTGCAAACACACACACACATACATTGCTCATAAAGTAATTAGTTAGCTGTACACTTTCTGAAAAGTGTAAGTAACCACAGTAATGCCTTCCACCAGTGTAAAAAGTGTAAAGACCACTGATCTATAATAGAGAACTGGATTGCTCATGCCATCATAAAAGTAAAGCCACTGGGCCGCCATATTTGTATTCCCTAGTATTCCCGTACATTATATTGAATTAATAGGAAGTTGTAAGATTTTAATGAGAAAACATCACCTAACGAGTCAATTTTTATATCTGAAGTATCCCTGCACACTTATAACACAAACGTCCCCCACTTAATAAAAAGTTAATAAAACTTTTAATAAACCTCATATCATTAGAAAAAAAAAAAAAAAAGAGAACAGTACCATACACATGACGAACATCATACGGATGAGATCGTGAACATATATATTTCAAATGACAAAGTGCTCATTTTGAAATCTGAATAAAGATTTATGCATTGTATACACATATACCTTAATTCGCATTGAACAGTTATTCACTGTTTATATGATTTTGCTATTGGATTTTATTCGTACAGTAAATATTTCAACAATGATTTTGTAAACAACATTCATTTTGAAGCAGTTAATGAGTTAAACATTGGTTAAATTAATAATTAATTAATTCAACATACATACATAACATTTTACTCCTATGGAAACTGCAATGCTAGTAAAATTCCATAGAATTTGAGCGATCTTGAAGAGTCTGAAAGAGATGTTGCACAATCAGGAAATAAAATACATGCATCATAACTTATTTAGAGAAATAATGCAGACTGCATACAGACTTAAAGACATGAAGCTTTATTTTCAAGATGCTTCATGTTAAGCTTTTTTTCAATACAATATAGAGCAATATTAACAGAGGCTTGTATTGTAGTATTTATTGTATAGTTGAATCAATTTCTGATACTAATACCAGATATACGTTCATGTTTAATATTTCCTGCATAATTCTGTACATAAATAAATATATTTTGTGTAGGATCAGTTACCTGTGTTGGCAAGTGCGCAGCTGACACACCCACCTTAACGATTTCAATATTGCTTATCCTGCCCAAAAAGACCATAAACATTGCAGATAACATCTGAAGTAAAAATGAATTTACATACACATATCTTAAAAACTAGTCCTGTGTAACTGATACACTTCAAATAGGGTCAAGGTCAAGTTTTTGGCTGTCAGTCAATGATGCACTCTGCCAGTAGGGAATGTTAATATGGCTGCTTGAATACTTCTGGTGGCTTCACCGCCTAATGGCAGTTTCGAATGCAATGAGCAATACAGTCATTATATAGATCAGTGGTAAAGACAGAGGCTTAAAACACAACAAAGCAACATTGGCTCAACCAATGCTATGAATGTGGGCATGTTCATTAAAACTGTCATTATTTTTCACTATTGAAACAAATGATGACCATTCCCTTTTTATAGCTTGATATGACATGATAAAACATGATACAGCTGTTTTGTAATTCCAGTTAAGAGTTTAGCCTCTCCTCTCTCTCTCTCTCTCTCTCTCTCTCTCTCTCGCTCTCTCTCATAAGTTTGCCAGTTTTTGTAACCGTTAGTTAGTTTAAAATGGTTGCTTAGGCACTGAACAGCAAGAATATTTTCTCTGCAGATATCATATTGTTGAAATTTTAGAAAGAAAGAGAAAGAAAGAAGCATTAGTATTGGCTAGGACTTAACCTTCCCATTTTGAAGTCTCTACAACATGCATAGACAGAGGAAGATAAAGAGACAAGCTCTGGGCGGTCATTTCTCTCAAACAAGAACACTGAACTTAAGCTGAGACAACTTTCTTTACACTCTCTGCTTACATCCTCAATTAGATTTGATCAGAAAACTAGTCAGCAGTCAACTTTGGTAAGTCAAAACAATATTTGATAAATACAATGTTTTAAGTGTTATGTTACTGTAAATGTACTTAAAAAATTGTAAAGATCGAGCTTGGAAACCCGATCCACTCTGCACTCTGCTATTCAATGGATCATTGTAGATATTTAGAAAAACGTTTTTCGAGGGAAGCACAGTTTCTTACTCTCTTGAAGAGTTTGGCTTCACATAGTTTGCTTAGAAATGCTAGTTGGAATAAAACAGAAGGATCTTATAATTAGGACATACATGAAAATGCCTTTTAAATTAGATGGATTTATGCCAAGTGGCATATTTGCATGCAACCAGTTTGTGAAACTGTTGCTAAAGTTTGTCCAACAGTGTTGCAGAGCAGCAAGAGTGCTTCCTTATACTTTGAACATTATTGCATATCTACATATTGCATTAATGCAAGAAAGAAAACTTGTTAAAACAGAGCAATGTGAGGACATTTGAGGATGTGCCAGAATTGAGTAAGACTTCACGTCATGTATTATGACTCATTTTTACAGAGGAAGCTTGCTTTGAGACAACTTCTGAGCGGTAGTTTTGCTCAGACCAGACCTCGTTTCACATTCTCTGCTTACATCTCAAGAAAGAATCATCAATATAGTCAGTTGCCAACTCTGGTAAGTCATGAGAAACTTTTCTTACAGAAATATTTATAAGATTTGATTTAAACTAAGAACTACACTCTAAGTAGGGATATTTACATTTGCATTTAGTCATTTTGCTGACACTTTTATCCAAAGCGACTTACAATTGGGGAATACATAAAGAGATTCTTCTTAAAGAGGCAAACAGACACAGGAAGTGCTTGTAAATCCAGGTTCTAGCCATTGTTCAAATAAGTATAAGCTAGAAAGGGAAGGAATAAATAAAGAGAAATACGTTTTTTTTTTTTAAGATGAAGTCAAGTAGCGTCGAAAGGGATGAGTTTTCAGCTGTCACTTGAAAATTGTCAGGGATTCAGCATTCCGGATAGGGGTGGGAAGATCATTCCACCAGCAAGGAACAGTGGATGAGAATGTTCTGGAAAGTGATTTTGTGCCTTTTTGTGATGGTACCACGAGGCGTCGCTCGCTAGCGGATCTCAGACTTCTGGAGGGGATGTAGATTCGTAGTAGTGAGTGGATATAGGCGGGTGCTGATCCTGTGACTGTTCTATATGCAAGCATCAATGTCTTGAACTTGATGCGAGCCGCAACCGGTAGCCTGTGCAAGGAGATAAAGAGAGGTGTAAGATGGGCTCTTTTGGGTTCGTTGAAGACCAGTCGTACCGCTGCGTTCTGAATCATTTGTAGTAGGTTTGATTGTGCTTGATGGAAGTACAGCTACAAGAGCATTGCAGTAGTCCAGCCTAGAAATGACAAGGGCCTGGAAAAGAAGTTGTGCATCATGCTCCGTTAGTATGGGCCTGATTCATTCTGATGTTGTGCAATGCAACCTGCAAGATCTAGCAGTTTTTGCAATGTGGTCTTTGAAGGTCAGCTGGTCATTAAAGATTACACCAAGATTACTGACCGAAGTCGATGGAGTAATTGTAGAAGAACCTAGTTGGATGGTGAAATCATGCTGTAGAGTTGGCAGGGAAGACAAGAAGCTCAGTTTTTGCCAGGTTGAGCTGTAAGCGATATCCTTTCATCCATGCCGAGATGTCTGCCAGGCAGCCTGAGATCCGTGCAGCTACCGTTGGATCATCTGGTTGAAATGAGAGATAGAGCTGTGTGTCATCAGCATAACAATGGTAGGAGAAGCCATGTGCCTGTATTATGGGACCCAGTTATGTAGTGTATATGGAGAAGAGGAGCGGTCCAAGGACTGAACCCTGAGGAACCCCAGTGACCAGTTGATGTGCTTTGGAGACCACCTCTCCCCAGGCCACCCTGAAAGTGAGATACAATTCAAACCAGTGAAGTGGAATCCCTGTGATGCCCAGTGATGAGAGGGTGGACAGGAGGATCTGATGATTGACAGTGTCAAAAGCAGCAGATAGACCCAGCAGAATAAGAACTGATGATTTGGAATATTTTGCCATCCACAAGGCATTCCGTCACTGACAGTAGCGCAGTCTCAGTTGAATGGCCACTCCTAAAACCTAACTGGTTAGTGTCCAGTTTGTTGTTCTGTGAAAGAAACAATGATACCTGGTTGAAAACAACTCGTTCAAGAGTTTTCGCAATGAACGGAAGGAGAGAGACAGGTCTGTAGCTATCTTTAAGTGAAGTGTTTGATGTAGTTTTTTTGAGCAGTGGGGTTACCCGAGCCTGCTTGAATAAAGTGGGGAAAGTGCCTGTGAGGAGAGTTGTGTTGATGATATTTGTGAGTGCTGGTAAAGTGTAGGAGAGATTGCTTGGAGAAGGTGTGAGGGGATTGGGTCTAGAGGGCATGTTGTAGGATGGCTGGAGAGGAGAAGTTTGGATACTTCTGCTTTAGTGAGGGGACAGAAGGAGAAGATGGGAGTTTTAGCAGTGGGTGGGGTTGATATGAAGTCCTGTGTGTGTGGGGCTGAGAATTGACTACTGATTGTTCTAGTATATATATATTTATATACTAGATATGTATGATGGTATATATGGGATATATTTAATGGTAAGCTGTAGCTCATGATCACAGGACTGTATTTGCATGTGCTAAATAAACACTGTGAAGTTGGTCTTGTAAGTCGATGTTACAGGTTGGGTGACTTTGAGACCATTATGTTAAACAGCAAAATCACTAACTGTTAAGCTGCAAGGAGAAACAACCCTGTCCTTGTTTGGCTCCAAAAATTACAAAACGTGACTTACCTTTAATTACAGAATGATAGAAGAAAAACAATATCTATTTGTGACCGGAAATGTTTTTATTAAAAGTCCTAATTTCAGATTAATTTAATTTAATATGTAGATGTCAATGAATCTGATTGTGTAAACAATATGTAAAAAAACACTTTACACAGAAATATTTAAATTTCAAAAATTCTCAGTAAAGATAAGATTGTTTTGGTTTAATGGTCGAAACTGGTCCACTGTACTATACTTGGGTATCCACATTTTTAGTTTCATTACTCTGAAACCCCATTAATCATTCAAATATGGGTCAATATTAGTAAATATTAATCAGATTAGTACCGGATCTTTTCCCTAGTACATATTTTAACCCTTTAATGTATCAATTCTGAAACCATGAAGGGAAAATATTAATAATAAACAAAACTATAAATGTTCCAAAAATTATCATAATTTACTCAACCTCAAGTTGACTTGTTGACTTGTTTACTCAACTTGTTTTGGTGTAGAATTATTTACACTTGCAGATGCTCATGCAACAGTACTTTAGCTTCTACTAGCTTATTAAACTGTTGTTTCTCTAAAACAGTTGCTTCAGCATTTTACACTACGCAGGAAGACAGGCTTCCTTGTATACCGCAAACACTGTCACAAGATTATACTTCCTCCAACTTCTAGGGGTGTGGGGAGTGTTGCAGCTAGTTTCAGTTTACCCAATTAGAAATGTCACTGATGTGAAATCTCTGCTATACATGACGACCACCTTCCTGAAGTAATATCACAATGGTATTTGTTGCAGAGCTGTGTTAATGCAAAACTTTGAACTCCATTTTCAGAAACGACGCAGCAGCTCTGACTGTTGAACTACTATGTCACCCAACGACACTTCACATCACTGCGGTTCATCAACTCAGAACCTGGTGGCATCCGTCCTTCCTCCTATACTCATCATTGAGCTGTTACTCGGCGTGCCTGGCAATGTCATGGCACTTTTAGTCTTCAGCAAAACCCTTAGGACGTGGAGGGCCAACGTCATGTTCCTCTTCAACCTGGTTTTGTCTGACTTTCTGCTTCTTGTGAGCCTACCTTTCCGCATCGACAACTTCATGCGTGGCGAGAGTTGGATATTTGGAGACGCCTGGTGTCGGATCAACCTATTCATGCTGTCAGTCAACCGTTCGGCTAGCATTGCCTTTATGACTGCCGTGGCTGTAGACCGCTACTTTAAAGTGGCACATCCACATCACAAAATTAATTACATAAGCACAAAACAAGCAGCCGGGGTTGCCTGCTTCATTTGGGCTGTTGTGATATCTCTGAGGATCCCTTTGCTGGCCAACAAACTTCTGAACATGGAAAACAACATCTCTCTTTGTAGGAGTTTCAGTAACTATGAGAAACCATCGCTAGGTATCCGCCTACATTATGCTGTGTTTGTGTTAGAGTTCTTTCTGCCTCTATTACTCCTGATCTTCTGCTCTGTGAGTATTGCATGTATCCTACGTATACGCCAGATGGACAAGGACATGAAAGGGAAAAGGGCTATTCGGACTGTCCTGGTGATCGTTGGGGTTTTTGTCCTCTGCTTCTTTCCCAGCATCGGCACAGGATTGACAGCACTCTATTTGAAAAAACTTGGAGATGAGTACTGTAAGGCTTACACGCTCACCAGTCAGTTGTTTTCTATGTCCATAGCCTTCACCTACCTAAACAGTGCTCTGGACCCAGTCATCTACTGCTTCTCCAGCTCAGTCTTCCGCAATTATCTGAAAAGCGCTGTAAACCGAACTGGAATCATGGAGCTACAGATGAGCCGACGAGGCAGTATGCCCAGTGGAAGTGACTGAGGGTGGATTGGGGATTGATGAGCATTGGACAGTGTACATCCGCTAATATATATATATTTTTTATTTTTTTTATTTTTTATTTTTTTTCTTACAGTTTTGTTTGTCAAGTTTTCTTTTTGTTAAACATAGATACTATTGTATTTTTTGTACATATATGTTTATACTGATGCATAAAGTATAGAGACCTTATATAATACATCATGTCATATACATTATTTGCCTATTTACATCATTTAAGTGTACAGTAAACATGGAATATATGTTTTTTTATTTACATTGTAATTATCTTGCTATAGTGTTGACTGACTGACTGAATGAATGAATGAAGTTCTAATCAAGCAATCGCCCAGAATCCATCTGTTACCGAAGGTAAACTCGCTTGCTGGACAAACTCATATGTATAGATTTGGATTACTGACTGAATATTGGATATCTCAATGGTGTAAACAACCTGGCTTCTTTCCCCATAATTAAAGGGGTCATGTGATGCGATTTCAAGTTTTCCTTTCTCTTTGGAGTGTTACATGCTGTTCGTGAATAGAAAGAAATTCCCCCCCTCAGTTGCAAAGACTAAAGTCTCAAACCCAAATAGATATTCTTAATAAAGTTAGACGTCCACGCCCTCCTAAAACCCTGCCTCGTTTAACACGCCCCCACAATGTTTAACATCACTGTTTGGGGAAATTTCATACACAGCCCAAATTGTTCACCAAGCTAGAAGCGTAACTTTGATTTCTCGCTGTACGTATTGTTTGCTGCTGCCACCGGTCAGGAGACTCTGTGTGTTTCGTTTGGTGAAAAGCGAAACACTTTGTTTGGTCTTCAAAGAGACATGACTAGAAATCAGTGATTAAGTTGTATTTACAACACTGTTCCAGAACAGTTCAAACCAAATATTCAGATGTGTGCAACGCATTTTACACAGGACGAGGACTGTTTCCTGGGAGAGTAGCCTACAATGCTGGTGCTCTGACAAATAATGCTGACTCACAGCCTGTTAGTACGTTTTTTATATTTAAACAATTTGCCACTGATGATTCAAATCCATGTTTTGGGTAGTGTAGAGTAGCGCTTGTTGTTTGTTCTTTTCTCCGATCACAAATGCAGACATGGTTTTATGTTTACACTGCGCGATGCAAGGCAACGAGTAAAAAGACAGTATAAGTCATTAGGCCTATAATCCGTAATTATGTCCCCACTGGATGCAACAAATGCCTCATTTATAATGGGTTTTAATGTTTTTGTCTCATCGCTCCTGGACACAGCATCACAATATGGTAAGGGCCATAACATTTCCGTCACACGCTTGAGGTATTTGGCCAATCACAACGCACTGGATAGGTGGCCAATCAGCGTACACCTCACTTTTCAGAATGATGAGCTTTGTAAAAATCGATGCGTTTCGGAAAGGCGGGGCATAGAGGAGAAACAATAACATACAGTATGTGGAAAATAATGTGTTTTTTGAACCTTAAACCACAAACACATTTCATTACACCAAATACACAAAAGGTTATTTTTTAGCAACATCATATGACCCCTTTAAGTCCCTTGAGCTTTGCCAACTAAACAAACAGAGACTATTACCTTGTTATTAATGATATTAATTAGAGATATCAATATCAAGTAGCATACTAACAACAATTGAGATTTTCTTGTTGTTTATGCATAATTCAGATTCTGTAAGTGTGTAACAGCTGGAGCTGCAACAGCAACAATCAGTTGTCAATACCTGGATTGCTGCATTCACACAAATGCAGATTAAATTTGGCTCCAATCATGTTGTCATAACTGGAACAGAAGGCTGGAGTGGAAGCAGAAGAGAGTCTCTTAACTGCCAGTGGGGAAGAATGCACTTCAGAGGCTCCCACACACTCTCAAGCAGGCAGGATGCACTTCTACCCTCAGTTATAACCCTGAAAAGCTACTTGATTTTGTGAAAACCACAAGGGTTGAGGTATTTTTGAAAAATATCAGTAATATTAATGCCTATAGAAATGTACTCTCTCTCAATGTTGGATTAATACAAGCATATTGTTATTTGTTGTTGAAACTATGATTCTATGACTATAAAATCGCATTTGTTGTATATCTTTGCAGTTAAAGGTGACATATCACGAAAATCTTTTTTGAAACTTTTTTAATGAACAGGCTGCAGCGTTTGCAATGCTGTAGGCTTATATGAAAGGTGCATTTCTCTCGTACTGCAGCGATGGCTAATCAGCATCATCAACTTCATCTTTGCATAATAATAATAATA
>JADLZN010011645.1:0-23288 GCA_018155175.1 Sinocyclocheilus anophthalmus | reverse complement strand
GACTCAACAGAGAGAGGCTAGAAATCAGGTTGCTCTTGTTGCAGGCACATGACACACATATGATAGACCTCTGGCCAAGTCTGAACCAGAAAACCATCTGTTCATAGACCCAGCTCATAGATGTTAGATACAGATTATTTCTACACCTGTGTATAAATAGAATACTTATCCTTGTCTCTTAAAGGAATAGTTCATCCAAAAGTCAAAATTGTGGTTTAAAACCTGTATTCTTTCTTTTGTGGAAATATTAAAGAAAGTAACAGCCATGTTTCTAATAAGGTCAATTAATAATAATAATTATTATTATAATTATAATTATTCAGAATAAAAAATAACATATCCTTTTTTTTTTTTTTCCTGGTGTAAGGGTTTCTAGTTTCGGTCTAATAAAACGTTGTTTACTGTATTTAAATGTTTTGAGAAGGACATACTTTACTTGAAAGAGGAACTTAGAATGAGTAAAAAACATACTTGGAATACGGCAGACATTTTGCATGGAATTTACTTGTACATCTAAATCCCATACCCCCACTCCCATACAATATACAATATAAAAATTGTGTTATTAGTGAATGAGACCTGTTGTCTCAGTGCGTATGTCATGTGTATATTTATGTTTGCATATGTATATATTTTTATAATGTACTTATGTGTTTTCATTTTCTAAAGTACCTTGAACCGGGGAAAGTTATTATTATAAAAAAATTACGCCAGACATTATCTGTAAAAGTAGGCTTTCTGCTTGTAAGAGTATAACAAATGACTGGCTTGTATTTCAAACAGCTTGCGGTACATGTTGTGCATTGGGATGGAATTATGAGGTAGCCATACTGAAATATATTAAGCAAGTAATGTCCTATCCAGTGCAGTAATATATCTTAGCTGAAAGGATTGCAACATAATAGAAGCCTTTTTTCCAACCGCTCATATGGTTTACTGCTTGTACGGGTGAGTTATTTACCAAAGTGCTTGGCAGACACTTCAGCGAACAAATGTCTTATAGAAACGCACATTTGCAAACCTAGCAGAGGTAAATCTGTCAACTGTTAGGAGGTGTGATCTTGTTGTGAGGAATCTTTCATTATTTCCAAATTCACATAGATCAGTGCCAGGTGAACAGCATGAGTCCAACTGCCTAATTAGTTCCATATTAAACAGTGTCCTCAATTGGACTTGTTACACTTGCGAAATTCAAATGGTAAAAGAAGTTAAATAAACAAAGAAACAAACAAATACATAAATAAATAAAAGTAAATAATTTAAATGTATTATTGACGGGGATGGACTCTAAATGTATGACATTTTTCCAAACGAAATAAAAATGGACAAAAAATATGTTTTATTTAAACTGAATGGATTTAGATTTTATTTAGATGGTAAGAAAGGACTCCTTAGTAAGTCTGCATTTATTTGATTAAAAAAAACAAACAGGAAAAAACAGCAATATTGTGAAATATTATTACAACAACAGTTTTCTATTTGAATATATTTATATAATACATAAAAATTATTATCTATTTATATAATAAAGTATATATATATAATATATAGATTATTATATAATATATATATAATATATACACACCACACACAAAGATATATACATATATACAGTATATATATATATATATAATATATATATATTATATATATATATAATCTATATAATACTATAATAGATAGATACACACCACACACACTACACACACACAAACACACACACACACCACTATTCAATATATAATATATATATAGTATATATATAATAAAATATTATTGTAATAGATAAAATCTTATAGTATATATAAGCGTATTGTGAAATATTATTACAAACTAACTGTATTCATTTGAAATATTTAAAATTTCAACTATTTCTTTAGATTACAAGCTGAGGGGTTTCCGCATCATTCTCCGATTCAGTGTCAATGATCGTTAAGAAATATTTTAAGATCTGATTGCGCTAAGAAAATATATGTCTTCTATTACCAATGTTGAAAAACGTTAAGATTTGCTCGCTTCACTGCCTTTGTGGAAAACGGTTGATGATTAGTTGTCACATGTTGTCACTGTACATTGACCTCATAATGTTGAATTAATGTAGGTATTATATCTATTTTTTATTACACATTGCATAAACATTAGTGGTGTGACCCTGTTTTTTTTTTTTCTCTTTTTTTTTCGGACCACAAAACCATGCATAAGGGTCAATTATACTGGAAGATGAATAAATAAGCTTCCATTGATGTTGTTTTTGGTAGGATACAACTAATTTGAATTATCTAGGACATTATTTGGCCGAGATGCAACTATTTGAATATCCGGAATCTGAGGGTGCAAAAAAATCAAACAGTGAGCAAATCACTTAAAGTTGTCCCAGATTTAAGTTCCTTAGCAAGCATATAATAATCAAAATTAAGTGTACATATATTATGGTAGGAAATATACAAAATATGTACTTATGCTACTAATGATTTTTGGCATAAAATTAAAATCTATAATTTTGACCCATACAAGGTATTGTTGGCTATTGCTACAAATATAACCGTGCTACTTACGTGTTTGTTCTGGTTTTTGTGGTCCAGGGTCACATAATGTATATTGGCCTTGCTTTTGTACCGTTTGTACAATGGTCATAATATATAATATAATGTCATAATATTGGTGATATTTTAGCTGTAAGTTTTAAATAAGTTTTTCTTGCTCCTCCATTCCTCTTGTCTTAAGTCTGGTGCTTTTAGCAGCACCATCACTAGTAAAACACAACACAATGGCCGTGTTTGAGTGTGATAGAGGGTGATTTACTCTTTTGAGGAGGCGACCGCAGTGGGAGAAGAGCAAGAATGGAGCACATTGAGGCGAAAGTGCTGAATCAGAAGTATCGTGTTTGCATTCGGTCTCTCTCTTCTCTCACAAACACTCTCTCGCACACACAGACACAGCTCTCTCGCACACACACACAACTCTCTCTCTCTCTCACACTCTCTCAAACGCATAGCACACACACATCACACTCGCTCTCTCCCACGCACTCACACTCTCTACACGCATACGCTACGCACATCAAACTCTCTCACACCGACATCACACTCTCTCTCTCACAAGCACCTCAACACTATCCACACGAATACGCACACACACTCTTCTCAACGCACTCCCACTCTCTCTCTCACACGCACTAACACTCTTCACAAACGCATACGCACAAAAACTCACAATATTCTACCACGCAATCACACTCTCTCACACGCATACGCACACACACACTCTCACACTCGCTCTCACACACACACACTATCTCACCACGCTACGCATACGCACCTCACACTCCTCACACGCACTCACATCTCTCTCTCACAAGCCTCACAATCTCTCTCACACGCACCACACTCTCTCTCTCACACGCAGCACACTCTCTCACACGCATACGCACACACACTCACACTCTCTCTCTCACAAACACACACACACTCTCACACACTCTCTCTCACACTCACACTCTCTCACACGCACTCACACTCTCTTTCAAACGCACTCACACCTTCTCCACGCATACGCACACACATCTCTTCACGCACTCACACTCTCTATCACAGCACCTCACATCCTCCACACGCAATACGCCACAACACACTCTCTCACACGCACTCACCTCTCACACGCAACACACCCTCTATCTCTCACACGACTCACACTCTCGCCGCATCGAACACACACACTCTCTCACACGCACTCACCCCTCTCTCTCACACGCACTCACACTAGCTCACACGCACTCACACTCTCTCACAGCACACTCACACTCTCTCTCTCACACGCACTCACACTCTCTCACACGCATACGCACACACACACTCTCTCACACGCACTCTCTCTCTCTCTCTCTCTCTCGCACTCACTCTCACTCGCACTCACTCGCACTCACACTCTCTCTCACACGCACTCACACTCTCTCTCTCACACACGCACTCACACTCTCTCACACGCATCGACACACACTCTTCTCCCCCGCACTCACAATCTCTCACAAGCATACGCACCACACTCTCTCTCACACAGCACCCACGTCTCTCACACGCACTCCACTCTCTCACAGCATACGCGCACACACTCTCTCACACGCACTCACACTCTCTCACACACACACTCTCTCTCTCACTCTCTCTCTCACACTCTCTCACACGCATACGCACACACACTCTCGCACACGCACACACACACACACTCTCACACACGCACTCACACCTCTCACAAGAATACGCACACACACACTCTTCTCACACGCACTCACACTCTCTCTCTCACACGCACTCACACACTCTCACACACGCACACGCACACACACATTCTCTCTCTCTCACACTCTCTCACACACACCCACTCTCTCTCTCACACGCACTCACACACACACACAAACACACAAAACACACACACACACACACTCACACTCTCTCACACGCACACACACTTCTCTCTCCCCGCACCTCTCTCACACACGCACTCACACTTCTCACACGCATACGCACACCACACTCTCTCCCCCCCCCCCCCCACCCCTCTCACACGCACTCACACTCGCACACACACTCGCGCACACACACTCTCTCTCTCACACGCACTCACACTCTCACACGCACTCACACTCTCACACACACGGGGCATTTTTACGCAAACACACACTCTTCACCACACACATCACACTCTCTCACCACGCATACGCACACACCACTCTCTCACACGCACTCACACTCGCTCTCTCACACGCATCCAACTCTCTCACAACCATACGCAACACACTCTCTCTCACCCACAGCCACTCAAACTCTCTCCCACGCATACGCACACACACTCTCTCACACGCATACGCACACACACTCTCTCAAACACGCACTCACACTCTCTCACACGCATACGCACACACACACTCTCACACGCCACTCTACACTCTCTCACACGCATACGCCACACACCTCTCTCACAACGCACTCACACTCTTCACACGCATACGCACACCACTCCTATCAACACGGCATTCACACTCTCTTCACACGCATACGCACACAAACTCTCTCACACACACACACAACACTAACTCTCTCACACACGCACTGACACTCTCTCACACGCATACGCACACACACACTCTCACACACACCGAACCACTAACACCACGCTGCTCGCACACACAAACACTCTCCACGCATACGCACAAACGTCTCCTCTCACACACACAAACACCCACCCATAACTCTTCAAACACACTCTCTCTCACACACACACACACTAACTCTCTCACACATGCACTCACACTCTCTCACACGCATGCGCACACACACACACACTCTCTCACACACACAACATAACACACTCACTCTCACGCGCACACACTCACACGCATGCTCACACACACACTCTCTCTCTCTCTCTCTCTCTCTCACAAGACCACACACTCAACTCCTCACAAACATGACGCACACAACTCTCGCACACACACTCTCTCTCACACTAACACACACACTCTCTCACAATAACACACACTCTCTCACACGCATGCTCACACACACACACACACTCTCACACACTCAAACACACACACACACACTCTCTCACACACTCTCTCGCACACACACAAAATCTCTCACAGCATGTCTCACACACACTCTCCGCACACTCACTCTCGCACACACACTCTCTCTCACACTAACACACACACTCTCTCACAATAACACACACTCTCTCACACGCATGCTCACACACACTCTCTCGCACACACACACTCACACTCACACACAAAAACACAAAAAAACGTCGATCAAACCGTAAACATCAGCACACAAGCTACTTGAAGAGTTGGAGCCTCAATGGACAGTTAACAGACACATGCTTCATATATTCTGCCAATTAACAGCTATCTCATGAGATTCTGCACATTCCACTCTATTTAGAAGCTACACGTCCACTCTTCCTCTTTATTCAGTAGACTTTAGATTTTTTTATGTTTAAATTTATTTATGCGTGTACATTTAAGCGTACATGTGGAAAGCCATGTCATTTTTTTTTAGGTTTATTATTAAAATTAAGGTCTATAAAGTAGAATTAGAGCAAAGAAACGAGGAATATTATGCAATAAATGAAACAGCCAGGGTGAATAGGCCTGTGCAATACAATACAATAAAGGGAGTAACGTTTCATAATTAAGCTAATTAATAATTAAGGTGGGGAAAAATTAAGCAAAAATAAAGATGAAAAAGACTAACTGAAGTGTTCTGACACAAAAGCAAAGCAGATCCCTATGGATGTCTTCACACACACACCCACACACAACACACACCCACACACAAACACCCACACCCACACACACAGAGACAGACCAGACCCACAGAGAAAGAGAGAGAGACTCAAAACAGTTTTTGTGCCATAATCTTATTACAGGCTCTTAAATTACAGCGGTCAGTCTCAGCTGACAAAAGACTATAAAAATGAAACTAAAATATTAAAGTAACTAGTAAAGTAAATATAGGCTATAAGTTACAGATGCCAGATAAAGGCCGATGTCCAGCAGTTGAACATCTGTCTAGTCTGTGAGAGAATAAACTGCTGTTTATTCTAGTTAAGTATTTATATTAATACTTAGTGTCATTTACATTTATATCTTCAGGACATGTATGTAAAATGTTTCTAGAAAATGTTAAATACTTAACTGACCACCTAAGGATGAGAGAAAACTTGTATCTCACATACACATGTAAACTCACTGACTTTTGCATAACTGATGCACTGTGACCCTGGAGCACAAAACCAGTCATAAGGCATACATAATTTGTAGCAATAGCCAACAATACATTGTATGGTTCAAAATTATAGATTTTTTTATGCCAAAAATAATTAAAGATCATGAAGATATTTTGTAAATTTCCTACCGTAAAATATCAAAACTTAATGTTTGATTAGAGTAATATGCATTGCTAGAAACTTCATTTGGACAACTTTAAAGGAAATTTTCAAAAAAAACTTTTTTTTTTTTGCAGATTCCAGATGTTCAAATAGTTGTATCTCGGCCAAATATTGTCCTATCCTAACAAACCACACATCAATGGAAAGCTTATTTATTCAGCTTGAATAAAAATGACCCTTATGGTTTTGTGGTCCAGGGTCACATATGATTTTGTGTGATGCACACACTGGATTTACTGTAAAAGCTGTTTGCCAAGTGTTTTTAGAAATGGATGAACACGTACAGTACAGTATAAATTACACACTAACAAGAACACTTGTAAAGACATTGGAGGACACATAAACACACAAATAAAGTACTGCATTATGGGTCACTTTCATAATTGTGTAGAGTTTTAGACACAATTTGATGACTTTTTCCCATAAGTAAATCTGATTTCTGATCTACTTTAAGGAATACACTATCCATAGTGGACTGCATTTTCAAAAATGTCCTCAAAACATATCAAGTGACTGTTCAACACGGTACCATGCACTCTTAAAAATAAAGGCGCTTCACCTTTGGTTCCATAAAGAACTTTTAACTTCTGCAGAACATTTCTGTTTCACAAACGGTTCTTTGTGGAGAAAGAAGGTTCTTCAGATTATAAAAAGGTAAGAAAGAGATGGTTCTTTAAAGAGTCTTTGACTGAATGGTTCTTTGTGGAATTAAAAATGGTTCTTTTATGGCATCGCTGTGAAACCCTTTTTTGGAACCTTTATTTTTAAGAGTGTACTTACGATACGATACGATACGATATAATGATTTGTATTCTTATTACCAAAAAACTAAATAAGCCCAACTATTTGTAAAATTATTAATGATGGCTGAAAAGAGAAATGACTGTGGTTTCTAGCCGTCTCTTGAATGAGTGATTTCTTGCTCCCAGCAGCCAATAATTCAGTACCCAAAACACAATGTGGTTCAAACAAACCTGATTTATCCTGGCCACCCGTGAAGCTGTCTAGCTGCACACAGCCTGTGCCATCAACAACAGATACGGAAGAGCTTTACTTCCCTTTTGAAAGATTATACGCCTATTTATTCTGCTCCCCTACTGCATGATTAGAAGGTTTGTTGTTTTTCTCTGTCATCGGCGACCATCGGAAGAGACCTGCAACTCATTTTTTGTCTTTTGAGAAGTGCTTATTGAAAAAATCTGCCTGTTTGGTGTCATAAGAAGATGAGAGGGTCATGATTGTGGTGTAAACAATACTGAAAATGCGGTCAAGTTGCTTCCTTCTTTCAGGCGTTGACGGCTGTGGCATGATCATCTCCCACTTCATGTGGCCTGTTATATAGGAAACCCCCTGTTATTCCATCTAAGGTCTTTGCAGAAACACACACGCAGAGAAAGAGGAAGGTGAGCCGATCTACTTCCTGTCTGTCTGCTTTAGGCTTTGAGGTCGAGTGTCATGTGGCACGCAGGGAAGCGTGTAGAAAATAATCTGATCTGAGTTTTATTGATGCTTGACTGCTGCTTGCTTGCAGACGATCACTATGAGCAACACTTAACTGAGGCTCCACATGCACAACTCTTTCATTTCCCTTCAGAATTGTTGTTTTGATTCTGTGGACCCTGGAGAGAAGGGAGGATGTGCACATCGCTGATAAATAATGTAATCTTGATGCAAATTTTTAGTTTACTATACACTGAATACAAAATAAGGTAACACTTTTTAAAGGTGTCCTTGTTACATGTTACCTTGTTACTTATATTATAAATAACAATAAATTATGCATAATTACTTGCAAGTAACCCTAAGCCTTATCCTAACCATATAGTAAGTACATGTAGTTAATTAATACTCAGTACTTAAATGTATAATTACTGTAACAATGACATCTTAAAATAAAGTGTTACCAAATAAAATGTAACTGAACATCTGTGACAGGACAAAAGTGTAATTAAATTAGTTCCTTCTAATTTTTGATGTATTACAAAGGGGATTACATCTTAATATTTTCACACACCACACACACACCTCACTCACTCTCTCTCTTCTCTCACACACCACACACAACACCACACTCCACACACACACACACACGTACGTGCTTTATTTTTAAGATTAAATGTTTTTTTGCCCCCTGTTTTCCTCTTTCGTAGCAATGCAAGGATTTGATTTCAAAAACAGTATCATAGTTATTAAACTATATCTTATGATTTTAATCTGTATTTAACCTCAGAACGATCTCAAATAAATTATTATAATCTTTATTCAAGTGATGAAGGCTTTTGAAAGTCTGACAGTAATCAGTGTTGAGCACTACTGTAAGGTTAAACCTGCCTGCTTTAAATGTTCCAAAATGATTAATTGTTTAAAACACTCATCAGAAATTTAGAAAAGTAATCAAAAGGTAATCAAATGTAATCAGTTACATTACTTTACTAATGTAACTGAAATAGTTACACTACTTACATTTGAGACAGGATCACTTGTGGGTGCACGATATATCGGCCACCATATCGGTATCGGTCGTTAAATGCTCATTTTTTCTGTTATCGGTATCGGCCCAATAAAAAAATTTGGCCGATATCTTAAAGCCGACAAATAATGCATTATTTCCTTCAGAGAAACTTCAGATGCGCGCTGTTCGTTTGCAGCCTTTTGCGCAATTGTACGTTGTATTATTGTGTTTATTTTATGTATATCTGATTTATCTCATATATAATGCGTTTGGTTAAGTTAA
Source organism: Sinocyclocheilus anophthalmus (assembly GCA_018155175.1). NCBI lineage: Eukaryota > Metazoa > Chordata > Actinopteri > Cypriniformes > Cyprinidae > Sinocyclocheilus > Sinocyclocheilus anophthalmus. Next base: position 13,603 of record JADLZN010011645.1, on the reverse strand, counting down.
AAGAGCGCTTCAGTTTACCAGTGATAAACTCAAACAGCAGTGCACAACATTAATAACTATGATTGGGAATGTCGTGTATATAACATTCTAATGAGAAAATTATTATAATAAAACGTTGTGAATTCTTTGTGTTTAGTTGCCGTGTTTCAGCGCGTTGTTATTGGAAGAGCGCATCCACAACAGGATCTCACATTCTGACTATAGCACGCAATAAATGCATCATTTTGTAATATTATGTTTATGTTGTATTAAAATTAATCTCAGGATGCATTTCCTTGAATTAAATAAGATGCCAGCAAAACGCTTCAGCTCACCGGTTCATTCAGCTCTTCAGCTTCAGCACGCGCAGCTCAAACGGCTGCTATTTAAAACAGTGGTATTAATTTGTTACTTTTTCAAAATCATTGATACATTATTAATAATAACAACCACTTGTATTTTTCTATTATTTTCATCAGCAGTATGGTTTAGTAATTAAAATCATTTATTTGTCCGTGCAGAGGCTATTCTGTTTTGTTGATCTGTGGCGCATTCATTTTGATGCTTTACACGTGTAATGATGTCCAGTGACTTTATTATTTTATTTATTTGTAAGACTTTTTTATGACTAAATTTGGTAATGGGAGTGTAAAATTATTTTTAAAACATACACCGTTCAAACTAGGCTGCTTATGTTGAAGTGTTCGGGATGTGGTTTTTAATGATGAGACCTTTTTTGTAATCAGGCTCTCAAATAGTATATAAAAATTTGGATATAGATTTTTTTCGGCCAACATATCGGTTATCGGCTTTCAATTATAAAGAATAATCGGTTATCGGTATCGGTTATCGGTATATAAAATTTTCATATCGGTGCATCCCTAGTAACTTGTAATCTGTAACCGATCACATTTCCAAAGTAACCTTCCCAACTCTGTCCTGAAGTATATACATTTCTACACTCTAGGTCCTGATGGGATTTAATGAGTTTATTCATAATGCTTTAATATGGACTGAGTGTACACATCTCCCTGTTCAAACTTGTCCTTGTTACTCCGATCAAATAAATGCACCATAGTCTCGTGTGTGTCTGGAGATAAAGAAATACAGGTTTGTATTACTGTGAAACATTTGAATGTATTTTATCGCATTTGATTCAGTCTCATTCTAAAGTCCCCCCCCCCCTCTCTCTTTTCCATTAAGGTCTGTATTTACTTTCCGAGGCGGTTTTACAGAAATGACAGACTGAGAAAAGACAGCTTTGCGTATTTGGGTCATTTTCAGGAAATAGTTCCATTTTGCAGCCAAAACTGTCGGGATTAAATTTGTCATTAGAAAATGTTACTGCCTGTAATCATATTTTCTCTCTTCAGTCTCACAGCATCAGAGCCTTCAATCCCATCACAGTACGTTTGGAACTCGTATACTTATAATTCATTACCACACAACATACTAAGTCAGTATTTTTATATCTTGTGCCAGTGTAAAAAGTAAAATGCAATAGTTTAGTGATTTTTCCAGTATTCGATCTGAAATATGGAATTTGACAAGGCCAGTGAAAAGCATAAGTATTGACTGTAATGAAATAAAAATAAGGGCTGTAAGAAATTGAAAAAATAAAAATAAAATGTTAAACTGGCTGAAAAGAAATGGAGCGATGCAAATAATCTGGATCTGGGGTCAGATACAAATAAACAAATGCTCCGTATTAAAATACTGTGTGTCTTAAGTTCAGTGTAATTTTCCTGTAATGGTGGCATTACAGAACATATACTCATTACATACACACTTACTGCAGCAACGGTGTTTGTGTGATACAAAGTAACGAACAACACTCATAAGGCTGCTCATAACAGTAGTGCTGTGGTTTTGATGTTGGTCATACCGAAAGGTGGATGGAAAATATTAGCAAGCCACAGAGCAGCAGTCACGAGAGCATAAGTCTGGTTACCCGTGTGTTGAACCATTCATGCAGCAGCTGTAATTACCAGCAAATACAATGTAGCGAATCAGCTCATGGGGAAATATGAATAATTAACCATAACTAGTTATAATTAACTATTCATATTTTTAGATTCGCTGTAGATATTTAGCTGACCTCTCTGTCAACTGTCTTTTCAATTCTAAGAACTTTAATTTCCTGTTTAAGGGAAATAACTTTCTTACTGTACATTTCTATAAGTTTGTAACGTAAATCTGCAGGATTATTGACTCCGGTTATGAGTAAACAATGAACACGTCAAGTGTGATACAAGTAGGTTTTATTAACTACATAAACACTTAACTAGTCTAACATACTACATAAACACATTAAGCCGGTCTAACATACACATACACACACACACACACATACAGTTGGTATAGGAAAGGGTTAAAGTTTAGCACTAAAGAAAGAGACATAAGGAATGACATTTATGGAACCATTTTGCATATTCAGCAGATCTAAAACCTGAGGGAAAACGTCAGATTCATAGTTCAAACAAACCTTGTAAAAAGGTGTAACTGACACTTAATGCATCCAATTAATAAGACTAAGTTTGATACTTGCTAGTCTCGTCTGTCTGAAAGAGATTCCTTATGCAATCTTAAGGCCCCAAGATCTTTCTGAAGTTGGTTGATGAGAAAGAGCTAGTTTGAGTCAGAATCACTTGATGAATAAAAAGGACTAAGGCCTGGCCTGGCACGAGCTTTGGGATCCTGGAGCGTTTCTCACATCTTCATCTTTGCTTCTGTCCGAACCACCGACTGGGGCGGGTCACTGGAGCCGGGCCTTTAAGCCTGCCCGAGATTCACGCCTCTCAAGATGGTTTCGTCCAATGAGGAAGGCTGAAATCCCCAGCGGGAGGTTGGAAATACTGGGGATTTTTATGACTCTTTGTCTGTAAGCATGGTATTTTGTATATGTAATTCGCTGGAGTGTTGATGCACAAATTAGTACCGATTCTTAGAACATCAGTATGTTGCATAGGTATCAGCATATAATATACACACTTGTTTCGATCATAAGAAGGCGAATTCATAGATACTAGACATGAAATAGTTACTTATATGAATGAGTGGTTTATCGTAAGCATGAATAAAAATAGTCTATAATACAACAGATTAAATACAACACAGCAATAATATACACAATGGCCTGAAGAAAATGGGTGTCCATTCAAAGAAGGTTTTCCTATGAATAAATTAGTAGAAAAGTCCATTTCTACTCTGGGCAGTGTGGGGCTTTCTTATAGGAAAAAGCGTGGGTTATCCTACTCACATTCCTGAGGCGTAATAAAACCAGTGATATCATGCTTAGTTGTCATGGTGACCAGAGGGCCTGGTGTTCAGCAGAAATCCTGACATCCAGTTTATTGAGTGAGGGGACTGTGACGATTTTTTAATCTAATGAATAATTGATTTGTTTAATCAAATAAAAATTAGTGTGTCAGATTGGTCAGACGCTACATATTTCCCCCCTTTCGTGCGTTGTTGTCCGTAGAATAGACAACAACGAGCGATGTCAAGGTGCAGAACAATCGTACACACACCTGGCACTCACGGCTGGGGGCCAGTGGTGGTTTTTGGCTGTTGGTGCCTTGTTGGATGCTGTCTGGTGGTGTGCTGTGGTGATGTATGCTGTAGCAAGGTGTGGGTCCTCGAGTTTATGCAGCAGGTGTCGAGGCTGTGTCTCCTGTCATCCTGAAGTGAGTTAGTCCTGGTAGGATGTTTTTGTTGATGCTGTTAGCTAGTAGGCTATCTGTGGTACCCACGATGTGGAACTGCCGGGTTAGACTCTCACTGGTGAGATTGCAGGTGGTTCTAGGGATTGCCGGGAACTGTTATGGAGATTCCGTAGTGTGCAGAGAATTTCCGACTGACCTAGTGATGGCGCAAGGATGGCAGCAGGTGGTTGTTAGCCCTCTGTGTAGCTCGAACTTCACTAGAAATCTGATGTTTGCGGTGTCGCTTGGCTCTTGTGGCGGCACCGACTTGAGCTTGCCTGAGTTGTGTTGGTAGAGGTTTCGCTGTTGGGCATGTGGGCCTGTTGCTCAATCCAATGTTGTCTGGCTGCTTCTAGGGGTGTCGACCGGTTTCAAGGGATGCTCCTCCCTTGGAGGGGCCTGATGCTGTGATGCAGCAGGCAAGGAGTCAGAGGTTTGTCCTTCTCAATACTCCTTAGTTGAGTTTTGTTCAAGGAGCTCTTTTGCGAGTGTCAGCATCTCCTGTAACCCAGAGGTAGGCGTGTCCAGCTGTCCTTGTGTATCCTCCGTTCAGCACCCGTGTGGAGGAGTATGTTGTGGTGGACTGCTGTTGGACATACCGTGGTGTTTGCTGGATGAGGACGCCTTTTCCCAGTGGTGGGTCTGGAACCTGGGTCCGTTGCCATGGAGATGGCTCCGTCCTCTTCTGGCTAGGGGCTTTCTGTAGAACGGTTTTGCATTGTGGCATTGCTGGGTGCCTTCTGGTACCCGCTTTGGATTCTGAGTTGTGAAGTTCAGAATCAGTGGGTTTTGACAAACACCTTTAGTGGAGGCCTTGTGCTTGTTAAAGGCCTTCTGTGTCAGGTTACGCAGCTGTTGATTAGGCATTGTGCGCAGGCCCTAATGCCTAGGTGCCTTCCTGCAGCTGGTGTCCTCCGCCATCCCAAGGTAATTGTGAGCTTTGGAGTAAGTTTGTCAAAGTCTGTGGTAGTAAGCATGGGGAGTTTCACGCCGGCCCTGCTTGGTGTCTGGGGCAGCGATCAGTCCGTGTTCAGACTCTGGGTCTGAGAGTTTTTAGGTTGCCAGATGTGTTGTCTCTGGCCAGCTCGTTGGGGTCTGGGGGGTCACACGGTGTGTGTGTCTGCAGTGATCCCCTGGAAAGGTCCTTGCCCCACCCCCTTGTGGCTGCTGGTTGGTGACGTGTGAACAGTTGCTCTCGCCCCCCCCCTCGCAGGTTCGGACTATTGGCTGAGGGGGTCTGGGCCTGCTGGTCAGGGGGAGTTCTGTTTCGTGTTTTCCCTATCTTTTCGCCTTGTGGTCTGCAAGCATATTTCAGTTCATTTTTGACACTGAATTCACCTCGTTGCTTTGCTTCGGTTCGCCTGAAATTTTTTTTTTTTTTTTTGTTGCAGCTGCAGAGGTTTCAGGGAGCTGACTTGTGAAGTGTCATGCAGAAGGCTTTGGCTCCCTTTCCCCCTTTTCGTAGCTGTGCACAGGCGTGGAGTGCTTGCACTGCTGGCGACCGATATTCCGCCGGCTGTCTTTTGCTTAAGTCTATGCGCAGTCTGTAGGACTGTTTAAATTCTTTCTGAACCAAGTTAAGCTCCTTTCTAATTGCTGAGTCAGTGTTTGGACCTCAGCTCTGTCTGTATGCAGCTGGCCTTGTAAGGCCTTAGTTTTGGTGTCTCTCTCATTTAGTTCCACATTTGTTGTTTTAAGAGTGACTTTGTGTGAGACAGTTCTCTTTTCAAGTCCTGTGTGATGGCTTTTTCCAGCGGCGCTTGGTGTTGAGCAGCTGTTAGAGCCTCTGTGAAGACTGGTGATTTCTTTCTGTCGCACCATTCGGTGAGGTTCTTTGCATCCGTTCTGTGCTTTCTCTCATTGAGCAGGTGTCAGTTCTCTGCAGAATTCTGTGACTTGCAGTTTCAGCTCGTATACCTCCTGTCTGAGGCCCTTGAGTGTGTGGGCCGAGGAGAGGATGATGCTGGTCAAGTGTTCTCTTATGTCGCAGTCTCGCTGTTCCTTTCTCTGTCATTGCAGGTCGTTGGCTGTTTTGAGCTGAAGGATGTCCATTACAGTGTTCTGCTGGGTTTCCAGGTGGTCCTGGTTAGCTGGCAGGGCTGGATGTCTGTGGATTGTCTGCGACATACTGGCACACTTGTGTGAACACCAGAGAGAGAGAGACACAAGTCAAATGCAGGTACGTACAGAGGTGTTTAACTATCTCTAAGGGGAACGGCTGTGTAGGCGTGTAAGGTATGACTAGCTGGTGGGAGGCAGCTAGTGAGGTAGGGTGCTATGTTTTTGTGTTCGTGAACACAAAGGGAGAGTTTGAGTAACTTTGTTGAGGGGCCGTAAGCAGTGGTCAGCTGATGACCGGGGTGGGCCTTTTTTAATTAACCCCTAATCTGATGGTTCACGGGTTTGGTCACTATGACGAAATTGAAATAAAATAAGATGAACTAAAAAAAAAAAAGAACATTTTTACCTATTTTAGTTTTGTTTCTAAGAGATATGGCTAAGCAGGTTTCACTTGTTTGTGATGCTGCAATAGACTTCATAACCTAGGGTTAGGCTGTTAGCTAAACTAGCATGGACCCACCAAATACCTCGTCAAAAGTAAAAGAAACAGTGGGAATTGTTTCTATTTTTATGTTAGCCTACATTGTGTTGCAATGTTAGCTGCCCTTCAACGTATTAGGCCTGGCACTGAGGCGTTAGGAGAAGTAGAGAGGAAACAGGGATTATGCTACTAATAACCTGTATAACTCGTTAAGGAAACAACAGTTTGTTAGAACTACTGTAATCCTATACAAAAAGTGACGATGGTGATGGTGAAATAACTAAAGTAAGGTAAAAGTAAAAACACAACAACAACAAAAAAAAATTAAAAAAATAAAATAAAATAAAAAAGGGGTCCTAATAGCTGTAGGAAATTAAAAAAGGAAAGTAAAATAAAAATAAAAATGATAAAATAAAATAAAAAATTACAAAATTAAATAAAAATTGATTTAATAAATCTCAAATTTAATACAAATCAATTTTGCTGAATTGGTACATTTGTGCTAAACATATGTAAATAAATGCAATAAAATTAAAGAGAAGTAGAATAAAGTCAAAACAAAAATAAACACTAACACAAGTAAAACTACAGTATGTGGGTGGGTCCCACAGGGACCTGTGTTGGCATCAACAGGAAGTGACACCAGGAGTGACGGAGAGAGCGAGGGAGAGAGAGGAAGAGAGTGTGTAGAAGTTACACGTTTACACTCCTATCTAATTGTTAGTCAGATGCTAACAGCTAGGAGTTGAGGTAAAGGGCTTAGCTTAAGAGTTAGCGTTAGTTACACCCAATTCTTTGTTTACACACAGGTCTGTGAAGTGGGTGTTGTTGTCAGATTAACCGGAAGAGTCTTCTCACACTTCCGGGGTCACGTGTTGCTATGAGACCAATGCAGCTCACAACAGGTGCGGTGGAGCCGACTTGCACTGCTTTGAGCATGCATGGGAAACTCATGCATGTCCCATACTAATTCATTCATTACTCAAAACAGCACATTCACTTCACATGCAATGGTGGATTCGTAGTTAGCTACTCTAGAATAACACCATTAATTTTACGTAAATTTTTCACATGAGCGAGTCAAAATGAAATACAATGTTACGTAACACATAATAAGGCCTTAAATAATGAAATGAGGAGTATCGCTCAGAACACCTACACAGTGCTGAAAAAGGGGATTTCATCGCCCAAGATCAGACCGATTCATTCTGGTACCATTTATATGAGCTGCTGATCTGAGATTGCGTCGTCAGAAAATAAACTTATGCTCCACTAACAACAGAGATTGGGATTTTCTTCCGCTAAAACAGTTTTTAGTGGGTTCTTGATCGTACGATTTAAAAACCTTAAGCAGACACTTCTAATCCCTTTTTGGAAAGGGGTGTGGCAATGGAAGGCACCTTCAAGCTATAGTTTTTTCTGATTATATTCAGAACCTGGTGCGTGCATGTATAAGAGTTACTTAAATGTTTCACATGAGTGGGTCGATATGAATACAATGATACATGACACATAATAAGGCCTTAAATCAGTGTAATGAGGAGCATCGCTCAGATCACCTGCATAGTGCTGAAAAAGGGGATTTCTTCGCATAAGATCAGACCGATTTATTCTGGTACTATTTATATGAGCTGCTAATCCCGAGAGTTCGTCGTCAGAAAATAGACTTGTGCTCTACTAACAACAGAGATTAGGATTTCTTCGCTATAATCAGGTTAGTTTCTTACTGTACGATTTAAACACATTATAGCACTGAAAACTTCTTACTGCTCGCAGGAAGGCGCATTCAAACTATAATTTTATCTGGTTTTGATCAGGAACTGGTATGCGCATGGAGAAGAAGTTACTAAAACTTGAGGCAGACACATAAGATTGATTATTGGGTTTGCTTGCAAGCAATGTTTAAAACGCCTCCACCGTTCTAAATTACTGCTCGTAATGCATAAAGTAGGAAACTATTGTTTTCCCAGCAATGTGAATGCCGGGATTTTTCTGGCTAGCTTGTCAATGTTTCTGGGGGTCACACCAAAATGCGCGTGCGGGGATGCTTGGCGTATGACAGTTCTGTCTGCTGTGTTGTTAAGCAGAAAGTGTTGGCTCTCCCCTTCGTAGCTTGTTGCATATGAGGGAGTTTGCACGGCTGAATGAGGATGCGGGAGTAGGGTGTCTCTCCCACTGCGTCTCTTTTCGCCGCCTGTAGGAGTCCCTGAGTTCTCTTCGGAGCATGTCATGCTTGTCTTGAGTGTTGTTCAGCTGCTGGATCAGAGTCTCTATTCTGGCAACTTTGTCTAAGAGCTCCGAATTTGCTGCTTTAATAGTAATTTTTGTGTGGGTGTTTCCTTTCCAGGTCCTTTCTGGCTACCTTTTCCAGGTGCTCTTTCTGTTCAGCAGCTGTCAGAGCCTTTTAAATCTATTGATTTCCTCCTGTAGCTCCATTTTGCTGGGGTCCTTGTGGGCTACCGCTGTGATCTGTTGCTTGAGATCATTTACCTCCTGTTTCAGACCCATGAGGTTGTGGGCCAGGAAGATGATGACCTTTGTGAGCTTTTTGTAGCCATAACTCTCGATTGAGTCCTGAGTCTGAGGTACACTTCGCTCTCTGTGTCCAGTTGCTTTCGGCTCAGTAGGTGGTCGTCGGCCCTGGTAGGGGGTGTTCCTCACAACGCCTGGCCAGGCGGGGGAGGGGGGGGGGGGGCATCGGGGGGAGGGGGGGGGGGGGGGCGGGGAGGGGGGGGGGGGGGGGGGGGGGGGCGGGGGGGGGGGGGGGTGGGGGCTGGGGGGGGGGGGGGGGCAGGGGGGGGGGGGGGGGCGGGGGCGGGGGGGGGGGAGGGTGGGGAGGGGGGCCCTCCTTTTCTGCATTCTGGGCAGTTAGTCTGAGCATCTGCACCGTTTTGGCACACTGGTGTTGAGAGTAAGGGCTAGAAACTACTACAAGATCAAAACAGAGTGTGAATGCTAAATAGTTTTGGGTCAGCATATGTTTTGCTGAATAGGGCGTAAACAGGATTTTGATTGATTACTTAAGACTACTGTCAAATTATTGTTAAATTATCACTCAGAATTTGCTGACGGTTCCCCAAACAGGCTTAATTTCTGAGGTATGAAGGAGAAAAGGGAAAGGCAGAAGGAAAAGGAGAGCATTTCTATTTAATTATTTTTATATTATTATTATTATTATTTTTTTTTTGAAAATAAACAAGTCAAAAATAGAAATGTCTCTGGTTCCTTTTGATGTTCAGAGAGAACATCAAAACAAAGGGGGGGGGGTTATAACATGTAAATGGATTTAAAATTATCTGACTGCTATTAACAAAACAAGGTAGTCATTCTGGTATTAGGAACAAATAGCGGCACTAGTGATTAGTGTGTTACTAAAGGCACCCAATACCTTAATGATTCTTTTCTTGATAGACAGTTAAGATTTAATTAAATTTAGATTTAATTAACTAGTAACTAAGCAATAGCATTCAGGAAGGATACATCTAGATAGTTAAATTCGCTGAGACGAATTGAAGATTGAGAAACATAGAAAAAGAAGAAAGAGAAGGAAGAGAAATGGAAAAATCAGAAACGAGGTATTAGGTTAAATTCAAATTGCTTCACGCTGCACACACACATCTGTATTTAAAAGCTTCAATTAAAGAGTGTTAACCCCTAATTGTTAAAGTTATTTGGTAGCTTAGCCTAAGATGAAAGTATGTTAAGTCGTGTTAGCTTAGCTGCTTCAATTGGTTTGTTTACAAACATGGCGTGTTGTGCTATGTGACGTTAGCACTTCCTGTGACAAGTTGTTGTCACGGTAACCAATGCATGCCCGTGTAATTAATGCAGTTTAATGTCTGTCTATGTTAAACAGTCATAGTTTTAGAACGTGGTGCTTTCAGCCTTCAAGACTTGTTGCATTACATAAGCACCTCTGTGAGTGCTTCTCTAATTTAACAAAACTTCTTGCACTTGTTTAAAGAATAAAAAAACGGGTTTACTGTAAGTTAAAACCTGTTTAAACATATATGTAGTTATGTTGCCTCACTATGAGTACTAAAGTACATTCAAAGAGCATGTTGGCAAAAGTTACACAGTTTCAGTGTCTTTTTCAATGCAAAGTGAAGGTTCATCTTGGATGACAAAGACAAATAAACCAGAGAAATAAGTAGATCAACCAAGTTAACAAAACTACATTTTTATAAGGTTTTATTTAGAAGGTTGTGACAAGCGTTTTTGATCCTGATTTTGTAATACGACAGATATCTATATGGATATATAGATATAGACATTTAGATACATTTTAAACAATTTTATTTTGGCATGTTAAATACAAATATATGTACATCAAAAAAAAAAGTGAAGAAACAATTGCAGTAAATTTCCAGTAACACGTTATTAAACATAACAATTTTAAATAGAACGACGAATGTTTTTTTTTTTTAAATTACAGTCCAACCAAATTTTTTTCACACAAGTTGTATATATAAAACACAACAAAAAGTCTTTGTTCTTCATTTTTAACAGTGTATTTATATTTTTTATTTTATTATACACACACATACATACATACAGATCATAACTGTAAAAACTAAAGAAAAAACAAAGACTTTTTGTTGTGTTTTTATAATTTACAACTCTTGGAAAACATTTATTGAATATCCTAATACTAGAAACCCACACCACATCCCCACCCACAACTATAATACTTATATATTTAATACATATTCAATACATTTTGAACTTTAATCCTGTATATTATATATTATATTTAAATTGCAACTTGGACAGCTAATCATATCAAGAGCTCATATAGTGATTTCTGCAGAGTATAGATGAACATGTCCTCTTCTGCCATATGAGACAACAAGTATGGAAGTGGCATCCCCACCTGCTGTTTTATGAATGACTCCCCACAGTGGCCATCAGTGCAGAAGACTGAAAACGCTTACCGTCATTTTACAGAGTGATTAATTCCATGGCTTCATTAGCCAGCCTACCATCTATGAAACTATGAGTGTGTGTGTGTGTGTGGTACTTATTTGTGTGTGGTTGGTCTCTCTGCTGGCAGTTCTACCTTCGCTGGGCCGCGGGGAATTAACGGAGTATTTTTTTTGCATGAAGTTGGACGGTGAAGTGCCTTCTTCCCACGCATCAACCACAGACACAGCATTCGCCACACCACAAGCATCCCGGCAAAAGCAACTCTCAGCTCGGCCCTCATTTTCTTTCAAGCGCAGCCCTCTTATCCACTTCACTTTGTGCTTATTCATTACAAAATAATTTTTCCATGATATCTGAAAACAAGTGGTCTGAATACAGGTTAAACTGTTGATGACTTTTCAATGTCACTAGTATATTATTACCACTTGCCAATTTCACAATTCTCATGAATTCAGCGTGCCTTTACATGAAAACACTCTTTTAGTAGAGGAGATGTTGGTCATTTATAGAGCAAAAGCACACTTTCAAGAGGAGTCCTTGAACAAAGACCCTAAATTGTGTTCAAACTCATACCTGTGAATGTCCCATCTCTGATTTTGCACAATTAGCCTTATTTTCCTCAAATACGCAAGTACATTAGTTTAGTTAGCACAAGGGTTATGAAGAATGACCACTGAGTAAAGATAAACATGCTGTTACTCCATCAGCTTGCTCATAAATTGGAATTAATAACAGCTAGAAATCATTACCATGACAGTTACGCCAGGAATCACACCAACTTGGAAGTCAGGCTTTCCAGCTTCTTACTTGGAAAAGAGCAACAGAATGCCACTTGAACTTGAGATTCGAACTTGGAAATCCACAACATTATGCATACCTGGAGGCACAGAAGATGTACAAACACTACTGTTCTAAAGTTTGGGGTCAGTAAGATTCCTTTTCTTGAAAGAAATGTGAGCAAGATTTAATCAATCAAAAGTGACAGCAGACACATTTATAATGTTTCAAAGGTTTTCTATTTTAAATAAATGCTGTTAATGCTAATGCTGTCTTACCTACAGTAATGCTGAGAATGCAACTGGCACTTGCATTGCGTTACGAATTGATGAATGAAATCAATCTTAAAGTGGCTGTGTTTAAGTACTTGCATTAACTATATTTCAGACATCAGGTTTATGTTTATAGCTGAGTTTATGGGTTTCAACAACTTTCTTAACAATAATTCAATCAACCAATCATTAAAATTTAATTTTGTGGGTAGGGTGACAACTGTTTGATGGGACTATTGATCGAGGAACACTTTCTACTGTGCTAAAAATCAGGAAATCGACTTCACTGAAGGTTGAAAAATGTTCCGAAGCCAAGAAGGGGCATTTTGGACCTCTGTCCTCCACCTTGAACACCATCCACATCTCACACTCTGCAGGTTATGGACAAAAGAGCAAGTGGTCACACTGTTTTAGAAAACTCTCGAGTTACAGCTGGGAATAGTAGCCAGCTAGACCTTGAGGGTCTATTTTAGGAGTCAAACAGCTGAGAGAGAGCGAGAGAGAAAGTGCAGCGAGCTGTAATCATAGAGGCAGAGAGTCCCTGAGGATTCGCACAATGCTGTCAGCCCACCTTAGTAACCCCTCAGAGCTAAGCCTGTGCAGGTCTTATCAAATACCTCAAGCCATGCACTCCAGACTCCATCACGGCTCACTGTTCTGTTGCATTGTTCCACAGCGAGAACTATTTAGCTGAAATTTTGAGCTATACAAAAGCCAAGCGCCATATAAGCTGTTTTTATCATTGCACGCTCGCGTTTGAAAATCTCTGGCCATAGCGGTCCACTGGTCATCCTCAGGTTTTAGTGTCTGAAATCACAGGGAAATTGCACAAATTTATGAATGTCGCTGGCAGAAAAAAGGAGACTTGGCCCATCAAATGAAAGAAGCAAATTTAGAAAGTGTCATCCAAAATAAATATTCATCCGTCGTAACAGTGTGAGACTTCACCTCATCAAAACAGAGCAGAGATAGCCTCGCTGGGCAGTCTGCCTTTGGATATCAAACTTGGCTCAGCTGGAAGCCCAGCTTTGATTTTTCAAAAGGATGATCGTGTATGTCTGATTGCTCCAACTCACTGCACGGCACAGTGGGAAGATATCAGCGTGTCTGTATTAATGTCCTGGAACAGGTAAACACAGCTCACGGGGAGGGTAACTGTGCTGGGGATCAGTTCATGCATCAGTCTGGACTGATATTTGTACATACTCTATATTCATCTATAGACTGTTTTAATATCTAAAACAATAATATAAGAATTGCAATTTAAATTGACATGTAAGGAAGTAGATTTAAATTGAATTGAAATTATAACTGGAATGAAGTAGAAAAGTACAGTTTAAGACAAAAATTGTTTGTCAAGCTAATTATTTAAAGGGTTAGCTCACCCAAAAATAAAAATTAGC
>JADLZN010011644.1:206416-337776 GCA_018155175.1 Sinocyclocheilus anophthalmus | reverse complement strand
TGAGATCAAATTCCTTTGTAGAGCTTCGAGCAACAATCTGACACTGCAAGCATCAATCTCTCAGACAGTTTCCACTGCGGCCCGTCGCTGCCCTGATATACAATGTCAAATCAATGCGAGAGACAAATATCTCAGATATTACTAGCAACACAGCCACGCTTGCATTGTGCATGTGAATATCACATATAGCATCTATAATTTATAATTTATCAATGTCAACATGACACTTGAAGGCAGAAGTGAATGTTAATGTGCACACTTGTGCTGACAGGCGAATCCCTTGAGCAAACACACTGATCAAATCAAAAGGCCTCTGGAGACCATACACTGGACTCAATATCTGCTGTCAGACAACAGACACAGATAGAGATGAATTTCAGTATCAATCAATGCCAGCAGTATCTTTTCAATGTCAAGCACTGAAATATGAAACTCTGCAATATCTTCCAGGGAAAGCAGCAAAATGTTATAATTTTTTCAGTCATAAAAAACATATCTGCAATGATCAGTCCTGATTTAGAGGCATTAGCATCCAAATGAGGACTTCAAATGTTTTATATAAAGCTAATTATATTCAGCAGTGTGCATTACATGCATTAAATAAGTCATATGTAAAAAAAAAAAATCTATTTATTACAAAAATACAGAATGTATTGTATATATCCATACATTTCTATATATATTATAATATATATCTATTATATAATATATCTAATATAACATAAAACAAATATGAATTTATATTGTATAAAAATAGATAAAAAAAGATGCCATAATATTTATTATTAGAGATATTAATTAATAATTATTATATATTTATATGTGTATGTTTTAGGGGTTACTGTATTATATATATTATAGTACTTGTTTATGGTTAGGAGATAAATATATATATATACGATATACAGGAATATAATATTACTGTATATGAAAAATGTATGTATATATATATCTGATAGTAGATAATATAGATATATATATTTATATACATAAAATATGTATAATAATTATTATATTATCACACACCGAGATATATAGACAGACAGCACAGACAGCAAATAATAATAATAAATATGTATAATAATTAAATTAATAATTTATGAATTATTAAGACATTCATCTTTCCTGCTTAGGAAAGAAAGAAAGAAAGAAAGAAAGAAAGAAAGAAAGGAAAGAAAGAAAGAAAGAAAGAAAAAAAAAAAAAAAAATGACAGTAATAAAAATTGTATAAAGCAACCCAGAGAGGATTTGTAGATTGAGCTAACTTCCTATCGGCAAATATGTCCCCAAAACTATAAACTAAACTATGCACATCCACACAAACACACACACCTATCTCCGTCTCTTTGGAGCGAGGGCTCTGCTCTGAATTATGACAGTCCTATGGACATGTAGAGTCTGAACCTGCAGCCGCCAAGAGCTTTTCTATTGATGTGGTGTGGGGGAGGGGGGGTGGGGTGGGGCGGGGGGCGGGGGAGAGAGAGAGACGTATATCAGCAGGGGGCAGTATTGGTACAGTCAGAAACGAAACATTTGCTCTCATATCCTATTTAGACAGACTGAAAAACACATGCACACAAAAGCATGTAAATGAATGTTTTTTTCTCTCTCACTATTTAATACCAATTTCTCTTTTCTCCTCAGATCGCTTTCTCTCAACACAGTAACTTCATGGATTTGGTTCAGTTCTTTGTCACGTTCTTCAGGTAAGATAAGCACATGAGTCTTCGATGAACTTCTAAAGCCACAGATATTCTCAAAAACCCATTTCAATCTAAATACTGTACATTTTTTAATGGAACTCATTGGGCTGGACTATGTTCGGGGTGTGATATGGCTCTAAGCTCTAATTCACCTCTGGAAGACCGGCTGTAATATGTTATTGATTTAGGAAGCAGGTGGCGTAGACCATATATAGCAAACTCACCCCGTCACGTACACACATTCTGCCATGTTGCTTGTTATACTTCCTACTGGTTCCCAAACAGCAAAAGGGTGATTAAAATATGATAATCAATTAGATGTGGTCATGGCTAAGACACATGTGATACATACACACACGTAACATACTTACACCCAACTGTAGCTGTGGTCGGCCATGGTTCTTCATCATTAGTTATGTCAGCTCAGCCATGATAAATTACACCAACTATTCATAGCCTTGGTGTGTGCGTATGTGTGTGGGTGAGCTATCCCCAAATCCCAGATCGAATGTGTTTCAGCTCTGCGCACACCTGCACTTATAAGGTATAAACATGCACCTACACATTTATGATTCTGTCACATATAGCCCAGTTCTCCTATACACGAGAGGCGCATTCATGAGCTTTGGCCCCGTTACCATGAGGATACCAACACTCCTGATCTTTAGCACACCTGCGGCAGTGAAACTACCTCTAATCCATTAAACATGAACAGCCCCGTGTGTGTGCTTGAGATGTGATCCATTTTTTTTTTTTTTATATTGACAAGACTGTGGAAGTGGAATGTGATTCTTTCATTGTTTTCCATAAACATAGAACTTCCAAAAACGTTAATGATTGTCCTCTTCCTTTCTATTTCCTGTTTTTTTGGTCGTGTGGTTGTCGCAGTAGCTGTTCCGTCTTTGCTTTCTGGTTGGCAGCATGTGTATGGAAGTGATTTTAAAACAGAGCTGCTGGGCATCACGGCGCAGAGACACGAGGTAAGTGCTGTAGCAAATTTTTTTTTTTTTTTTTTCACTGGTACCTGTGGAATTGCATTGACTTTCCCTGCCACATGATGCTCTACACAGCTTTGAACCATCCTATTAATGTCACATCAGCATCTTCAAATGCTGTCAGTCAGGCTGGACAGATCCATCCATTAGGCTGTTTTTGGACAATTCCACTAGAGGTTGACCAATATATCTTTATATTTTATTTTATTATTCAATATATATATGTGTATGTTTGTTTTAAAATGGACGTTTTGATAATATCGAGTAACACTGTACTTAAAGCCTTTATCTCCTGCATTATAAAAGGGTTTTATATGCATTAATTATGCCCCTTTAAGTACTCCTTATAATGCATTGTACAGTCTAATAGATGTAAAACACATTTAATACTGTAACACAATGTATATATATTATATCTATCTATATACAGTGGGTACGGAAAATATTAAGACCCCCTTAAATTTTTCACTCTTGTTATATTGCAGCCATTTGCTAAAAAATCATTTAAGTTAATTTTTTTTCATCAAGTACAGCACAAGCACCAAATGACAGAAAAAAAACACCCCCCCACTGAATTGTTGACATTTTTGCAGATTTAAAAAAAAAAAACTGAACCCACTGTATCTACACACACCTTGTTACCCTTTTGACAATGACTTGGTACACGTTAGACAATTGAAACCCAGGACGTTTTTTAAAATTAGGTTACTGTATTATTTACGACAAGATTTATAATGTATTAGATATGCACATATGCAATTAATTAGTATATAATTTAGTGCTGTCAAACGAGTCATCGTGATAATATCGCATTCAAAATAAAAAAAATGGTTGTATAATTATGTGTGTTCGGTAGTATTTATATTAATATATTTTGAAAATATTTAAGTATTTCCTTAATATATTATATTTAAAAAATATGAGTACATCTAATATAACTATTCTTCTGGAATAATGTACTATGCTTATGTGTTTGGGTGTGTATTTTTCCAAATATATATGTGTATACTTTTCCAAATATCATCAAATTTTAAGCATTGTTTTTTTTAGGTAAAACTTGAGCTTATTGATGCATTTCATTGAATCGGCTTTTCTATTCAACTGTTACCTTTAGTCAGAGGCTTTCTGTAAATACTTAATGGTGCAATGCAAAAATATTTCATAGTTTGCAAGTTGGTGCTCCTTTACATCTCAACTACTCTCTGTAACTTATGCACAGCTAGTGAATTCAGCCCCTGTTGATTAGCAATCCATAATCTCAAAAAATGTTTTATTTTATTTGGTCTTTCTGGTAGCATTTTTGTTCTTAATCACTTCAAATTCCAGTTTAGATTTCAGTCAATTAGTAAAACTTGTGTGTGTTAATGTACTTTTAACAATTTGTTTATTGTTACCAGTTAATTAATTTATTTATTAAGTTGCGGTCAGATTTGTTAAAAAGAAGAAAATGTCCTGGAATATGAACCTTGATTTTACGGCCCCCACAGAGACTGAAGAGGTTTGGTTTCGAAAGGTTTCAAGAGGCCAATTTAAACCACACAGGGGTGTTTATAAGGGCTAATGTGAGTGTCCTTTAAAGGGCTCTCTTCACCATCTGGCTTAGTGAAGTGCTCTCATCCATTAAAAAGTGGTTATACTTTTTCCTCTTTCACGCAACAATCAAGCACGCATTCATATGCGTACATGCACATCACTTCCTATCTCAGTCTTGAACGTTAAAGTTTTGCACTCTTCTGACCCTTTAACTTCAAGCATGACTTTTACTTGCCAACCAGACATAGAGAGCTAATTTGGGGCCAGTAAACAGACTAGTCTTCTTACTTTTTTCTCTTATACTTGCACCTGATGAAGAATTGTGGTAGAATCATAACACATCAAGTTGTGTTCTTAACAAGTGCCAGACCTATATATATATATATACAGTGGGGAAAAAAAGTATTTAGTCAGCCAACAATTGTGAAAGTTTTTTTTTCTTTTCCACTTAAAAAGATGCGAGAGGCCTGTAATTTTCATCATAGGTATACCTCAAACTAGAAGAGACAACCTCACCCTGAAAAAAAAATCCAGAAAAATCACTTTATTGTAGGATTTTTGAAGACCCCCCCCCCGACTTTATTTGCATAAATTATGGTTAGATAAATACCCCCCCACAGATCTTTGGTCAATAACAAAAATTTCATCTCAATACTTTGTTACATACCCTTTGTTGGCAATGACAGAGGTCAAACGTTTTCTGTAAGTCTTCACAAGGTTTTCACACACTGTTGCTGGTATTTTGGCCCATTCCTCCATGCAGAGCTCCTCTAGAGCAGTAATGTTTTGGGCTGTCACTGGGCAACACGGATTTTCAACTCCCTCCAAAGAGTTTCTATGGGGTTGAGATCTGGAGACTGGATAGGCCACTCCAGGACCTTGAAATGCTTCTTACGAAGCCACTCCTTCGTTGCCCGGGGCGGTGTGTTTGGGATCATTGTCAATGCTGAAAGACCCAGCCACGTTTCATCTTCAATGCCCTTGCTGATGGAAGGAGGTTTCACTCAAAATCTCACGATACATGGCCCATTCATTCTTTCGTTTACATGGATCAGTCGTTCTGGTCCCTTTGCAGAAAAACAGTCCCAATGCATGATGTTTCCACCCCCATGCTTCTCAGTAGTTATGGTGTTCTTTGGATGCAACTCAGCTTTCTTTCTCCTCCAAACACGACAAGTTTGAGTTTTTACCAAAAAGTTCTATTTTTTTTTCATCTGACCATATGACATTCTCCCTATCCTCTTCTGGATCATCCAAATGCTTTCTAGCAAACTTCAGACGGGCCTGGACTTGTACTGGATTAAGCAGGGGGACACGTCTGGCACTACAGGATTTGAGTCCCTGGCGGCACAGTATGTTACTGATGGTAGCCTTTGTTACTATGGTCCCAGCTCTCTGCAGGTCATTCAACTAGGTCCCCCCTTGTGGTTCTGGGATTTTTTGCTCACAGTTCTTGTGATCATTTTGACCCCACGGGGGGAGATCTTGCGTGGAGCCCCAGATCAAAGGAGATTATCAGTGGTCTTGTATGTCTTCATTTTCTAATAATTGCTCCCACAGTTGATTCTTCACACCAAGCTGCTTACCTATGCAGATTCAGTCTTCCCAGCCTGGTACAGGTCTACAATTTTGTTTATGGTGTCCTTTGACAGCTCTTTGGTCATGGCCATGGCGGAGTTTGGAGTGTGACTGTTTGAGGATGTGGACAGGTGTCTTTTATACTGATAGCGAGACGCTTATTGCGCATATATGATACTGATATTTTGTTTCACCTCATCGTCCCCCCACACCTCACCCCACCCGCCACCCAGACTGGACTGTCCGTCTCCACCCACTCCACCCCTACTGGGGGATGAAAATTACAGGCTTCTCTCATATTTTTAAGTGGGAGAACTGGCACAATTGGTGGCTGACTAACTACTTTTGCCCCACTCGTATAATCCTCTTATATATATATATATCTATATATATATATTCCTACTATACCCCTATATATATATTCTATATATTAGACATGTGAACACAATATACAATTTTGACGCCCGATCTGCATTAATGACTCATCTCGATACCGCAGAGCCCCCGCACATTTGCATCCCCCCGTTGCTGCTTTTTCCTATTTTTAGCTTTTGGCTTCTCTCCGGAGGCCACAAGAGGGCGCATCGGGAAAAATATTATGCACGTTTCTTCAAAGAATAATAAAATAACACGACTATCTTTGACACAAGCCCCAGGCATTAAGTCTTACCCCCCACAACCACCACACGGTTTATAAACCCTAATAATTATAACCCCCAGTTGCTGAAACCCAATTAGAAACCCACCAAACAGCACTCAGCAGTATGATAGTTTACTACAAAGCCGACTGAAAACACCATCCCCAAAGAGTACTTTCTTCCATTTAAAAACTGAGATTGCGGGGATAGGCCGACCACGAGTCCTCTTCTTCTCCCGCACCGAACGCCATAACCCAGCTTCCCGTGTAAGCTAACTGCACAGTTTTAGTCAAGTTGAACTTACATTAATTTTACAGCTTCTAAATCACATGCGCTCTTGTGCGATCCCTCATTTCTTTTCGTGAGTGCAACCGGTGATAACACCCAGTCACTCTAGAAAATGCGATTAAATATCCGCCGCGTTCGTGTGGGATTTACGCTGGTTCGGGTTTGCTCTTAGTATGTTATATCACCCACAGACCTGCCATACCCGCATTGGATGCTTCCTTTTTGATACCCTATTTTGTGAATGAACACCATGCAACCGAAGACCAGCACGACGCATTAGTGGGGCTCTTTAAGGATAGGTTAACAAAAGCATTATAATGCAACGACACTTACATTGTCTTCGCATCTCGTGCGCCACTGATAAGGTTGCCTGACACACACCTAAAATTCGAACGTTTTTGCATTCGAATGTGGATTTTTAGAGGAGACCGGGGCAGCAGGCGGCAATGGTCAGAGATTCAGACGGGACGCCGGAATTAAGAAAACAGGGGCCGGGGGGGGGGGGGGAATTCCGGCCATTTTGGGAATTAAGATATCCCGGCCATGGACACCATTTTTGACTAGGTCCAAAAATACCCATTTTTGTCTGGGGAAAAGAGGACATATGGTCACCCTAAATTAGACGAATATTCGAAATTAGATTTTTTTTAACAGTCCTACTTTACATTAGATTTTAATTTATATTAAATAGAATGTGAATGATAAGTGCAATATGTACATGTCTGCCTTTGAACACCATGTACGGTTGAAGGATTGCAAAAGCATCGGAGGGTTGCTCAGATGTCGAAACTATAATTGCAAATCAGAAGTGACCTTTTCTCAAAGCGTTCTTGAAGGGTGGGGGGTGCATCGCGCACGGCAGTTACACAGAATTCCTCCGTAGGTGCTCTGAAAGAGTTTCCAGGTAAATCTTTCAGTGATAAATATCACAAGCCTCGCAGGCAGAGAACGTATTGTGACCCAAAAATCAAAGATGCGGGTTATCAGTTTTTCAGGGACTATCCTCTGTAATTGTTAGATATGCAAATGAGGGCCACTCAGCCGAGATGAGTTGATGCTAACAGACTGCTGATTATTTTCTTTAATCTTGCAAATGTGCGTCATTCAAAGAATATTACAAAAGCATCCCTATGAAATTTCTATTTAGTCCCATTTTAAAATAAGACTGCATGCTCCTATGTTTTCAGTTGTGAATCCATGTTGCACACTTACTGTTGCATTGGAGAATATTTTTGATTTATGTGTTTGTGTGCATAGAGCATGTTGGAATCTGGAATCCTTTGTTATTAGTTAATATTCATTATTTATGACTCAATTAAATTAACTTTACTCTCTTCCGAACACTGAACACACTATTTTTCTCACACACAAAGGTAACAAGATTTAAGATTTGTTATGAGCATGAGCTCTTCAGTCATTGTCACTGGTCCTCACACACACACACACACACACATAGCTCTTGCACCTTTATTGGTGAGGCTGTGAATTAAACTGACAGAGGGGCTTGTGAATTAGCCGTAGTGGGAATAGCTGTCGATATTCTCTGTTCATGTGTGTGCGCTATAATGAGGTGGCCTGAGATGGTGTCTCATGTTTGTGTGTCTCTTTTACACTGAGAAACAAATACTTGTTACCAACTCTGTCTAGGTTTTTTTCTTAATAGCTACAGTGGGTACGGAAAGTATTCAGACCCCCTTAAATTTTTCACTCTTTGTTATATTGCAGCCATTTGCTAAAATCATTTAAGTTAATTTTTTTTCATCATTAATGTACAAACAGCACCCCCATATTGACAGAAAAACATACAAGAATTGTTGACATTTGCAGATTTATAAAGAAACTGAAATATTCACATGGTCATACGTATCAGACCCTTTGCCTCAGTAGTAGTAGATAGCACCTTTTGAGGTCTATATGTGAGTAGCCAGAGTCTTTTTGAAAGATGCAAAAGTTTTTCACAACCTGGATTTTTTTTTGGGGATCCTCTGCCATTCCTCCTTGCAGATCCTCTCAAGTTCTGTCAGGTTGGATGGTAAAAGTTGGTGGACAGCCATTTTTAGGTCTATCCAGAGATACTCAATTGGGTTTAAGTCAGAGCTCTGGCTGGGCCATTCAAGAACAGTCACAGAGTTGTTGTGAAGCCATTCCTTTGTTATTTTAGCTGTGTGCTTAGGCTTGTTGTCTTGTTGGAAGGTAAACCTTTGGACCAGTAGAGGCCTGACACTCTGGAGAAGGTTTGTACAGATATCCCTGTACTTGGCCGCATTCATCTTTCCCTCGAATTGCAACCAGTCGTCCTGTCCCTGCAGTTGAAAAACACCCCCACAGCATGATGCTGCCACCACATGCTTCACTGTTGGGACTGTATTGGACAGGTGATGAGCCGTGCCTGGTTTTCTCCACACATACCGTTTAGAATTAAGGCCAAAAAGTTCTATCTTGTCTCATCAGACCAGAGAATATTATTACTCACCATCTTGGAGTCCTTCAGGTGATTTTTAGCAAACTCCATGCAGGCTTTCATGTGTCTTGAACTGAGGAGAGGCTTCCGTCGGGCCAATCTGCCATAAAGCCCCGACTGGTGGAGGCTGCAGTGATGGTTGACTTTCTACATCTTTCTCCCATCTCCCGACTGCATCTCTGGGGTCAGCCACAGTGATCTTTGGGTTCTTTTACCTCTCTCACCAAGGCTCTTCTACCCCGATAGCTCAGTTTAGCCGGACGGCCAGCTCTAAGAAGGGTTCTGGTCATCCCAAACGTCCTCCATTTAAGGATTATGGAGGCCACTGTACTCTTAGGAACCTTAAGTGCAGCATACATTTTTTTTTAACCTTGGCCAGATCTGTGCCTTGCAACAATACTGTCTCTGAGCTCTTCAGGCAGTTCACAGGCAGACTTCATGATTCTCATTTGCTCTGACATGAACTGTGAGCTGTAAGGTCTTATATAGAAAGGTGTGTGGCTTTCCTAATCAAGTCAAATCAGTATAATCAAACACAGCTGGACTCAAATGAAGGTGTAGAACCATCTCAGGATGATCAGAAGAAATGGACAGCACCTGAGTTAATATATGAGTGTCACAGCAAAGGGTCTGAATACTTCGGACCATGTGATATTTCAGTTTTTCTTT
Organism: Sinocyclocheilus anophthalmus; assembly: GCA_018155175.1. Lineage (NCBI taxonomy): Eukaryota > Metazoa > Chordata > Actinopteri > Cypriniformes > Cyprinidae > Sinocyclocheilus > Sinocyclocheilus anophthalmus. Next base: position 327,911 of record JADLZN010011644.1, on the reverse strand, counting down.
TTTAATTAATCTGCAAAAATGTCAACAATTCTTTGTTTTTTTGTCAATATGGTGGTGGCGTGGGGTGCTGTTTGTACATTAATGAGGGGAAAAAAAAAAAAAAAATATTACTTAATATTTGATTTTTTAGCAAATGACCTGAATATACCAAAGAGTGCAAAAATTTAAGGGGAGTTGAAACTTTCGTACCACTGTTATATATAGTTTTGTAGTCATTTTGTTGTTATAAGGGGTTTATATAATCGACAAATCAATTCTTAGGTTCTTATATCTGACTTCTAGCCTTTTATTATGAAACCTGCCGTAACTTTCAAAAAATCGAAACTCTTCCCCCGCTACGCTTGTCTTTTTGGATTAGAAACCAGAAGCATTTAACACGTGTACATGTCAACAAAGTATATAAGGTTAGAGATACTATTATTCCTAAACACTAAAAAAAATTATGCAAAGAGTAAAACCTTCACTGCAAAAAGAGATGTGTTAAAAATGACACATGTTGTGCAGAATTTTAACACGTGGTGAGTGTGCTCAGGGACAACACGTTGTGTCAAATTTAACACAATTTGTGTGTTAAGATGGATCACACATCTACTGTGTAATGTAATTTAACACAACGTGTCATTTAAACACATTTGTGTGTAACTGAAAATTATCAGAAACTGCTAATTAATGTGTTAATGTGACAAAAAATAAGCATTACCATCAATTTGTAATTCTACAAAATTGAAATAAAACCGACAGATGTAAAAATGTTAGCAATTTAATTTGTCAAAAATGTTCAGGGTAGAGAACAATGCATGCACAGAGGGACAACAAAATGTTCTAAATCTCAATTTCATAAATTTTATTTAGATGATTAGATGACACAAATGCCTTGTAATGCACTACAACTATTAGCTACAATACAGTATACATTAAAAAGTATTACCAACATCAACTACACTTTGGATGATTGAAAATCATAGTCAAGATTAGCAGATAACATTTCTCATAACATAGATCAACTTATAACATAAAATGTCAGATTAAAGTTTTTTTTATTACATTTCCGTCACACGCTTGAGGTATTCGGCCAATCACAACGCACTGGATAGCTGGCCAATCACAGCACACCTCGCTTTTCAGAACAATTAGTTTTGTAAAAATCGATGCGTTTCAGAAAGGGGGGCATAGAGGAGAAACAATAATATAAATTATGTGGAAAATAATGTGTTTTTCAAACCTTAAACCGCATAAACACATTTAATTACACAAAATACACAAATAATGTTTTTTTAGCAAAATCATATGACCCCTTTAAAAAGTGTTGCCAACATCAATTACACTTACGATTAACAGAAAGCAGACCAGAGGATAACATTTCTCATAAAATAAGATCAACTTAATCTCATAAGTCAGATACTTTTTGATACATATAAATATAAACATTTTAGTTCAGACAAACATTCAGGCACATATTTTGAAATTGTTCAATGACAATCAATGTTGTAAATATTGTAAAATTGTAAGTGTGTGCTAATTGTGAAGTAATACTTCTTGTTACATCCACTAGTTGTATTTGATGAATACATTTGGGCCACAAAAGAGGAAACACAGTATGTCAGTTTTAAAAGGAAGAGAATGTGGTGTTTCAATATTAGATGTCTCAGTCTTAGAAAGTGAAGACAGAACTAATCTGTGGTGGACAGAAGTTTCACACCTAGAATATCTTGTCCACAGGACGTCAGGCCCTCATCCACAGAAATGGTCATTTTGTCAATCGTCGCAATGATGTATTGTCATGTTGTGCTCTTCAAACTCTCAATGTAGATTGGCTGTGGTCTGGTCTTTGATGCGGTCTCAAAACTGCTGCAGAGTGATGCAATATGGCTCCAGGCTTAGAGTTAAGGGGGGAAAAAAACAAATACATTTCAGGAGTTTAGAAAGCATTAAGACATCATTAAAAGAATAACTGTCCATGTAAAACATACCGTTACAAAGGGAAATTGAAGGAATGAAATTTCCTATTTAACACTGCAGCGACTTCCAGGCAACGGTGGCAGAAGATATGCCAGAACAACCAGCATTGGGTAGCACTTTTCATCTGAAAATGAATGAAAACAGATTAGAGATACAATAAATGTTGAAGTGCAGGATTAAGAGCAGCCTAAGTAGGGTTGTTGTGATAACCACAATATTGCAATACCACAATACTGACAAGCCAGCTGCACAGGATGGCAAATAATTTTAAGGTTAAGCCCTTCTTATTTTACATTAAATGCATGTGTTTTTAATGTTAAATAAGTTAAGAGTGAAGAGAGTGATATTTTTTTCTTTAAGACTTTGTGTACCATTGTGATTATTCACAGCGGCTCCATAGATATGCACTAAAGAAACCTAAACAGTCAGAGATCAACATGTGCAATTACCTGCATCTGTCCTTCTTCAGGTCAAGTCATATATTAATGAATATTTGTTATAATAAATTATACACAAGAGATGTGTGCAAGTAAAGAGTTCACACATACATACACTCTCAAAAAGGGTGTGTTAATTAATAACACATTTTTTGTGTTATGGCTATTTTAACACATTTTGTGTAATTTTAAGTTGATCATGTGTAAAAAGAAAAAGAAAGAGAGAGAGAGAGAAACAACACAGTGTCCAACACAATATGTGTTAACTATCATCCAATCACATTGCTGCTACGTCACTCCGCGCGGCAAGAAGCAAGTTCGCGCCTCTTTTTCCATCGGCGGAAGACTTGGACGCACACGTCAGGTATTTCGATTTATTTGTTATTAGTAATTGTCAAATACAAATTGTCAAATGTATTTTATTATTGTTATTTTTTAGACGGTCAATTGTGCGTTTAGTTAGCGACCTCTCGTGCTTACGGGTATTTTCCGTAGACTAGAGAGGCGGTGTTGAACAAGACTGCAACCGCGTCTGATAGTTAACGTTAGTGCTTCACAAATTATTTGTATTTCTCTTCGTACACTTTGGTAAGTTTGTCCATCACTTTCTGGAGAGAACTCATTTTTAACGAGTTTTGTTTGATTTGTTGCAAATAACATGACGTCTGATAAAACGCTGCAGCTAGGCAGGATTCTCGTTAACGAGTTTGACAAAGCGGTCCGTTACTACTTTCATTGCTATCTGTCGCCTCTCTTTCATTAAACAACAGAATGTATTGATGTTTTGTTAAATGCCCTTAAATAATAACATGATTTATCAAGGTAACGGTTAAAATTTGATTGACTTCGACATTCGAGTAACGTTATGTCTCCATCTCAAAAAGGATGTGTTAATTTGACTGTTTAAACACAGTTTGTGTCATTTTGTGTACGTAATTGACACAAATTCTGTAATAATAACGCATTGGTGTGTAAAAAACTAGCAGGAATAACACATGGTTGAGTTAAAAGGAGAGGGGGGGGGTGATTTTGAAAAGTTTTATGAAATGTTTTTAATATGACGGAAACTGCATTTAACGTGATACAATTTAATAAAAACATTGTACGTTAGGCCTGTTAATTGTAATGATTTCATTTCCACGGTTATTCAAACAACGAATAAATTATATAGAGTAGCCAAGCGAGCTACAGAATCTACAACGAAGCTTTTTGAACTCCGAATAATTTAAAACCATTGGTCGCAAAAGGATTCGCTGTTCGAAGCGCTCCAATCGGATCGGGTTCACGAATCATTTGATTCAGATCGGGACTTCAAAGAGTGTAGAGACGAATCAGTGAAAATGGACGAGGTTTTCGGAGATCAAAATATTGCTTTAGGTTTATCTAGGAGGTTTATCTAGCTTATGCTAGCTTGATGTTTTCGTAAATAAATAGATATTGTTCATTCTAACACTGCTTGTTAACTACTCTTTTACATTATGAATGTGAATTCTATGCTTAATCAATATATGTATATATAACAGATGGGTGTTTTTGTTTGCCCTTTTGCAGCTTCAACTGGAGGACACTCCAAAAACACTAGTGGCTGTGCTACTTGATGAAAAGGAGATATGCAAAAAACTGCAGCATCTCAAGAGTGCAGCAGAAATAATTGATGCTTCCAAATGTCTCCTCCCCTGTGCTGCAGAGTACCACCGAATTTTAAAATTTAACGCTGATTTTAATGAATTTATTGACACCGACCTAACTGAGAAAGTGGAAGCCTAGGACAAGTTTCAAGTTTTGTTTAAGTCGATTAAGAGAAGTGGATCACATGCATTGGTATGTAATTTCCCTTTTCAGTAACATAACTAATAATAAATGACATGTGTCATGTATACAGATTCCAGTATTATTGTACTTTTCTTAAGCATTAAATATTAATATTGCTTTTCAATTTTGAGCATGGTAAGAAACAGTTAAAGTGGCATTTCCATTCAAACATGGTGTGGGATGATGATTACAAATGATAATGTAAAGTAGTACAGTATTTATCTACATTTTCTTTTTTCATTAGCATAGTACATAATGGTAGCTACTAGTTAATGAAAACTCATATTAACATGTCAATGGTAAACACACTTTACTAGTTTGGGATTGTTTAAGTTTGTATTTATTGTATGATCATCCACCACAGAATGCTTCAGTATTTACCTGCAGTATTACACATCACATTTTTGTGTCACATACATTGTAATCCTGATTTCACATAAACACAACTTTTTTAAAAAATCACCATGCCATCTGGCCCATTGACAATGTTTTTTGCCAGGAGCGCCATTCAGACCAGAAACAGACAACTTTATAAATTAAACTTATCCATTGATAAAAGACCCTACCTGTTCTTACATGTACCTCCCTGGATGTGCATATATAAGCGAATACGTATTGATCCGATGCACAGTATTAGATCTTGTTGATTTATATTATTCTTTATTATCACTCGTAATTTTTGTGTTGTACTCTGTTCTTTGTTACTTTGTATGTCACTTTTGATATGGACTTGAAAAATTGTCGATGTATGGATGCAATTGCACCCACCCAGAGCACACAAGCCCCGTCAACAACAGAAGGTATGTGTAATGGTTATTTTGTACTTGCGTATACTGATACAAGTAATATACTTGAACATATTTTAACTGCCCTTTTTTTTTTTTTTTTTGAAGGTTGCACGAAAGAACACACAAGAAGCAGGTCCAAGTAGTCAACAGAAGGTTTGTATATATAACTGAGTGCTGAAATAACAGCACTCTTTTCACTATTTGTATTACTCTGTTTGACTTTGTTTGCCCGTTCCACAGAAACTAATAGTCTGTACACTTGCACATCTGTACATTTTGCCAGTAGATGTCTTTATGAGTGAGTGAACCATTCAACCAGTTCATTCAAAAATGCAGATTCATTCTGGAACAATATAAGTGAGTGACTTTGAGTAACTGAATCATTAACTCATCTAATTAGAACTACTTGGAACTACGTGCTTTTTATATTTCCAGCATCAACGTAATAGAATTGATGTAGACACACTGCGAGCACTAATTGAAAGCAAAGGTCCGAGTATATTTAAGGATTATGAAGCTTCAGGAATGCTTTCAGAGACATCAAGAAAACTCCTTGTGAAGATAGGAGTCAGTGCGTTGGTGGAACAAAGTGGATTGTAAGTTTACAGTTGATAAATTAACTAAAACAACTGTGAATGTGATAACGTATAATGATGTTGAATACTTTGAATACACACAGATTACTTTTTATAATTTGAACATAATTGGGGAAAAAACTTGTAAAACAAACTGCTGATCAGCAGTAGAGAAAACTGACTAAATCTGGTTCCTGTATTTTATTTTAATGTATTATGTACAAGTTGAATTGGGTAATTCTTCCATGTTTTGTCTTTGTATTGCTTATAGTTACCCTTGTAATGAAGAGAAACGGATGTTGGCAGAAAGTGTGGTGACACTGTTTTCTTCTCTGAAGATCAAGATGGGAGAAGAGAATGAAGGATTTGTAAGTTGCACTTATTAAAACACACAAAGCCCACTTGAAATAAATGCAAATTGGAATAGTAAGTGTGGTATGTTAATTGGTTAACAGGTTACAAATCAATTGAAAATTTAGTGGTTTTATTTATTTTTTTAAATGACCAATATTACAGTTACAATAACACCAAAAGTACATCCACTCTGCTGGTTTGCTCGTCACACATCATGGGTTCTTGTAAAAGTTACAATTGTTATCCTCCCCCTTTCATCCAGGAACATTTCTATGACCCAGTCTCCCACAGTGGATTTATTGAGATGAGACTTAGAAATCTACGGAGGAAACTTCATGATGATCAGCGTCGCTACCAGCGCAAACGTAGTCGAATCAGTGATTCCTCTGGAGTGTCTTTCACTTTGGAAATGACTGCTGAAGGGGAGGAGGAGTCCTCTCGGGAGTGGACGACTGTGATCAAAAGGATGAAACCATCTCCAGAAAACCTCAATACCATCAAATTGGGCATGGAGAAAACATACAGTAATCGCAGGTTATGGGTCGCAAACAAGTCCCCAACAGTGAAAGAGATTTTTGAACAATATCCTCGATTTGTGGACATGCCATACTTGGTAAGTACTTGTGTTTTGCATGTCTTTTCCTTCTAGCTAGGTATGAATAGACTTGTCAGCAAAGGGACATGGCTGGTAGATATTAAGTCCACATGAATTCAAAAAGTTTTTTATTTTTTTGTTCTTTTTACTTTGTTGGCGCACATTACTAGTCTTGTGGGGGAAAAAACTGAATCTAGACAAGTTATTTATTTTTTTTTAAAGTGTGTCTTGTAATCTTTATGTCAAAATCTGGAATTTTAATTTGCTTTCCTCTGAAATGCGTTCCTTCTCTTACTTATCCTTTAAAAAATCCTTTAAACACTCCCCTCCAACCCATCAGTCTGATGCAGCTAGAGATTAAGCTGCACTAAAATCAAGCCCCACCACTTATTTTTTTTCATTCAGTTTAATTCAAATCATAATACTGCTGTAGTTTTTTCTTTTTACTAATATTCATAACTTGGAATGGCCCACAATGCCTCTCTGAAGTTAAGATTGCATAAACTTGACTCGAAAACTTGACTCGTTTTTGTGAACATACTGAGGAAACAGTAGTGTTGTAATTGTATTCTATCCTGTGTTGTAGCTTGACACGGAGTTTGGAAAAATGTTTCCTGGGAAGGCTGACCTCTTTCTTCGAAAATGGGAAGGAAATATTGTTCCAAAGTTGCAAAAGATGTCCACAGTGAATGATCCTCTGGTCATGCCAACTGATAATGAGAGTGAAGGTAGGCTACTTTGCTTGTTCTGTCAAAATGTTGTTTTTCTTTCAGTGGACATCATTAGTTTTAGTAGTTCTCTGAAGACAAGGTTGGAGTTTAAAGTCAGCCGTTATACCAGCCATTAAAAATGTCATATTTTTTGTTTTTCTATCATACTACAGATTCATGTTACATAGCTCTTCAAATTCTTACTACATTGCTGCCCCCCACTGCATCAGGAAGGAGCAAAGGGTGGGCCAAATGCAGTACAAAGTCGGCCCTTGCTTATCTCTTGGACATTAAGCCGGTAAGCAACTTGATTGTCCTTTTATGTTAGCTTTATTTTTTGTTTGTTAGTTTTCTGTGCAAGCACTTTGATGTTACATTACTCTCTGATTTACATAACACTATACTGTTTTCATTTTGTCTCGTTTTTTAGGGAAGCATGATATTATATTTTTGTAATTATTTTTCAACTCATTTTGGCCAAGTGTCTTAAGGTTATTTGTGTATTTTCATTTTATTACAAATAGGCCAACAGCGTCCCCTAAATAAACCGCTTACACTGCTGTTGTCACTGCACGCGCTAGTGACTGTTTACTCTATCATGTCAGATGTGTCATTCTGTATGTACATTCTCAAAATAAATGCAGTGATCCTAAATGGTAAAGCAAATCATCATTCAGGCAAAAGTTTGCTTCAAGAATAACCACACTGTTGATCTAATCGCTAGCACACCCTGAGCACATGTGAGCTATTCGTCTTATCTGCAAGGCATATAGGCGTTTTTTTTTTTCAAATCAGCTGATGTCGTTGTTTACATTTTAAGCCTTTATCGTCCGATTCTAATAACATTCCGATAATATCATGCATGCCTATTTTCTTTTGAACAAAAATAAGAAAATATCCCTGGCTTATAGTTCAATTAATGCAGATGAATTAAAGGGATAGTTCACCCAAAAATAAATTGTCATCAATTATACCCTCATGTCGTTCCAAACCGTAAGACTTTTGTTCATCTTAGGAACACAAATTAAGATATTTTTTGATGAAATCCGAGAGCGCTCTGATCCTCAAATGTTCCCAGGCACCGATGTTCTTGCTACGTTTCTGTGCCTGGGAACATTTCAATTGCGTTGTTGTCTACGGAGGATCAGAGAGCTCTCAGATTTCATCAAAAAATATCTTAATTTGTGTTTCTAAGATGAACAAAGGTCTTACGGGTTTGAAACGACGGGGTGAGTAATTAATGACAGAATTTTCATTTTTGGGTGAACTATCCCTTTAAAGAAATCTCAGTAACTTGAATGTTTGATAATGGATTTTATAAAATGTACTTTTATTTTTACAGGCTGGAACCAGCATCTCCAGCCTCCTGGATAATTCCCAGACAATGGTGGAAAGCCATCAACCCCACATTGTCTGTTTAGGAGCCCCAAGTTCTACAGCGCAATACATCATTGTGGCCGAGAATGACAAAGTCACCATTCCACTTGAGGATAACAGTCTGACGTGTGCCATCGACAAGCTGTTTAAAATGTATTGGGTTTGCAATGTAGAATATCCTATCCAACTCACATCTGTCTTTAATTTCTTTGAAAATGTGTATGACATTCCTTTCTCTGGTGGGAAGAGATCTAAAGTTGTGGAGCTTATTTCAAAGCTTCAAGCACTTTCCTAAATTGTACCACCATGTACATATGTCCGAAGTGCAAAAAATCAACTTATATGCTTATGCAGTCCAAAGAACAAATGAATACAAAGTGATTAATTTGAGCAATGCTGCTGATGTAAAACCACTTCACATGATTTCCTACAAAGAAAACCTTTTTGTAAATCCAAGATATAAAATTGTTTAAAAATGTCTTTATGAAATTCAAATGACATGTGAATGTTGACTTTGTGAAAATGTAGCAGTCAAGTTTTAATAAATATATATATTTTTAAAAAGTGCTCTTTTTTTTTTTTATATGCATTCATTTTAATGGTCAACAATAGACATTCAAGAACAAAATTGTGTGATTTATGAAACATTCGTGTGTTAATATTGTAACCACTCCCGGTGTAAGAAGAATAAACACACTGGTTGAGTTAAAGTAACACAAACATGTGTTTGTCCTTAACTAGGGAACACAGGGGTGTAAGATATAACCCGGGTTGGTTGTTTTAACACATCCTTTTAAGAGTGTCCATATGCTTGGTCCTTCCATCCCTCATAAGAGATGCAAAGTCATTCCTTTCCATGTAGCTTCAGCTTTCCCAAATTTCTCAATCTTCAGAAATATATCTAAAAAAAAAAAACAGTGTTATAACAATCTCGACTTTGCATGTCTGTTAAAATATTTAAAAGGATATTTCACCAAAAAATGAAAATATGTTATGGACTGTTGTGTTCCCCCCCTCATGTTTTTCCAAACCTGTATGAGTTTCTTTCTTCTGCCGAACACAAAAGAATATATTTTGAAGAATGCTGGTAATCAGACAGTTAACCGTAGCCTTTGACTTCCATAGTTGCAAAGAAAAAAAAAATGCTATGGAAGTCAGTGGCTACCGTCAAACTTTTGGTTACCAACATTCTTCAAAATAACCTTTTATGTTCAACAGAAGAAAAACTCGTACAGGTTTGGAACAACATGAAGGGAAGTAAATGATGACAGAATTTTCATTTTTGGTTGAACTATCCCTTTAAGTAACGGAAGAAAATAAGTAAAGACTGAACTGCAATGAGACCTAGCACACTTGGCATATTCAAGAAGCATGGGTCCTCAAAGATCGTAGAAGTCCCCTTCGATATCCACGACCTATGCCTGATCTTCATCTCCACTGCTGATTTAATAAAAGATACAAAGAATTGAAGAACAAAGTATTGATCTCAACAATATACCTTTTAATTAATTTCTAATATCTATCAGATAAGAGTCAGATGATGTAGTAAACTGTAAGTTAGTTTATCATGAGAAATGTAAAGGCCAACTGACAACAGTCAAGGAATGCAACAACCAAAATGTTCTTTCAGAGTTAAAAAAAAACACATTTGGCTGTTTTTGACATTAATTACACATTACTAACAAATCCATCTCCTTTTCCTTTAATCCGACCCTGCAAAGATGTGAAAGTAGTGACAAAAACAAGCTTTCAGCACTTGATGGGTAACTGAAAACAGAGCCATTAATATTTTAAGTTGAATATATTGAGATGTATATATTGTATATTCATTTTATTAATGATTTTTATTCATTCTAGAGCATTTTATGTGCTACCACATGAAATATATGTATTGTATTTATTTCCATAAACACAAACTGCCCGCCCAGGAGATAACACATTTATTGTGTCAATCTGTCCAAAGGCATTTTTTTTTAAATTACACATTGTGTGTTAAAATCTATACCACATGTGTCAGAATGCTGTCAACACAACCATGTGTGTTGTTTTTGACACATCTGTTTTTGCAGTGTTGTGCTGTTCATCTCTGTGTGTATCTGCATATCCTTCTGAAGAGTACCAGAGAAACAAGCAGCTGATATTTATTTTTAGCAAAGTCCCTGATCATTTCAGTGTGATCTTAACATTTCCCTGCAAATTGTTTTGTGAACCTGTCACAATGAAACGCATACTTTTCAAACAGTCTGTTATTGAAGGATCCTGCAATTAAAAAGTATATCGTAGTCAAAATAAAAAGCACAGCTCAAATGAGTGCAGCAAAGTTTCTCATGTCTTGTGGGAAAGAGAGTGTTTACATAGTCATAGAAAATATTAAATACACAACGGCAAACAATGGCCCTATTTAATTCTAAGGGTCCGCGAGAGAGAGAGAGAGAGAGAGTTGAAAACAAAAAACTAAAATATGCACTATGTAATAAATTTGCACTTTTTGGGGCAAAAAGCTACCACCATATAAGTGGACTGCGGGAAAATGTAATAAAAACTATGATATGACCTTTGAGAGATTTAGGTAGTTACATTTCTAGGTAGTTTGTCTTGATTGAACTTGAACTGTTTCTCATTAAGGGAGATCTGGGGAAAAAATTGAGTTTTGTTGTGGAAGGGGTTAGTGATCAACCCCTCCTGCTTGTCCTGGAGACAAATGTCATTCATGGATGGCATGTGATGGTTTATGGTGCTCTTTGTAGTCGTAATGATGATCTGCAGCTAGTCTTTATAGTAGCAGATACAGCCAAAATGAGAGAATAATTGATTGTGGGCAGAATTAATTTTCATCTGTATTCTTTCTGAATGCTTATAAGAAATAATTAATTCTGTCAATATCAATTATTCTCTCGTTGTAATTTTGATCAGAATTCTTTTGGAAAGATTCTTTGTGTGTGGGTTTTTGGACAGTGGAAGTCAAATTCTTGACCATCTGTAGCTGAGATGGCAAAGTTTTTGAGATTTTGGCAGGCTATTTCTTGCTTTTTCAGAGTAACAGAGGAATGTCAGAATAGTGAAAATCTCCACAAATCCTGGGTCAGGAAAGTAGTAACGTAGTACGTGGTAAACGTAGTGTTGCACTGTTGCAGGAGATACCAGTTTGGGTCCAACTAGCCCTTCTGATGTCTTATTTCTTTAAAACACCTTGTTGACTTTGTGTTCTGCAGTGTTTAAGAAGTCATCCTGTCCCTCACAATGAAAAGGTTTGAGCAGGAACTGTAGTTCCTGCATGAAAACTGCTTGTTTGGCAGCAGGGGGTCTCTGGCGCTTGGAGAGATGTCTTTATCTTTTTCATAATGTATGGTAGGGCCTTGCAAGCAGTGAAGTCGCTTAGTATTATTGTGCTGTCCTGTACAAAGCCTCGTCTCCCATCCCAAGACCTCTCCTCTCTGCAAAGCAATGTCCTTTGGGTGTTCTCTGTAGTTTTATTTAGCTGTGGTTTGGGTTGAGATGCACTTTTCTCACCAGCGCAAGATTGAACTGTCATTGCAGTCAGTTCTGTGGAGTAGAAACACTTCTCAGACAGTTCACCTCTACGCTAGTGTTTTATTTGTCTTGACATATTTCACGTTTCGTCTGTGTGAGATGATTAAGAGAAGGATTACATGATCAGAGCTCCTCTGGGGCAAACAGCCCCTATCGTACTTGAACAGTCATCATGTATTTTATTCCGTCTCTTTTTGAGAGCATGAACAAAGTGAATATGACTATATGTATATAATTAGGAAGTTTGTGACTCAGGGTTGTATGATTAAATATCCCATGATTATGGCAGACCGTATTAGAAGTGATAACCTGCTAATTCAGATTATTCACAGAGGGGAATCATTCTGGGTGATACATTTTTTTCATTATTTGTTGTCTTCATTTTTGTTTTGTTTTCAGTTGTAGTTGAAAACAGCAGATTTAATTTAGGGGTGGGAGATATACCGGTAGACACAATTAACCGGTAGAAATTTTGAACTATCGTTTCTATGATGGTTACACGCTGACGTGATGTTGCTGTGCTACGTGGTCACAAAAAACTAATCGTTTGCATGCATTTTTAAGCATTGCGGCTTAATAAAAAAGTATTTTAAGCCAATGAAACGCAATGAGCAGTGAAAGAGAACTAATTTCGCTATATGCGTGCACAATCCGAGAGACTTTCTCAGTGCTTCAGAGAGGCACGCGACCGTGAAGACGTTGCTCATAGAGCGCAAGAGTATTGAACGATGTTATTTTTGCTGCGTTATAGGCCTTGAACGGTTAAATACATAAATTTGTGTATGTCAAAATGGCCATCTTTGCAAGTATCCTCATAAACACAGTAATTTAGGTCTTAAGTGAAAGCAAACAGTTGAGAAAGAAATCACGTGTAACACTATATTGGATCCGGGCAGCTCTTAAAGTGACAGCAGTCTAATATTCCTGCTGTGTCAAAAAAAGATGTTTATTAAAGCAAAAAACAACTATATCTTGATTATATATATCGTTACCGGGAAATAAAATGACTCATATCGTGATATAATATTTTGGTCATATCGCCCACCGCTAATAATGATACAATTTTTAATGAACTTTTTATTCAGTTTTAGAATTGCTTTTTGCTCTGCACCATATATTTTTTCATTTGCATATGATGACATATTGAACTGTATCATATACAAAATATTTCAAAGGGTCATTTATGGTTCAGCAGCATGAATTGGATCCGCTCAGATCTCATGTTAAATGGTCTGCCCTGGAGAAAAACTAATCTTTGGATTTGAAATACATTTTTTTTTTTACAATATGCTAATCCATAGACCTATATCCATGTGCACTCTATAAACAACTAATTGTGTGGTCACATTTACTGTTTTTTGGTGAATTTGCACTCATTTGAATAGGAATCCACACAATTGGGAATTCCGTGACGTCCAAAGATTTTCCTATATTCTACGGCCAGAAAGTGCAATGATGTTATGAATAATTGACTAAAAATACAGATTTTGTGGTGCACATTTATAGTTTCAGTGACTTTTTTTTTGTTTTTTTTCACGAGCTCATATTCTTGCTTACCTTTCCAGTGCAGTTTTTTTGTCTTGGTAATAGTTTTAGTTGGCAATAATAACCTCACAGAGGAGGAGCTTGAGTGATTAGGATAGTGATTGCTCTGAAAAGAGAGAGCTAAAGAAGGGCCTCATCCATTCTTTGCCACATTTTCACTCAGTCAGCACACTCAGTTGGTCTCCGCCTCTCCCTCAATCTCCCTCTCTCTATTTTTCATTCCTTCACAGTCTCTCTCCTTTCACTCTTCACTCTGTATTCCTTCAGAGGATTAAGTGTAAACGTTTGCATCAGCCTCCCCCTTCTGTTTGATAAAGGGATGCGGGTGTAGAGGAACTCACCCAGGCCTGGATGTGTTTGTGTTTGGACTGTTGTAGTAGCCAAGTTCGTCAGGCTCTTAGCGCCTCTCAGTTGGAGGTCAGATTCCCTCTGCAGTAATACGGTCTTGCTTTTTCACCCACACGTAATCTCAAACAGTTGTAGTTGAGTAAAAAAATAGACATTTGTGTTTCACACACACACACACACACACACACACACAGAGACAGAGACAACAGAGGAACACACACTCTCCCACCCACTATGTGTAATAGATGACTCGACACTAAAAACACTGATTTCAGCATATGGTCCGAGTGAACTAATCTTAACAATCTGTTGCAGTAGAGAATTGGATGCCTAGGAATGGTACTGCTCTGGCATCAAAATATTTCTCTGTAATGGACCCAGTCTTTACTGATCCCTGTGCCACCGTGAAGGCAACGGGTTATTACAGCAGAACAGTTCAGCAAATACCAGCGGGACTCATTGGCACAAGCTTTCCTTATCCACTCATGGCCATCAAGAACCGGCTGCAGCTTCAGACTGATTTAAGAAGACAAGCAACTCCTTCAGAGTGTGCTGGCCCACATCCGTTGCACAGAAATGCCATGGTTAACGAGAACGTTCTAGTCATTACGGTTCATGCAAGGCTTTCCCATATTCCCTTATCTTATCGCTCCAATATCCCTCAGAGCACAAATTTGTTTTGCTTTGATGCAACAAATGAGCATGGGTTTATCTTGCCAGACTTTATGGAACTGTTGACTTGTTTCAAAAATAGTAAATACTAACCAGTGGCGTGTGGCAAATCCCCCCTTCCGTGGTAGCATGAATCAAGACAGACAATGATTATGAGGTTATTTTGGGCATTTGTGCCACCTTTTGTCTTGATTTTACACAGTCCATGCTATAATACATTGCAGATTTCACTCATGTTCCCGTTGGTCACGCATATTTGTTGAAAACTGCTTGGTTTGCACCTTTTTTGTTCGCAAATTTTCACCAAAATTTTACAGATGTCACTGCATCTTAAATGTACAGTGAGTTTAAATTTGAAAATTACATTTTGAACCAAATGAAACCATGCAACCAATATGGCGTTAGTTGCTTTGTTAGCAGTTTGAAATTAGTATTTGTAGGCACTTTCTTGAATACTGAATTCTCATTGGAAAGATTTTTTGTGTGTGGGTTTTTGGACAGTGGAAGTCAAATTCTTGACCATCCGTAGCTGAGATTTTAGCTGAGATGGCTTTTTCTTTACTTTTTCAGAGTAACAGAGGAATGTCAGAATAGTGAAAATCTCCACAAATCCTGGGTCAGGAACGTAGTAACGTAGTACGTGGTAAATGTAGTGTTGCACTGTTGCAGGAGATACCAGTTTGGGTCCAACTAGCCCTTCTGATGTCTTATTTCTTTAAAACACCTTGTTTACTTTGTGTTCTGTAATGTTGAAGAAGACCCTTGATGGTCTTCCTGTGTTAATTTTTGGAAATTAAATGCTCACATATTCTCGCATTGTCATTGTGATTTGACATTCAGGGGAGATCTGAGTTTTGGAGGCATGATCTGTTTTTAAATCGTCATTTAAGACTAAAAGTGAATTGTTAGTGGCTGTATTCAGCTGTCAGGGCCATGCATACAAATATCAGGCTTCACATGGTCACAAAAAGCTGGGATGTCAGAGAATTTTAAAATAGTAATTTCCAGGGCTGAACAAGTCAAAGAAATTAATTGAAAGAAGTCGTACAAAGGTCATGGAAATCTTGAGTGATTATACATTTTTCTTTAAAATATGTAATATAATATTTCATTGACTAGATGACTAGACTCCCTGCTCTTTGCGGGAGTGTAATTTCTATAAAAGTATTTTTAAAAATCCTTGTCCAGTAATTAGTCTTGGGGATTCATTGGTCAAAAGTAGGGATGCTCCTATCGGGATTTTTGCAGCCGATACTGAGTACCGATTTCTTGTCATTGATGATTCAAGCTTTATATAGATGGTTTCAATGGGCGCACGTGCCTGGCCCGAAGTTAACTTCGGTCTGTGTTTGTTTATCAGTCTGGCTATGGCGTCGGCTACAAACGCAGTTAAAGTGATGAGTAGACTGAAGTTGGGCTCAGGTGGTTGTGCTGTGGGATGTGTTTCCCATACATTTATTTATTTGTGGCGCTCGCCACAATATCAAAACTGACCGATTTTCCAAAAGGCTTCGTTGAATAAACATGAGCACGTACTGCACGTTTAAAAATCAAAACGAGGTGCGTGTGTTTTTATATCACTGTATTTCGGAAGGAAGACTTTCTTTAGAAAATGTAATTTTCCTTTCATCTTTCAGCAGCATTTGTGAGTTCAGCGCTGCTTTGTGTACAGCCGTTACCGGGGAAACCTCCGTTTCTCCCGCTTTAAAGCACCTCCTGCTGGCAGAGAATGAATTTGCATTTTCCAAAAATCCGTCTGATTTACGCAACAAACATATTTTGCTTATCAAAAATAATCTACTCTAGAGGGACTATTTAGCTGTTATTGATTCTATTTGGAAGTCTACCGGAAGTTAAGTTAGGGCCACAAAAGCGTGCATGCGCAGTAATGTTTGGAAACGTTACTGGAAAAAAGAAAATAGAAACATTTAAACTACTGAAATAACAAAACGGAGTAGTTCAATCAAGGTTATCCACGGGCGCTGCGGATAATCCGCGGGTCGGGTAATAAAAAAACCATTCTGATTATTTGCGGGTGGGTCGCGAGTGGATAAAATAAATCATAAATGATGGAAATATTAACAAAAATTTTTTTTTAATAAATTTTTTCATGAGGCCGGCAGACGATTTCATTTGTTTGTGTGTGTGTGTGTTCGTTCGCCTGTTTGGGAAGTTGCAGTGACAGAAACGGTGACATTCCAGATAAAGTTTGAAAGGAGTAAAGCCTGTGTTACGTAAGGGATAATCAACGGCTAGCTGTGCATTAAACGATTTGAATGCACGACGTGGGGGCGAAGAACCACCCGAAGCGCATCATTTGCCAGCATTCACATATTAAAGATGTTAATAATATTTGCGCTGCAATATTTGACCAGAATGATAAAAATTATGATTATTTTCGTCAGTTACAACTTGTACAACAAAGAGATGCGTGTGTGAAGTAGCCTACCAGCGTCATGGTGTATGTTACTATGGTTACCGATGTTTATAGGAAGAGCATTAATATAGAACGTGATTAAACTGACCTGGAACTACCTGTGCAGTTAAACGAATTTAATCAACACCTGCCAGCCAATCAGAATCGTGTATTCAGACAGACCATGCTAATGCTATGAGTTGGCTATGGCCAATAAAGCTATTTTTCTTTTTCTTTGGGTTTTGTTTCGTCCTCCACGCTATGCCAACTCACAAAAGACTATTTTTAGCCTAGCAGCGCGGAGAGCCGCTTCAGAAACGTGCTGCGGCTGGCTGGTATAAACCACAGACTGTATAAAAACATGGACATAGTGTCCGTGACGTCACCGTAGGTTCCTGAAGAGGTTTTTGAAGCCTAAAGTGGGCGGAGGCGGCCGTCGCCATCGTTTTGAACCAGGCTGTAAACATTTGTTTCTGCTGTAAAGTTGGGCATTTTAACATGGGGAGTCTATGGGATTGACTCTCTTTTGCAGCCAGCCTCTAGCAGCCAGTCAATGAATTACAGTTTAAGTCACTTCCTTGTTGGCATCACGAGAGAGAGCGGGAGGTTGCCGCTTGGTATAAACACAAGCATTGACTAGAGCGGTCGCCATCAGCTCCGGTTCCCGTGGAGTCGTAACGTGCCGCAGACACGTGCAGTGAGGCGCAGATCAGCACTAACGTCACTGAATCTGCTGTTAAAAATAAACCATCCATTCATCATATCATCATGCAAAACATACATGACAAATAGCAAATTTTTCATTGCTTCTCGAAACGTCATAGCATTTCCACACCGGCGATGACAGGACTGTGTCGCCAAATCATTTATGTCTCCATGCATCATGTACGTCGTCACGCGTTGACGTCATCAAATTGTGATCGGTTTGTGAGATCGGCCAAGTGTAGTGAGTACCGATCGAGTCATAACATGTGATCATTGGCCGATACCGATCTCCGGCCGATCAATCGGAGCATCCCTAGTCAAAAGGTATAAAATCCCTGAAATGAGTACAGACAGACCACAGATTGTCTAATGGCTTTTCTATACAAAAATGAGAATAGATCCATTTTTTTAGCAGTGAATTTCTGAATCATATATGGACGCTTTGCTATTTATATCCACATTGAAAATGTTTGTCAGGCGCAGTGTTTCAGATCTAGCCCACCTCAGAATGTCTGTTTAATATTTTTAAATTGATCAAAAACAAAATTCAGATGCTTGTGCCTGAATGGTTCAGCATGTGATTTGTGGCTAAAGACACATGTCTCTTTGCACTCTATGCATTCTCTCTTTCTGTCTGCTGCAAGGCAGTGATATTAATTCCACTAATCTGTAGTCTCAGGGGCTTCTGGGCATAATTAGGCAGTTGGATTACGGCTCATTTGGGGGATTATATTCCTGCATTAATCTCTCACAGTGGCCCAGGTTTATCTCTGGTTGGTTGGGTGGCTCCCTCCTGTTCTGTCATGTTCCTCCCAATTGTAGCCTTGCATTTTCCCACCCTGTTGCTGAGACAATTAGATGTATGTGTCAGACATGCAATGCCATCATTTTCCAGGCAGTCTCTCAGGCCAGTTCTTTTTTTGTGTGTTTTTTTCCCCTTTTCTCTTGACAACCATCGATCTATGGCTTTGTTCACAGTGCTTCAAATTCCAAGTCCAATCTTTAGGACTGACTGTCCTCACTGTCATTTTACAAGTGATGAAATCAGATCCGTTTGTTCAAACAGTGTGGTGAATATCCGTTATATCTGCACGGGTTGCCATATTAATGAATTTTGTGTCTGCACTATGCCAAAAGATATGAGAAGAGCTGTCGTTTCATCAGAGGGTAGAAAACTTTTTTATATTTCACCGCAGTGCTGAACTCATGAGGCGCATCAGACATCATAAGTGTTAGAGTTTTTAAAACCAAATATGGATGTGATTTAGATTAGGACTGCAAATAACAATTATTTTGATAATCATTTAATCTGTTGTTTATGTCTTTAAAAAGATTTTAAAAAGTCAAATTTTATTTTCGGTATTTTATAAAAAAAAAAGTTTTTACAACCTGCCCAGTGTGTGTGCGTACTAAAGAATGAAGGCTATGCTATGCATTGTGCAAAAAAGGGTCAAATATAAGGTAACACTTTAGTATAGAGACCAATTCTCACTATTACGAGGGTTATTAGAAGGGTTAAATTTGGAGTGTGTTCTGTGGGGGCTCTATGGATCGAGCTTAGTATATATATATCTATATATATATATATATCTATTATATATTTAGATATATATTAGATATGTGTGTGTGTGTGTGTTGTGGGTTTTGGTTTGTTGAAAATATGAGTTATCTAAGCAAATTCTCTCCGTTTCCTACCAGTGCCTGGGACATATAAATCGGGGTGTTTTATATTTATCAAGGGCATTTTTTTTTCCTTTAAGCACGGCATTTGCCCAATAGATTCAGTCAAGATGTCAGTTCAAATGAGTTATATTTGTTTTTTTTGTTTTTTTTATCTATAAATTCAATTATAATAATGTGATTATCTATACGTTATCAAATTAAATAATTTACATGGAAAAATACAACTTTTAAATATTTTTGGATATACAAACAAGAAATTATGGTGGAAATAATACTTTTCAACTAAATTAAAACGCCAGAAGGTGCCAGTAGTGAGCGTTTAATGAGTGAGTCATTGAGTCGTTCATTCAAACGATTAGTTCAAACGGCAGATTCATCAGATGTTTACGCATGGGCTAATGAAACTTTGACTCAACCGATTCGTTCAAGACACGGAATCAATCAGCAATGAATCGGCTGGTTGCTGTGAAATGCACTGTGTTTCCGCCTAAAATTTAAGTGACATAATATTATTGCATTTGCTTATTGAACTGTTAATTTAACTATTAAACAGTCGTAATGGTGAAATGTTGGGGTGTTGCCTAACTTACTGTATTTTAATATAAATACGTTCCATTTACATTTACCTCAGTAGCTGAGTTTATTAGTGTGCGTGTTTGATTTTCATGGAGAGGCGGCGTGAGTGCCTCAAGCAGAGCAACTATACTGTAATAGCTGCATTTAAACTTACAGTAGCTATAATCCACTTCGTCACTTAAATGTAATAAAATTCAGCATAATACTTGCGTTTTGGTGTACATCATTTATTTCTGGTACTGATGTTTAATATGTTTACTTGTCTGCTGTTAATGGAGCGTTAAAGGATCATTCACCCAAAAATGTAAAATGTTTTATGTTATCTGCTTACCCCCCAGGGCTTCCAAGATGTAGGTGACTTTGTTTCTTCTGTAGAACACAAACGAAGATTTTTAACCAAAAATTGTTGCAGTCTGTCAGTCATATAATGCAAGTGAATGGAAATCACGGCTTTGAGAATCAAAAAACAAACAAAACCAAATTAAACCCTTCGGCTCGTGACAATACATTGAGGTCTTAAGACACAAAACGATCAGTCTGTGCAACCGAAACTGAACAGTATGTATATCGTTTTTTACCTCTGATTTACTGTAATGTCCGAACTGTCTTGAGCGCGTTCTCAACAGCTGGCGCGTGACGCATCTTCTTCTTGCTTTACGGCGGATCGCAGACTTATAAGTGCATTACCGCCACCTGTCTCTCAAATGGACCATTGACACTGTTCAGTTTCTTGCACAGACCGATCGTTTTGTGTCTTTACACATCAGTGTATCGTCACGAGCCGCAGGGTTTAATTTGGTTTTGTTTGTGTAGGTTTTTTGACTCTCAAAGCCGTGATTCCCAACCACTTCCATTATAAGACTGACAGACTGCAACGGTTTGAGTTAAAAATCTTCGTTTGTGTTCCACTGAAGAAACTAAATCAACTACATCTTGGATGCCCTGGGGGTAAGCAGATAAACATCAAATTTTCATTTTTGGGTGATCTATCCCTTTAATGTCGAGCCGTGGAGTCTATGTGCCGGAGCTCAGCCCCGGACGGCCCCGGCCCAATTTAAACCCTGCTTATTAGCATGCCTATTAAACTTAACAACTACTTACTAACTGTTAATAAGCATCAAATTAGGAGTTTATTGAGGCAAAAGTCATAGTTAATGGTTTGTTAATAGCGAGAATTGGACCTTAAAATAAATTGTGACCAAATATGAATAGCCTAATACATTCTCAAACCTGCCCACCATAATAAAGTAAACAAAATCAACCACTGTATTTCAGATGTTTTTTGTCCATATGCATTATTTTCTAATGTAAAGTGGTGTAAATGGCAGATTGCTTTATTGATTGATTGATTGATTTTTATCCTTTATATCACATTTTAAACTATTTACAATGAACTCAAGATCCAGTCAGAATCGTAAAGTTTTATTATTTTCATTAGCAAATATTGTTGATTTTATTGATTAGATATTGAAGCCCAAGTTTAGATCGGTTTGTAATCTTTAGATGTTCAGACCTCAAGTTTGAGTCTGATACACCAAAAAAATCTGATTTTTGCTGCCTGCCTGTACAAATCCTGTGTAAACCAGTGGTACATAGAACTAATTTTGGGACAATTCAAGGCTACACTGCTGAAAAAAAAACCCAGCTGGGCTTAGCTGGTTTAAGCTGGTCTAGCTGGTTTTCAAGTGACCAAAACCCCTCTAAAACCACCAATCCAGACCAGCTGGGAGAAACGCAGTGGTGACTGATATCAGAGTGCCCTTGTGTTTCAGCGCACAGGCTGTCTCAGATCAGTATTCAGCATGGCTACACCTTACCATCTGATTCAACACTGCTTCTCTCCTGAAGGTTGATTGAAAGATCTCTCTCTTCTCTCCCCTCTCCACATCCATCTTTACCCCTCTGCTCTGTCTCTTTGGATATGCCTCATATTCCTGACGGTAGTTTAAAGCACACATCAGTAAATATGCACTTTGATGTGCTGCAATGGGACCGTGTGGGTGTGTGTATGTGACAGTTGCTGTGCTCCCTGGAGCGCTTGCTCTCTCTCTCTCTCTCTCTCTCTCACTCTCTGTCTTTATAAGATTTTCTGTTGTGTATTGAGCTGAGCATTCAAACATGGACAGACAGATACACAACAAACACACAGATTAAATGACTTGTGGTTCCTGCAGAGAGGGATGGCAGTCAGACGGTGGGGATTTCTAATTGAGTGGTTTGCCGTGAAGAAGCTTGTTTTACCCTTATCGCTCTCTTTCTCGGTCTCTCACACACGCATACTGATTCAGATTACGGTCTTCATCGTTATTAACATCAGAGACCAAGAGACAATCCCATGGGGACATTTTTGAGATGTTCAAAACTTCAAAATGTTTAATGTGGGAACTTTATGCAGTGAAAATGTAGTTTTAAAAGCATGTTTTCTGCACTTTTATTTTCACAAAATGAGCATAAGAAAAAATTATGTTTAAAACCATATTTACAATTTTTAGATGGATGGGTGGGTGGACAATTAGATAGATTAGCTTTTATTTTTATATTTTTTGTTTTATTTTAATATATTTTTTTCATTCCACTTTTTCCCCCACTAAAATTAGTACTTCAACTTAAACGTATTTTATTTCAGTTAGTTGCTAAGGAAGCATTTCTAATTTTCATTTAAGCTTTTGAAGTTTTCATTATTTTACTTTACCATTTATTGTCCCCCTTGAGGGGCAATTTGTTTTACAGCGGTGGAGAACAAGCACATATAAAACAAACAAATACAAAACACCACAATACATTAAATATGAATAAATATTAAAAATGTACAATAACCTAAACATGTACCTTTTCCTATTTGAATTGAGCTGGGAAATAGCACATGGAACAAATTATTATTTTTTTTCATCCAATACTTAGATTTGATTTCTGCTTTATTTCAATTAATATATATAATTTTTAAGTTTTAGTAACAGTAACAACACTGAGGTGAGTTTAGAGAATATTATTGTGATTTCAGGAGCTGTGGTGCTCACATGGATGATGCAGATATAAGTTTGGTCTGCCATGTGTCCAAAATTTCCATTCACTGAAAAGAAGAAAAAGAAAAAAAAATGACTGGCTTCTGTTTCCTATGTTTCTTAAGTGAACACTAGTATTTATATATTTATTTATTTTTCCTCCCATACTGTTGACAGACATTCGAAGACATATCTCAAAATAAAAAGAGCTCTTGAGCACAGGTCTTGAAATTTTAATATTGACACTTATCAGATGTTCCATACCTGCATATAACCTTTTCATTTTTTCCCTTCTTTATTGGAAGATTTGTGCCAATTTATGTGTTTGTATCCTTATTTTCCTGAGATGTAAGCAAAGAGTGGCATCAATTATGCTTAACAGGTGTTTGATCTGTTCTCTGTGCACTCTCTCTCAGACTCTGACAGTTAAAAGGCTCTGCAGATATTCAGTTCCTCTTGTTTGACTTCCTCTTAGATGGTCCTTTTATGTGTTTATGTGCTCACAAGCTTGTTTCAATCTGGTCTTCTCTCTTTTACATTCAGCCTGCATTTCTTTAAAGCTAGGCCGTTTCAACCGTCACCCTTATATTGATCTCAGCTTTAACGGTACACAGAGCAGTATGCATGTTTGTGTGTGAATGTAACACTTGGATAATTTTCCTCTTCTCTTTCTCAGCAACTCCTGCGAGAAATGCAGCAGATGGCCAGCCGACCATTCGCCACCATCAACGTCGCCTTGGAGACGGATGAGGAGCCGCCAGACCTGATTGGTGGAAATGTGAAGGTTAGCGTGACCTTTCATGTGGTGACATCAGAGTGGCTTTAAGAGGGAGTGCAGTTACTGCATATGCTAATGTGGGAACGAACTGAGAGCTGAGTCACTGGCTCTGTTCCAAAACCTAGTGAGCTGCGTCGCTGTCTGCTGTCTACATAAGCAACTGCCATCTAAAACAGCAACCGAATAAAAAGTCATTCGAAACTACACATAGGCAGCAACTCTTTTATGACTGGTCACTCGTGCTGTCTTAATGTGACGCACACAAGAAACTTGATTCTTTTGATTAGTTCCTCGTTAGCATATGTTGTTAATCTAAGGATTCAATGCCAAAATAAGCACAAAAATACAGATTTCCCACTTTTTCTGATTCAAAATGGTTGATTCCAAAAGATTCATGCCAACATGTTGCCAAACTAATGATTCGGTGCTCAAGTAAACACAAAAATAAATACAATAGCATGCAAATATTCACAGCAATAGTCAGTTTTTCATTAAATGCACATCAGTTATCAGTTAGGATGTCCAGTTTGCTTTGCTTTAAAATTATATCTCTGCTAATGTTGTGAAATATACAGGGAAGTATTTCAGAAGGGCTTTTCACAATTGAAATAGTTAACCCCGAGTCATTCTAAATCTCAGGTAAACTGAATCCTGGTTTATTGTGCTTCTCATTTCACACCTCAACCCTCTATGCACCCCTTGGCAATAGAACTGCCATTGGCTAGTGGATTTCTTGGTGTACTCACCAGACTCGACAGATATACAGGTGCATCTCAATAAATTAGAATGTCGTGGAAAAGTTCATTTATTTCAGTAATTCAACTCAAATTGTGAAACTCGTGTATTAAATAAATTCAATGCACACAGACTGAAGTAGTTTAAGTCTTTGGTTCTTTTAATTGTGATGATTTTGGCTCACATTTAACAAAAACCCACCAATTTGCTATCTCAACAAATTAGAATATGGTGACAATCAGCTAATCAACTCAAAACACCTGCAAAGGTTTCCTAAGCCTTCAAAATGGTCTCTCAATTTGGTTCACTAGCCTACACAATCATGGGGAAGACTGCTGATCTAACAGTTGTCCAGAAGACAATCATTGACACCCTTCACAAGGAGGGTAAGCCACAAACATTCATTGCCAAAGAAGCTGGCTGTTCACAGAGTGCTGTATCCAAGCATGTTAACAGAAAGTTGAGTGGAAGGAAAAAGTGTGGAAGAAAAAGATGCACAACCAACCGAGAGAACCGCAGCCTTATGAGGATTGTCAAGCAAAATCGATTCAAGAATTTGAGTGAACTTCACAAGGAATGGACTGAGGCTGGGGTCAAGGCATCAAGAGCCACCACACACAGACGTGTTAAGGAATTTGGCTACAAATGTCATATTCCTCTTGTTAAACCACTCCTGAACCACAGACAACATCAAAGGACCTGGGCTAAGGAGAAGAAGAACTGAACTATTGCCCTGTGGTCCAAAGTCCTCTTTTCAAATGAGAGCAAGTTTTGTATTTCATTTGGAACCAAGGTCTTAGAGTCTGGAGGAAGGGTGGAGAAGCTCATAGCCCAAGTTGCTTGAAGTCCAGTGTTAAGTTTCCACAGTCTGTGATGATTTGGGGTGCAATGTCATCTGCTGGTGTTGGTCCATTGTGTTTTTTGAAAACCAACGTCACTGCACCCGTTTACTAATAAATTTTGGAGCACTTCATGCTTTTTTCTGCTGACCAGCTTTTTGAAGATGCTGATTTCATTTTCCAGCAGGATTTGGCACCTGCCCACACTGCCAAAGCACCAAAAGTTGGTTAAATGACCATGGTGTTGGTGTGCTTGACTGGCCAGCAAACTCACCAGACCTGAACCCCATAGAGAATCTATGGGGTATTGTCAAGAGGAAAATGAGAAACAAGAGACCAAAAAATGCAGATGAGCTGAAGGCCACTGTCAAAGAAACCTGGGCTTCCATACCACCTCAGCAGTGCCACAAACTGATCACCTCCATGCCACGCCAAACTGAGGCAGCAATTAAAGCAAAAGGAGCCCCAAGTATCGAGTACATGTACAGTAAACGAACATACTTTCCAGAAGGCCAACAATTCACATTTTTTTTTTATTGGTCTTATGAAGTATTCTAATTTGTTAAGATAGTGAAATGGTGGGTTTTTGTTAAATGTGAGTCAAAAATCATCACAATTAAAAGAACCAAAAAAACTACTTCAGTCTGTGTGCATTGAAATAATTTAATACACGAGATTCAGAATTTGAGTTGAATTACCGAAATAAATGAACTTTTCCACGACATTCTAATTTATTGAGATGCACCTGTATATGAATATATGAAAGATTTGAAATCGTATTTTCTTTACAAAATGACAGCCCTTTATAAAGATACATTCATTTGTATTGCCACCTGCATGTTATTCTCGCCCACTACTGAAGTAACCAGCCGGCAGTGCTTTCTGATTAGTCTTAAAGGTTGAATAATTTTGAACCAACTCAAAAAGAATATAATTTGCATGCAATTCAAAAGAATATAATTTGCATGTAGTTCATCAATTCTTCATGATATGTAAGACTCTATTTGTTCTCTTTTTGCATGTGTGAGAGAAACAGATTGCTCATTTAAGCGACAGTGAGGGCACCTACACACTAGAGTTTTCAGTCTGTCAAATACCCTGCTCATCCATTGATTTCAATGGAAATAGTGCATTCGCTTTGCTGTAAAGTGACAATAGATGTTACTTAGTCAACTACCATTGGATAAATACAGCACACAACAGGTTTAGATGACATTGGTTGTGTTGTATGTTTGTTTTTGCATACAATCCGCAATAGAAAGAGGTTTCTTTCCATTATTTGATGGTACATAGTCCTTGTATTACATCACATTCAGTACAGATTTCAAACTTACATTCACAACTCGTAAAATATATATAAAAATATAATTTCTTTTTCTGATGAAGATTCAGCAATGGGGGAATACTATGCTGAAAAATGGTGCAGAATGCATTGATATGGGGAAATTGCTTGGTACATTATGAAAATATTTACGTTAAATATTAACAACAGGGCCCAATCTATGCAGTTGACCGAGTTAGTTTTCCATGTAGGCTATATTTTCATGCACCCACTGAAAATAGGAATTGAGTAAAAGATCAATCATGGTATTTTAAGAATTGATATCTAGATAGTTGAAATAAAGACTGCGATTAATTGGAAAATCTAGGTTTTACCCAACACTATAAATGAAATAATTCTATCGATTTTAAAGTGGCAAATAAAACATATTTCCCTCAAATCACAAAGCTCTCCAAAATGAATTCTAGGATTGTATCTTTGGAGGATACATGTGATACTACCTGACAACTTGGCCAAAATGAGGTACATTATAAGGGAGTATAGATTTTTTGGAATGTGCCTCAAGAATTGTCTTGTTAGGCAGCTCACTGGGTTTTAGAACAGAACTTCTGTGTTTTAAGTGTTTTTAGGAACTCCGCAACTTTAAAACCATCACACTTTCATTGTCTAGTTTTGACAGCTTTGTTTAATTCTGTTTACTTTATTTTCAAGGCTTCTTGACCCCTCTATGAGATTTGCAACTAATAACTGCATTACATAGTATTACAGCTATATTTGATTTCAGGAATTGTTGGTTTGTAATTACTGTTTTGTTTTGTTTTTTGTCCTAACACTGTAATGACAGCCCTAGAGTGAAGATCCAATTTAGATTTACATCTTTCCTATGTTCTCACTCCTGCTCCATCAGTGTCCTATGCTCACGATCAAGGTTTAAAAGTAATTACAATCCAGCCATCCTTGATAGCAAAATGCTATAAATGCAGTTATTTCTCTCAAATCTCATAGAAGGACCCAGAGGGTGTGAAACTAAAGTAAACACAACTAAACAAAAAGCGATGCACACAGGAGCTCAGTGGACATCAGAACATTCAGTGCTGTAGTTTGTGGCCTCTGACACACTGAGTATGCATCTGCTTTCTCTCTCACTCACTCACCGTCACTCTCGTTTTCTTTAATTATAAGAGTTAATTAAACAGAACCTGTCTTCTGCTTGCTCAGTCTGGTTGCCTCAGATAATCGCCTGAGCCGAACCGTAACGAACGCATATATATATAAATATATAAATGCATACATACAGCAATACGCCCCTCCATACTCATGCAGATGCTCTCAGAGGCTGTAATTGAATTTTACTAGGAGTTTCTTCTTTTTGTGTGCTGGAGGAGTAGGTGTGTATGGCGTGAAAGATAAATGCCGTTCCCCCCTGCTCTGAATTGACAGTGGGAAAGTGCGAGGAGGAGAGAGATAGAGAGGAGCGAGGGGGTGAACTGGCCTCGGTAGGATAAGAAGTGGCTTAAAGAGAAGAATATATGAAGAGAAGGAGGGATGAATATGCAAGTGGGCTTGTACACAGGTGTGTGAGTGTGGTGTATCCATTGTGGTGGTGGGGGTAGAGGGTGGGGAGAATGTGTGAATGAGGGGTTGGAGAGCCGCAGTAAGCATGCAAACAGTCTTTTTGATGCATATGCGCTAATATCACGCATACACACAACACACACTGGGGAAACTCGGCAGTTAGGTAAAAAGAACAAGTGTGTGTGTATAAAAGGGTTTATGTAAGGCTTGGGACTAAGGGCAAAATGAGAGTGTGAAATGGGTCAAAGCTGGAATATGATTTGTGCATGTGTTCAAAAACAGAAGGTCAGGTGCTTTCAGCCCTGCTCCACACATGCATTAAAAATACTTACACAAAATTACAATGGTTTCTGTGCATGTACCGTGATATTCTTTGAAGCACAGTACCTTGGAATATAGCAGTCACTCCAGTACACTGGTACAATATATGTCATAGTAATACATTAAAGGGTAATGTTTTTTTCCTTTAAAATGTTTTCTGGTGCTGTTGTTTTGCCACTGTTAAAAGGATAGTTCACCCAAAAATGTAGTTAATTACTCACCCTTATGTCATTCCAAACCACTAAGACCTTCATTCATCTTCGGAACACAAATTAAGTTTCTGTGCCTTGATCGTAGTAGTACCCTTGCTGTCTATAGGGCCTTTCGCACCGCTTTAGTTCCAGAACTAAATGTACAGTACTAAAGTACTGGGACGATTTTGCGCGAACTATTTCCCAGTACCATTTAAAGGGTTGCATTCGCACCGACAGTGTGTACTAAGAAGTGACGTAAGCCGGTCGACAGCGACGTCATTTGTGCGCGGCGTTCAACAACGTAAACAAAGAAGAACAACATTAACAACAGGAGGATGGAGGACGCTGTGATCGGAGCGGTGTTTGTTGTGTCTCGTGGGTTTCACAATAATGGACATGGAAAGTCGACGTATATGTAAAGCGATTGAAAGAACGGAAAGGAGGACTAAGAATCTCCAACGACAACTGGCAGTGCTACATTTGCTACAAGTGCCTGCACTTCAGCGTCCGTCCATCTATCGCTGTTCTCCATACTTGCGAAATAAGTTGACACAATGTTTACAGTATGTTTACACGGCGTTTTAAATCATGGCGGGTGAGGGCGTTTTCATACGCGTTTGGCCAATCAATGTCTACTTACGTCACGATTAGTACCAGTTGTGCTGGTTAGACCCTGCTCCGGAGTAGGAGCTAATTTGGTTTTCGAAAAAGGCAGTCCGGTACTAAAATCGCACCCAGTTCCGGCGGTGCGAAAACGCCAAAAACTGGGTAGTTCCACAATTAGTTCTGGTACTATGAAAAGGTTCCCGCGGTGCGAAAGGCCCTAGGGAGGTTCAGAGAGCTCTCGGATTTCATCAAAAATATCTTAATTTGAGTTCAGAAGATGAACAAAGGTCTTGCATGTTTGGAACGACATGAGGGTGAGTAATTAATTCAAGAATTTGCATTTTTGGGTGAACTATCCCTTTAAGAGGTGGAGGGGCTAAAATTATAATACAGTATTATAATACCAGTGTCACAGGTGTGCGTATATCAGCTGTTTTAGAGTGATTTTGAAAATTTGACTGAACAAGTCAAATTCAGAGTCAGAACTGTCCATGTGTTTTAATAATGTCATTTATATGTACAATGGGGTCCAAATGTCTGAGACCACAATGAAAACCTTCATTTTTTTCTGTCAAGTCTGGAATTCCTTTTTAAGATTTTAAAAGAATATGAAATATACAGGTGCATCTCAATAAATTAGAATGTCGTGGTAAAGTTCATTTATTTCAGTAATTCAACTCAAATTGTGAAACTCGTGTATTAAATAAATTCAATGCACAAAGACTCAAGTAGTTTAAGTCTTTGGTTCTTTTAAATCACATTTAACAAAAACCCACCAATTCATCTCAACAAATTAGAATATGGTGACATGCCAATCAGCTAATCAACTCAAAACACATGCAAGGGTTTCCTGAGCCTTCAAAATGGTCTCTCAGTTTGGTTCACTAGGCTACACAAGCATGGGGAAGACTGCTTATCTGACAGTTGTCCAAAAGACAATCATTGAAACATTCATTGCCAAAGAAGCTGGCTGTTCACAGAGTGCTATATCCAAGCATGTTAACAGAAAGTTGAGTGGAAGGAAAAGTGTGGAAGAAAAAGATGCACAACCAACCGAGAGAACCACAGCCTTATGAGGATTGTCAAGCAAAATCGATTCAAGAATTTGAGTGAACTTCACAAGGAATGGACTGAGGCTGGGGTCAAGCCATCAAGAGCCACCACACACAGACGTGTCAAGGAATTTGGCTACAGTTGTCATATTCCTCTGGTTAAGCACTCCCGAACCACAGACAACGTCAGAGGCGTCTTACCTGGGCTAAGGAGAAGAAGAACTGGACTGTTGCCCAGTGGTCCAAAGTCCTCTTTTCAGATGAGAGAAAGTTTTGTATTTAATTTGGAAACCAGGGTCCTAGAGTCTGGAGGAAGGGTGGAGAAGCTCATAGCCCAAGTTGCTTGAAGTCCAGTGTTAAGTTTCCACAGTCTGTGATGATTTGGGGTGCAATGTCATCTGCTGGTGTTGGTCCATTGTGTTTTTTGAAAACCAAAATCACTGCACCCGTTTACCAAGAAATCTTGGAGCACTTCATGCTTCCTTCTGCTGACAGCTTTTTGAAGATGCTGATTTCATTTTCAGGATTTGGCACCTGCCCACACTGCCAAAAGCACCAAAAGTTGGTTAAATGACCATGGTGTTGGTGTGCTTGACTGGCCAGCAAACTCACCAGACCTGAACCCCATAGAGAATCTATGGGGTATTGTCAAGAGGAAAATGAGAAACAAGAGACCAAAAAATGCAGATGAGCTGAAGGCCACTGTCAAAGAAACCTGGGCTTCCATACCACCTCAGCAGTGCCACAAACTGATCACCTCCATGCCACACCGAATGAGGCAGTAATTAAAGAAAAGGAGCCCCTACCAAGTATTGAATACATGTACAGTAAATTAACATTCCAGAAGGCCAACAATTCACTAAAAATGTTTTTTTTATGGTCTTATGAAGTATTCTAATTTGTTGAGGATAGTGAATTGGGGGTTTTTGTTAAATGTGAGTCAAAAACATCACAATTAAAAGAACCAAAAACTTCCTTCCGTCCCTTCTTCGCCTTTACAAAATACTTCAGTCTGTGTGCATTTAATTTATTTAATATACGAGTTTCACAGTTTGAGTTGAATTTCTGAAATAAATGAATTTTTCCACGACATTCTAAGTTATTGAGATGCACCTGTATATGGTACTGCTGCCCTTTCTTGGTCAACAAATAAAATAAGACATAGATCTTGAGCACTTATTTGTACAGGCATCAGATGTTGTTGCTTATTAAATGAAACTCAAGATGCTCTTTGGATCATTCTCAAATTATGCTTTTTTAAACAGAAATTAACACTTTTATTAAACAAGAATGCATTAAATATATCAAAAGTAAAGATTTATATTGTTAAAGAGATTTCAAATAATGAACTTTCTATTCACCCAAGTAAGGTTTTCACAAAAATATTAAGCTGCACAACTTATCTTAAGCAGCAAATCCGCATATTAGAGTGATTTCTGAAGAAACATGTGACACTGAAAGCTTGAGTTATGATGCTGAAAATTCAGCTTGGCATCACCGCAATAAATTACATTTTAAAATATATTAAAGTAGAAAACATTTATTTGAAATTTTAATTTTTGATAATATTACTGTATTTATGATCAAATAAACAGTCTTGGTGAGCATAAGAGACTTCAAAATATAAAATATTGCCAAACCAATATTTTGAATGGTAGTATAAATTTTTTATTTAAAATTCACTCTTTGGTTTAGAATATATATAATGTAAAAATAACTTTTTTATTAAATGAAAAAAATTTAAGCATTTTTTTTTTTTGTAACCGTTTGTCTTTTTTCCCTCACAGTCTGTGCCTAAGCCCATAGCTTTGGAGCCCTGTTTTGGGAATAAGGCAGCAGTGCTCTCCATCTTTGTTAGATTACCCAGAGGTCTCGGAGGTATTCCTCCTCCAGGACAGTCAGGTGGGTCGGCGAGCCAATGCATTTGGCCCCCACACTGACTGCTGAACATTTTTACACTCTCTGTAAAGAGGCCATTATACTGATGCTCAGAAACACCTCTTTGTCTTCCTCTCTTCTCAGGTCTGGCAGTAGCTAGTGCATTAGTGGACGTCTCTCAGCAGATGTGTCTGGGATATAAGGAGAAGTCGGGAGGGTTGCGTAGCCGCAAGCAGCAGCCATTAGCACAGCCCGCCACCTGCGTCTGACATTTACCCCTCAACCCCTGACCTCGGACCCCTGCCAGGACGCTTATGGCTGGGTTGCGTGGTTTAGCCAAGCCAAGCGGACTCTGATTGGAGAAATTTAATTTCTCCTGGCCCAAGCTGAGAGAACACTACAGGAAATTAACTCTTATGTGACCCTGACTGATAGGATTTATCCTGGGCCACTTTATGATATTTAACTTATTTCAGTTATTTTATTCAATTTTTACAATCAGGAAGAAGAATCCTTGCACTGCTGCATCTCTGATGAAGGCAACACACACAGACAAAATTTTCTTCTGGAGACTTCTTTGGCTGCATGGCTATAACACAAACACAAACACACACCTGCATATAGTACAGAATGTCTTTTAGAGGCATATAGTATGTCTATGTCTGTTTAATCATGGCAGTAGTCGTCAAAAATTGCTTTTATTTCTTAATTATTAATCACGTCTCTGATTTGATGTGCAGGAATAAGACACCGCTAACTAGTATGTTTACAAGCGTTTTACTTTATAGGTCATCTGTGATGACTCTCCCAAGTATTTCATGTTTGTCCCAATAAGAGGATCTACATTTTAGCTTTTTCACATCCTTTCATTCTCTTCTGAATTACCTCCTTTCACATGTTCATGTAGAGATCTGAGACATCAGTGTTTATGTTTGCCATAATGATAGTGCTGCTTCTGCTTTTATCATTTATTTCCTCTCACTTCTCTCTTATCTGAAATCTCAACCCATTTCTCAGGCACATTTCAAGGAAGGCAGAAATAAAAGGCGACTGCAGGCAGGCAGCAGGGTGGAATTAGAGAGCGAACAAGGACCTTGTTTGGGTTTCTCGAAATGTCAGATGTCATTTTGGGCTGGCGAAGTATTATCTGCATACACAAATGCACAAACCTGGACCTGCGTCGGATACCGGGGGGTACTCTCCAGGATATGGAGTGGATTGCCTTGTGCAAAGGAAAGGTCAGAGATAGAGTGAGCAAATGTGACATTATGAAATTTAAACCGGTGTAAGTGCGTGTAGCGGCGCAGTCATTACATCTTTCATTATCCTGGTGCGCGGCTGTTTCGAGATGGCACAGATGACCTGCTTGCCAGTTCTCGGTGCGTTTAGAGTGCCATGAATAAAGGGACACAAGTCATTAGACCAGGACCAAACATCTAGTATTGAGAGTCCAAACAGGATGTTACTAATCTGTCCGTGATCTCAATGGAAAATTCATGTCCGGTGACACCCATCAGGTGCGAATGTAAGCCAGAATGTCGTAGAGAGACCATTTATGTTTTTTTTCTCGCGATCTGTTAGGGTCCAAAAGGGAAAGCGCACTCACACGCACACACAAAGTGGTCTAATGAAAGGAGCTGGTCTCTCTTCCTTCAGATGGAAGCTAATTCTCACATTGCTTTTCTCTGTAAGCCTCAAACAGTACTCCTCACACACCGACCGCACCTGATACTGTAGATACGGAGTCTGTAGTTTGTTAATATGTATAATGTAGCAGCAAGTGCACTCAAGTTTTTGTACATAGTGATGGACAGTAATGTGAATGCCGTCTATGTTAAGCGACTTACTGCACTTGGCAGGTGGAGTGTCCCAGGCTTTTGAAATGTGACTGCATTGCAGCTTCTTTTGTATGTAAGATGGCGAATGTCATGAACAAACTTTAAACTAGCTGCCTACTTTAGAAAAAAAATAAGACCTGGAAATTTAAACTGACCTTGTAATTATATGCGTACATAAAGAATGAAATAGAACATTTTGTCTATAATTAAATGGTAAAATGAAGACGAGTGCCTGTAAATCTGTTGTTCTAATGTTGAGTGAAATTGCAGTGTTCTTGGTTAGCTTATCACCCATCGTTTATTTAATGAGATAATGAGCTACCTATGGCGTTTTTTTAACTATTGAGTAATTTATGTAGCTCAAGGGGAAACGGCACGGTACAGTACGGCATCTAATGTACATTGTTTTATCTTCATTGCATAGTGTGCTGTTGGAAGCATTTAAGCTTGTCTCTCACAACAGGACAGATGAAATGCATTTGTTATCTCCTTATTATCAGCAGGCGGATGTGGATAAACAATATCGTGACAACTTCTTCAGCTCGGCATGAGCGTTTATCCAGTGCCTCTTCAGAGATTTTCCAAATGGGATTATGAGGGAGCTTTCAAAGTCTCCCCGCCCAGATATTTTACAGATACTTTACGGCTTTATAATTGAATGGAAATTCTCACCATTAGCTGTGTGTTTGCATTTTATCAAACACATTGGCAGGAATCCAGAAACAGAGGGTGAATATTCTTTTCACAAATGCCCTCTGTAAAATGGTCATTGGGGCCTGTGCAGTCTCAGAGGTCTTGACCTTCTCGACTGTATGCAGCGATTAAAATCATTCGTCATAATTTGGACAATTTTCTGTTGAATTAATATTTCATTGTAGTGAAAATGTTTCAGGTTTAATTATTATGAATGTGATGTTTAGCTGACCCACATTTTGCTGGCATCTGTTACTGCATGATTTTTCCATTTCTAAAACAAACAAACAAAAAGAACATTCCTTAAAGTTACAGGACCCAGGAAGTCATCGTTTGGACTCGTTAACCGCATGCCGTGAGTACATCATGTAAATCATATCATTCCATTTACTCAGTTTTTACACAAATTGTAGTGTTGCCTGTATTTGTCAATTTCAGCCATTTAACTCTAAGCAAAGTTATTTTAAGGGAGAATGATCAAACATATTTTTCTTTATTTTGTGGAAAGTATGTTATGTAAATTATAGCTTAATTTACATTTTTAATTGTTTAGGCTACATATTTTACGTTTTACTTAGGAAAAATTGCTTGAAAAAAACATAAAATTAAAAACTTGACAGTCAGCATTTTCTGAAGCTTAAAAGGATAGTTCACCCAAAAATGAAAATTCTATCATTAATTACTCACCCTCTTGTTGTTCCAAACCCATTAAGACCTTAGTTAATCTTCGAAACACAAATTACGATATTTTTGGATGAAATCCTAGTTTTCTGACCCTGCATAGACAGCAACATGTGACTACCTTGTTCAAGGCCCAGAAAGGTAGTAGGACATTGTTAAAATTGTCCATGTGACATCAGTGGTTAAACCGTAATGTTATGCAGCTACGAGAATACTTTTTGTGCGCCAAAAATAAAAAAATCAGTTTTATTCAACAATTTCTTCTCTTCCGCATCAGTCTTTGCTGCCATTCACGAGAGTATACTACAATGCATGCGTGCGGTGCTGCAGATGGAGGAGCCAGCATTCTGGCATTCTCGTAGCTTCATAAAATTACGGTTGAATCACTGACGTCACATTGACTATTTTAATGATGTCCTTACTACCTTTCTGGACCATAAAACATTTCAGTTGTGTTGCTATATGCAGGGTCAGAACGCTCTTCGATTTCATGAAAAATATTTTAATTTGTGTTCTGAAAATGGACGTGAGGGTGAGTAATTAATGACAGAATTTACATTTTTGGGTGAACTATCCCGTTAAAAGACATTTTTCAACCCCCTCAACAAGAGATTATTTCTTCTGTTGAGCACAAAAGGTGTTTTGAAGAAAATGGGTAACCAAGCAGCTGCTGGTCCTCATTGTCTTTGATTATATATTTTTCCCAACTCTGAAAGTAAGTGGCTACCAGCAACTGTTTAGTTACCAACATTCTTCAACATATCCTCTTTTGTGCTCAACAGAAAATAGAAATTCAGAAATATAATGACAGTATAACAATAAAAATTTCAGCTTAAGTGTGACTTGGTGTCCGCGTGCCCATGTTGTCCTCCTCCCGAGTCCAGATATCCTTCATATTTCCTTGAGTATGTCTTGCGGCAGTAGCACAACACTGTTACATGTGGGCGTTTTATTTTGTTGGGGGTTGTTAGTCTGAAGGGCAGTGTAGATGTGTGTGCTGACCCAGACAATGCTCATAGGTGACAATGCAACGACTGTGCTCCAAATAAATGAGGGTTACTTCACTCCCTCAGTTACTCATTACCCCCTCAGCTTGAGCTGATCGGCAGGCCCGCACACAATCTACACCCGCAGAACTTGAAGAATTACAACATCAATCATTCATGAAGCCCCTCTAATACTTAATGCCATTTTTGGCTAATTTGGTAACATTCGGTAATGATTTCAGCTATTTTTAAGAATTAAATCACAGTATTTATTCCAAATCAAACATGTATGACTTTCTTCTGTAGGGCAAACAAAAATACATGTAAATATTAAAGAATGTTCTCATCGCTATTTTCCATATAGTTTCCAAATAGTTTCAATTATCATCTTAGCATATTTTCACCATATTATAATCAATTGCTTAGGTTTTCCCCCAAAAATCAATGCATAACAAACATATGCTCTTGCTTTATGTACATATTTGGACACACAAGCATTAGTCTGTACATCCGTATCTGGCAGGTTTATTTTTCAGGAAATAACAAGTAAAATCCACAATTTCCACCCATTTGACAGAAATGCTTAGCCCCGTTTTGTGATGCAGGTCGCAGGCTGATTGGTCAATAGTCTCTGAAGTTTGTTAGAGGTCAACGCATTTATTTTTCACTCACCTTGTTTGTCATCACAGGACACTTGAGAATAAAAAAAGCAACACAACTGCAGATGCCAAGTGCTCATAGGATGGGGACGCAGAAAACTGGCGTCAATCACTGGAGAGAATCAACATACCCTCGTTGTGCTCGTTTTGATTGGAGGAGACGAACAGTGAGTGAGGAGATGGGATTAAGCTGCTTGACTTCACATGAACAGGAAGTGTTTTTTCTTTAACAGGGTGTTTTGTGCTTCGTTTTCCATTTGCAATAAGCAGTTTGATGTAGGTGAATTATACAAGAACTGCTCAGTGATCATGGCATTCATCAAGATACTTAAGCTCTTCTGCTCTTCATATCTGTGACATTTTCTTAGCAAACCATGCACTCCAAGACTGCTGGGAGAAACAGCCTACATCTAAACAATACAGCCACATTACAAAAATAAAGACCGTCTCAGTAACCCACTGAAAGAGCTCTCATCGCAGACACTTTTAGTGCATTACATCAGTTTCCTTTCTCTTAACGCTTGTTCTTGTGCTTCTTCAAGCAAACATCGCAAAACACACTTCTATCCGGATGAATATACAGCACACGTACCAACACCATCCATTTGAGAGAGCTGGGGAAAAATAGATATTAAAATATGGATGATGAACAGGTAGAATTTAGTTTTTTTTTTGTGTGTGTGTGTGTGAAATTTGTAGCATAGGCATGACTCAGCCACCCGTCGACTACCTTTCAGTCACTCGCTTTGAAGAGAGGGGGTTTTATCTTACACGGGCACCATCTTCAGTTCAAATTAAGAGAGAGAGACACGCACAATTATTTAAACTCTTGAAATCAGTCATTGTGAACACCCAGACAATGAATCACTATGTTGCATTGAGGAATGGAGCAGGGTTTGATATATTTAGAGAGTTTGGCGGTTTTTGTGTCCTCCCCGAATGAGTTATTGTGATGCGGAAGTTGAAACTCATGAATACACGCACGCTGTCTCAGTTCTGTGGTGCTTTGATTAGTTACTTGATTTTAAAGTTAGAGAGCCAGCAGCAGGAAGGGGAGGAGCCACATTACCATGGCCAGGTGGGCCGCTGCAGGACTGGCATCATAGAGATCAGGGGACGGGAGCGTGGAGTCGCCCCACAGTCTGTCTCTCTCGTTCATCTGCAGAACAAAAAGAGCAAGTGAGATCTGTTTTATCATCTCATCATTTCTTTCTTGGTTCTGTCTTTTATTGGTATCACATCACAGACAGATACAGTACTAAATGGATTCATCTCTAATGGACCAGTAGTGTGTATAGTCATAAAACATGAACAGACTTCTCAACTTTTAAAAGAAAGATAACGATGCTTCCCATGTCTTTTGCTAAAAGTCTCACAACATTTATTTGATTAAAAAACATAAGTAATGTGAAATATCATTACAATTTAAAATAACCGATAACTATTTTAATATCTTTTAAATGTAATTTATTCCTGTGAAGGCAAAGTTGAATTTTCAGCCACCATTAATCCAGACTTCAGTGTCACGTAATCCTTAAGAAATCACTCTAATATGCTGATTTATGCTCATTTTGTGGAAAATGATTTTTCAGATTTTTTTCAGGATTCTTTGATGAATAGAAAGTTCAAAAGAATATAATTTATATGAAACAGAAATCTGGAAAAAAAATTATACATTTCTTTTAGAAAATAATCTTAGTGATCGCAGTAGTGTTAGGTTATGTGATGTTTCATCCTCAAAAGCCGTGAAAAAATATGAAAAAGAAAAGAATGTGTGCCTGATTATAAATACAGGCTTTGTTGAGTGAATGATTGGTTTCTGAGAGCATGAAACTTTCAAAATTCTATTTTAAATAATAAACAATTTTGGCATCGTGTTGTAATCACCACTTAAAGTCCAATGTAAAATCTGGATCCTGATTGAAACCAATTAAGAACCACTGCATTACAAAACAGCAAGACAGTATACAACTGGTCTTAGCTGGTCTTCCAGTCTGGTCCAGACCATCTGACAAATCCCCTCTAAAATCACAAAACCAGACTATTGTGGTAAGCTTGGCCAGTCAGGGAAACAGACAACAGTAATCATGTAGGCTGGTTTACACTGTTTCTTTCAGTAGGGAGACTATAACACACATCTATGGCTTTGTTCTGACAGACATGAAAAGCATATCTGACTCCAATCCATTTAGCTGTTTGCACTCTGAACAGCAAAAAAAAAAAAGAAGAAATCCAATTTTTACAAACCCAAACCATATCCATATGTGATTTGAAATCCGATTAAAACAGTATACATTTTTCCAAATGCGTTACAGTCTGGACAGTCAGAACGGATTTTAAGTAATTTTTGCAACACAATATGTATGCAATGTCATACACAATGCAAATCTGTGTTCGCTCACAAGAAAGCTTGAATGAATAGGCAACATGAATGATCGGTTTTACCCGGTTTGAAATCTAGCAGGAACACAGCGAGTTAGATTTTCAAAAGGTCCTAAAATGCATACTGGCACTCAGACGGACCAGGATAAAGGCCTGTACCTGTGTGGGCATCTGTGGACGCAAGATGTTCTGCTCGGTCTGCATGCCAGAACCAATGGTGGTAGTGGTGGTCTCGGTGCTGGTAACTAAGATCTGGTTGTAAGTGTTCGTGTTGGAGCCTGGAGCTTGGTTGGTCGCAGATTTCAGGTCTGAGTCGTTCCCGAAAGCCAGGATGGCGTTCTCTGTTTGAAAGGAGGGGAGAGAGTCAGATTCACAGCCCTGCAGATGAACACGTCTGGAAGGCAGTCATGCCTCAGTTGGCTTTCTGTTCCAGACGTGTGTCTCTTTCAAAATGGGTTTGGAATTCATCAACATGCTTTCTTACAATAACAACAACAAAACACACTCGGGTGAACCAGAGAGGACTGGCTTGTATATAAATTATGCAGCATAAATGTTGTCAGAACAGCATTCAGGATCATAAACTCCATTATCTGATTCATGCTCTAAATATAGTTTGTTTATATAGTAGAATATCCCTATATTACCAATCGGCTAATCCTGCCCTCCAGAACTATATTAAAAAAAACACTTGTATTTCTTAACGGCTTGGCATTCGTCCTTATTTCTTTGCCCAAGTCTTCCATTTTCTTTCTTATCTTTTATTTTCGTTCAGTGTGTTTTCCCTTGGGAAAGATTGGATGCATAAAATGGAGTGTGTGCTTGAGTGTGCCTCTGTGCGTGTGGGTTTGAAAGAAGTTTGATTACTTCTTGTATCTTGATGTTTAAAGCAAATCTTACCTGTACTAAAACACCCGTGTGTATTCATTTTGAAATATTCTTTACAGTCACCCATGTACTGGCAAAATTACCTTTGATATTAAACCTAAATATGGATTTCCATTCACACTCCTCTTCAATTTCTCTCATTTTATTGGCTATATAGGGTGTATAAAAGAGATGGTCACGGGACCGAAGAAGTGATTATTGTCGGGCAGACCATATGAAGGATAAAATCTGAATGAGTCATTATACCTTGATCGTAGCATGGATTGGGTCCTGAAGAGATATATTCTCTACAAAAAGTACACAGTCAAACACCTCAATACGGGACAGTAGCTTGGAAAATAAATGGCTCAACAACAATTATAAAAATACATTCGCAAGTTAAACTGTTTGAAAACAGAAAAATCGAGATGCTTATGCGGCGGAGAAAGGGGGGGGAAAAGAATATAGGTAAGTACAATATCAGACACTAGCATTCACACCATTGTGCGACTTGGCAGGCTTCTGTAATTGAAGACCAACTAAAGGGGACTGCGTTGGAGCCGCAAGGGTGATGAAGCGAGAAGAGAAAAGAGCTCCACAAGGACTGTGGTACATTTATGTAGTATTAAACAAGGGCCGAAAATCGGGTAAGCAGGATTCCAGTGGTGTCCGGGGATAAGGCTTGCTATTCTATTCACAGAACCTGAATCAGATTTTTATATGACTTTGTCTCTCTTATTTTTCTTTTCAAGAAATATCTCCTCAGGAGGCATGACCATCGCTTTTTGGTGTTGGTTTCTTCTTTTATCATTGGAGTTTGTGAAGTTTCGGGGAGGAAACGGGGTCTAGGGAGTGCGGAAGGGGAAGGACTGCGGGTAGAGGGGGCAAGGAATGGGAGTGGGGTGGAGATCGGAAGGCATAGTAGTCAAGCCTTTGGATGAGAGAGAGGGACGAGGGCGAGGGGGGGGGCGAAAACACACTATATTAACGGAAAAAACCCCCCAGGGGGCAGGGAGGACGGAAAGAACAGAGGGAGGCCCCGTTTGACAAGATGCAGAAATGGACGGCGGGGGGGGCCCAGAAGTATGCCTGATAACAACGGCAGGCGCAAAAGACGCCCGAGCATGGAGGATACTGGGGAAAAGCCGAGTACTAAGGGGGCAAAACCCCGGTCGTACGGCGTAAAGCAAATACGCGGCTGCGTTGTTTTGTGTGTGTGGTGTTTTTTGGGTTGTAAATCATGTCTGTGGACCGGCCCCGGCTGTTGGCCAGAAAAGCGGCCAGCCGCCGGGACTCTAAACAGCGGTTGGGGGGCGGGACGATCACGGAGTGGGACGATGCTCTCTCTGATCTTTGCAGCGTGACCCATAAAGTGGCGACTCGGATACTTTTTTGTATTACGGGGGGGGGGGCGGGGACGGGGCCCCGTGCCAAGAGTGCGGGGGTGGCACAGAACAAAACGCGGGCACCAACAGGGGCGGACACACGAAGGCGCGGTCCTTGCGTTTTTTGGGGTCACAAGGTGGTCCGGAAAAACACACGAGGAAAAAAAAAAAAAAAACTAGTGCGGTTGGGGGGTCGTGGGGGTTTTTTGGGTGGAGGGCGGGAAGGAACGGCGAAAGAAAGCGCAGGGGGGGGGAGAGCGGGGGGGCACACAAGAGACAAAAGAAAGCAAGAACCACGCGCGGGTGGCGCCGCGAGCGGGGAACTCGAAGAGGGGCGTACTCGCGGGGCAGCCAAAGGGACAAACGGACATGGGGGGCGCAAACGGGCGGCCAGGCGGAGACGGGGACCCGCGGGGCGCGGCAAGTAAAAGGACGCGCCGGGGGGAGGGGAACGACATAGGAGGGGGCAGGAGATGAGAAGAGATCCTTGCCCGTCACCAAGGAGCTAAAGCATGGACGCGCGCGGGGCGCAGACGCGTGCAGAAAAAGGCGGACAACAAAGACGGGGTGCGCCGTGGCCAGCACGGTGCCGGGGGGGAGAGAGGCACGGGGGACCGGAGGATAGCCCGTTAAACCTGGAAAAGGCGAGGGCAGGAGATGCACCGGGAACGGAAAGCGCAGGGCAGAAGGGGGTGCCTCGGGGCGCAGCGCTGTGGTGAAACCGGCATGGCAGTGATATGCGAGGACATAGTGAGGGGGGTGGGGCACCGCACGGCGCCACCGGATGAAGCGAACGTGGGGAGGAGGAGGGGCAGAGCTGGAAAGTAAGCCCGGTGCGCAACATCGCCATAACGGACAAAAACCCCCAGCACTGCCACGTGGGAGGGCTCCCGAGAGCTGACACACCTGTCAGAGCTGCCGCTCACTAAGTGAGCGGAGGAGTAAAGCGGGGGGAGAAATGAGGGAGACATACAAAATGTGGAGGGCTGGGGGTACTCCAGGACAGATTTGAGAGCCACTCAGTTAAGCCATAGCGTCTTAATCGCCCCCATAAGTCATAACCCCCCCCCTCCATGTAATCTAATGAATATGTGAAACTAAACTACATCAATTAACCTTTCAAATAAATTTTCCAAAGTATTGTTTCGCATAATTTAAGGAGTGCGTATCATACGGATTATGTAACAGTGGTTCGTTTTCTAACAAGTTGACTTTGACTATGTGATGCTATAAAAACGGTGTGGCGTCATGACTGTGAGCTTGCGATTGGGTCTGCATGAGTTTTACGAGACGTGTTTCGCGGCTCCCCTCACGATCACTACTGTGCAGACTATGCTCCAAATGACATCATTTTCCCAAGATGACAGCGGCCATACAGAATGTTTTGGCTTCACTCTTCTATAGTGAAAGGAAGTGGAGACAAATCGTCCATCGCTTTTTTGACATCTGGTGGCTGTCATCGAC
Source organism: Sinocyclocheilus anophthalmus (assembly GCA_018155175.1). Classification (NCBI taxonomy): domain Eukaryota; kingdom Metazoa; phylum Chordata; class Actinopteri; order Cypriniformes; family Cyprinidae; genus Sinocyclocheilus; species Sinocyclocheilus anophthalmus. The sequence continues at coordinate 284,611 of JADLZN010011644.1, read as the reverse complement.
TCGCACCCATGTGTCTGACTTGGAATAACGATTCTATGTCTTGGAATATATGACCCAATAAGATTTCACGCAGCACTGTATGCTGAACAAGTAGTAAACATGTCTCACTTTTGTTCTGGATCCACTGCATTACATACCTTGCGCTATCCATGGTGAACTTTTAATCTAAGGATTTCTTAGCTCATATCACATCAAACTGTGCAAATTGTTATTATTGTTATACTTAATTCTAACATTTTAACAACTTCAGCATTGCATGACTTCCTGTATTTACTGTGTATTATTAGCGTTATTAGCCTATTTCTTTATGTATACAGACATGACATAATGACGCTAAAGCCCAAAACACACTGCACGATTTTAGCAATCCTATAAGATCACTGCATGTCACACTGTGCGACATGGAACTTGGCTACGACGTGTGTAGTCTGTACGATGACGACACCTATTGACTCGTACGATACGACACACGTTACTATAAAATAATAAAACGTCATCAGCATGCGCTAGTGCTAAACAAAAAGAGCATGATAAATCACACTGTAGCAGTTGTATTTTATATAGGAAGCGGCGAAAGAGGAAGGGATAAGAGCTTGAGGTAAGCAGTTTTATGTTTTAGCACCATCATGTCGCATTTTTATTGGTTGGTCAGTAAACGCGGATCGTACCTGCAAACACACTGTGCAATGATCATGCTGTATCGTAGGCTATCTTTGGTCGCAAGACCGTGACAACGGCTGTCTTTGAACCTCTCTCACTATACGACACAGAACCACCGATTAGGAGCCACGATCACAGAAATAGCCACTATTGTTTCACGATGCCAATCTTTCGTCTGGGACAGCCGAAAATTGTGCAGTGTGTTTAGGGCTAAAAACGAATGGCATCAAGCTCGTATTTCCCACAGAAACCTACCAATACTACTCAAATAACAACACATTATTACAAGCTTACCGTTGTGAATCGGTCTAAGGTAAGGAGATAGTTTTGAACAATGGATGTACTTGCTCAAAAATTTATTTTGGATCAGTTTTAACCAGAAAAAGGTTCGGACTGCTTATCGACACCAGCAAATGTTTTTACCTTTCTTGAGGTCCTAAAGCATGATGTAAATAAAAGCTGACTGTGCTGAAACCTTGATGTGAATTAGTTTTAATTGGTATGTTCTTGTTATTTCCTGCTTTTTTGTTGTCCGTGTCTGGTAAATGTTGTCCTACAGGCCTTTAACCTGGAAACTTCTTGAACATCAATTGAAATAGATGAATTTACTTTCATTTTAGATGTCCAGCACATATCACTGCTCTATACTTACAAAAGACTATAACTACATCCTTAATGTATTTTGAAAGGCATTGAGTTTAAGTTTACTGTAAAAAATATAATTTCTGTCAGTTAGCCTTCACCCCAGCCCACCTAAAGCCCTCATTATCCGACATTCATATCATAACAGTCATAACACATCATAATCAGGGGAGTGTTAGCAGTGGAGTAATGTGGAGGAGTGTGAATGGTGTGAAGTTGATTAGTCTCTGAATGTTTAGCAAAACGCCATGAGTTGATGCTAATTGAAGCTGCCCACTCGTAGCGTTGCTGAATTACTGCAGAGAAACAAACCAATATAATGGCTACATTCACACAGGAGCAGAATACAGCCATGTTCATACACCATTCATGAAAGCCACATTTTATATCCACAGTGAATTCATTAAAGTATACAATTCAATTATGAGAATGAGTTTGGTTGATATGTGATGTATAAACAGATCCACTAGTTGACAACTAATGCTAGATGTCTAGCATAACAATGCTAGCACTCTTGGAATGGCATTTAAAGGACGGTCTGGAACTGTAAGATGTGATATAAAATCTTGACATTTATTATAGCTCCATTCCATTCTTGTCTAATTTTGTACATACAGGACAATCTGAGAGTCACATCTGTTAGTAAATGCAATGATCGATCTCAAACAATAAGTGTGTGGCCTATGTAGAGCCGCAGTGCCACTCTCTATCACAGCTAAAAGGATATGTGTGGATGTTATGATAAGAGACTCAGAAATAGGGAAGCGAAGACAATGATTACAAAGATATTTCATCAGTGATGCAGTATACATTTGCAACATTTGGTTCCAGTATACTCTCGGTTTGTCTCACTTTCTCTGTCATGGATGAAAGGCAGGACGAAATAATGGACGTCTAAGTAATCGAGGTGTGAATGGCAGCAGCTAACGCTGGGAAGTTTGCGGTGAATGTTTAGAAGTGGTGATTTCTCTCTGATCCCTGCAGGACTTTAGAGGCAACTGACACTTTGATAAGCTCCGCCTCCCATCGCTCACTCAGACCCAAAGCTACTGGTAAATTTACTATTCATTTTGATAGCAGTTGCTCAGCTGGCACAGGATGTCTTTGTCCATGGATGCTCAGTTTTGGACAATGTTTTTTGAGCCAGTTATCTGCCATTAATGTCATGTGACTAATTTATCAGAAAAACTATTTCATGACCGCGTTGACTGGCTGATTTTTTCACAATCCCTTCACTGGTGACCATCCTGAGCTGTGGCTCAGGCTAAAAATATAGCAAAAAAGCATAAGTGCATTTCACCATTAAAAGTACTATCTACCTTAATTTCAGAGTGCAGCCATTTGTAACTTAAAGGAGAATCATTTGGCTGCTGTAGCTTTTCGCGCTCATTTGACTCGCTCCTGATGCTGAGGTGAAGCTGAAGTGCATGTCTGAAATTTCTCCCGTTTGATGTGGTCATAAAGAGATACTGCGGTTCCGCATCTTAATAAATGCATTTCTTGTAAAGAAACAAGGGACAAAAACTGCAGTTTTGAGTGAGGTGGCCAAGCTTTCGTCAGTGGTGGCCACAGCCACCCCCTGGCTCCGCCCCTGATTATGCCCTTTTTTACAATATGTAATATAAGTCTCTGGTTTCCCCAGAATGTGTCTGTGAAGTTTCAGCTCAAAATACTCCACAGATCATTTATTATAACATTTTGAAAATGCCTATTTTGAGTGGAAGCAGAAACATGCTGTTTTTCAGGCCTGTTTCTTTAAATGCAAATGAGCTGCTGCTCCCCGCCCCCTTTTCCAGAATAGAGCTGCGCCATTACAGCTCGGACCTGCTAAAAACATCTGTTTTGGTTCTGATTATCATGTTTATAACACTGAAATCATGCGTTTTAAACCATATGAGTTTAAACTTCTGATATAAAAAAGCGGGGGTTTGATGGTTTGGCCTGAGGGCACCCATCTGAAGCCCACGACAGAAAGCGCTGTCCAGCCTTTGAGGTACTAAACTAAGTTCTCATTCACACACAAGTTTACGTTACAAAAACAGTCGGTTATGTCTGTGAAGGTAAACTGCTGGGAAATAAATTGCATGTTTATTTTAGATCTGTGTGGCAGCAGCAATATACAGTAAATAAATCAATAATCCACTGCTGTCTTGTCTCCTCTGAGGCTGGGACTCTAAATAGTGTTCTGTGCTCGTCTGTGCAGCCAAAGACAGAACAGTTAGCATGTTTTTTTCAAACTTTCGCCATGGCATTAGAACGGGTACACCGTTGTCGCTTGTGAAATCAAAATGACGGCGTCATGGGTGTAAATTTACAGATTAAGGAGCACTAAGGCTTGTTTTTTCCGAACCTTGCAAAAAAGGCTTCCAAAACAAAGTTACTGGGTTAATCTTTTTCACGTTTCCTTGGTTGGTAGATGCACCGGGGACTGGAAAAGTCAGATTTTCATGATATGGCACCTTTAAATCGCAGGCGTCCAGTTTCACAGTATTTTGCTGTACGGTTAAACAGTCTTTTCTGTTGCTATTAGTGAAAGGGGGCAAATGGGTATTTGTTATGGGTGTATATTATGATCCTAACAACACACTGGGGGGGGATAATTCAATAATTTGACCACTTCATGCCTTTTGGCTGTTCTTCTGATTATTTCCCTATAGTGGCAGAAGATTGAAGGTAACACACATTTACAGAAAAAAAAGTTGCTTGCACCGTGTGCGAAATCAGTGAGTAATATAACTGAATTTCATTATTAAGAGGTAATATTAAAGATTATTTGCTCTAGGCATTACTGTATTTAAATAAGCCTTGATAATGTAGTTAGAATATGCTATTTGTTGCGTAAGGCTACGGAAGGATCTTGTACTAACTATTTAAAGTTAAGGAATCACAATAAGAGCACATGTCATCTGAGTTAGGAAGCATGGGGGAGATCTAGACGTTAGAAAGACATGTGTTTGGGCGTCCAACCTCGTACTATACCCTACCATGTGGTTGTTCCGGGTGTGTGTTGTTGTTCTCATATGTGCTGAAATTAAGTGTAAAAAATATATATTTTTTAATCTGTCATTGTACTTTAAGAAAGGAAATATTCCTTTGAGAAACTATTAAATTACACAGTTAACATGATTAAATACTGCAGGCTGCTTCAGGATTTAAATCAACACAAACATGAGCACAAAACTCTTCCAAATGTTTTTGCCACTACGGTACTATGAATGTTTTAGTTACTTTCGCTTGAATCAATACATGAATAAACATTATGTTATTAGCATTTCATATGCACACACACACACACACACTTAGCAGTTACTGCTTACTCACCACCCAGAGACAGGAAATGAGCCGTCACTCTTCCTGCACATTTCTCATCAAAACACTCATCACTCATTCTGGACCGCATTGAGTACACTCTTACGAAACATAAACTTCATGTGTTTACTACATTAGCGAATCACTGAATCACTTCCGTCTAATTCCAGTTTTGCTGGCTGTTGGCCCAATGACTTCAGCGCTTTTTTTCACAGTCCGACTGAATGAAGAAATTCTTGTAATACTTGTCCAGTATTTCATGGCGGTCCCAGGGGTACGCTGATGGTTTGGGGGCTGGTGTAGCCAGCAAAAGTAGTTCAGAAACAACTGAGGTGAGGACCAGCCTCAGTGGACTCACTTTCAAAAAGCTCTTTCAGCTGTTTCCCTCCATCCTGTGCTACTTCTGTCCTGTTTGCTACTCTCCGGCTGTCTCCGCTCCATTCGTTTTACTGCAGGGAGCCAAATTACGCTCAATTACCAAGACACCAGAGGCTGCGCTTAGGTTTGAATCAGCACACATACACACCGACCCAGCACTCCGGACCGCCCCAAGACCCTCAGATAGAATAGGGAGGGATGGCTGAAACTGGACGTTGCAATTTTGTTAATGCCGGAAATACCCTTGAGGAGCAAGATCACACTGAAGCGCTTCTGGATCAGAGCTGGAGCTAATCTCCGAGATCTCAGCAGTCAGATGCAGAACTACCCCACCTGTGAAAAGGATGTGTTTACATGGAGTGTTTGTTATTAGTGGCTCAGAGATGCAGCACCCCATGAGCAGAGCACACCTTTGAAGATATCCTGTGCTCCTGATGACTGTTAATGCCTCATTACCAACACGCATTGAAACTTCATAATGTTAGATCAAGAGAGTTTTCTCTCAGCGCTGCTGAATGCACAATAATAGTGCTGACTGCGAAGAACTGGGCTGCAAATACGTTTCTCTGCTGACTCTTGTGTTGCATCACCTGGGCCTATTTTCTATCAATTGGAGTATATGAGTGTACAATGAGTGTGAAACAGTCCCTGCTTCCATATGTGCATCCTTCTCCACACATACAAAAGGAGAATTGGCTGTATTGATTATACAGTAGGTGAACAAAATCCGGGCGACGTCCTGCGTCTGCTGGGATTCTTCATCGAGGAAACAATGGACCCTTTGCTTTCCCATGGGAGGTCATGGGAGCTCACTAAATTTAAAATTTATGGAAAGTGCAATTATGGATTATAGAAAGTTGTTCCTCATGAGTAAAAAAACCTGAGTCAGGACCTGTCCCAATACTCACATTTGCAGTCTACTTACACAACATATTGTGGACGTGAAGACGCAAGTGTATGTAGAACTTCTGAATACTCGATGAGACACACTTACAGTGATGCAAGTGAAGTTTTGCAACGCTTTTAAAGGGGTCATGACATGAGAAATCAAATTTGCCTTGATCTTTTGGCATATAAGAGGTCTTTGTACCATTAAAACATCCTGCAAGTATAAACAAAGCATTTAATTAAGCTCCAAAAATGTCTCGTTTTGGATCCAATGGTACAAGTGACGTCACCTAGCACCAGTTGTTTGCATAAACACTGCCTCCAGAGCAACACATTGACATAGGCCCCGCCCACCAGGGTTCAGCCATTGGCTGACACTTGATCATGCTGAATGCGAGTTTCACGTCGCATTAAAAGCTAATAGAAATTACAATCACTGTCGCTATCTTGTCCACACTGGATACAGTATAGAGATGCGCGTTCACTTTCTGACAAAGTCCATGTGCTCGAGTCTGTCATCAAGATGAATGGACTGAAAGAACGTTCGCTTTGACGCGTTTGGTTTAAACAGCTCTTTCGCATCTTTGTACAGATATCAGAAGGATCCCAGTACGAACATTGGATATTTTATTTCATGCACCACCCCGATCATGTCCATGATTGATCGAGTATTTTGTTTAGTAAATGAGGCACGGTGTCATGAAGAGTTCACAAAGAAACATGAAGCCGTACAAGATCTAACTGCAGCTGCATCACATTGTAAGTAAAAGTTTCATAATTGCCTCTTGTTCTGAAATATGGTTATTTTGATCATGTGTCAAAACAGCCAAATCAGCGGAGGTGGCTTTGATTACTGTTTCCCACTATACATACGTTAGCCAATTCATAACATGGCTTGATTCCTGATTGAGCCATAAATAGACCCGCAGGAGTGTCTGCCTGTAAAAAGTTTATGGCTGTGGTGTTCTTTCGCGTGAGTAAGGATGTGGCGTACTAGGGAGATAAAGGGATTCTGTTTGAAAAGATAATTTTTTCCACATATTTTGATTGATTGTTAATTGTTTTTGTGGTTTGTGTTCATCTAATCTTTATTAACATTATAAGTAAACCTCAAAGAACATATTAAAATAATTACAAAAAAAATCCATGTCATGATCCCTTTAAACATTTTGATTTTCAGTACTTTGAACTTTGAATAAACTTTTAAACTTCTGAAAAATAGACCCATGTTAAGTGATTAAAAGGCAAAATATACACACCATATATTCTAGAAAATAGGTTGCACCTGACTATAAGTCACACTGGTAAATAAAACAATAGATTTATAATCTTTATGAATTTTAGTTCCCCTAATGGTATTCAGAACAGAACAGCAATGAAAAATATAAGTTGGAAACAAACATATATTATAGTGGCATTCATTATAAACAGCATTCATTATAAACACCAAGACTAAACAATTATTTTTTTTAAATAAATGTTTTCGGGCAGGCCCAGTTTTGTTTTCACAGTTGTAGTTGTGTCATGGGTCAAAGAACATATAGGTCAAAGGACAATGCCAAGGTAGTGGATGGGTGGGAATGATGTGTGAAAATGCTACTTCTGCGAAGAACTGATGAAACAGGCTATATGCCACTGCATGTGGTTTCTATGCCTCCCTCTCATTTTTCCCTGCGAGCACAAAAGGGAATCTCCAGCAATGATGGTAATATTTATTTGTGATATAGGACAGGGGAGAGGTTTTTACTCACTCAAGCAATTGTTGTCATGGAAATGGCTGAGGAAGTGGTTGCACTGATCTCGGAAATTCCCGCTAGCTGCACAAGAGCACCATGGTCCCACATTTGATGTAGAGTTATCTAGGTAGTTCGGAGTGATAATGCTACCTACAGGGAGAGAGTGAGACAGAAATAACACAGAACAGAACATCAGTTGCAAAACAGAAAGCCAAATACAGTGCAAGTCTACCGGTATCAAATAAATGCAGCATCCATCTGTCATATCCAAGTCATGTATTATGGGAAATATTTTATTTTTTAGATAAAAGGCAGAGATTCAAACTTTGTTTGGCATTTTCCACAAATAGGGTACAAAATACAGCTTAAAAAGATTCTTTCAATCTTTTTTTCTTTTTCAACATATGATCAGTCAAAATTAGTTGCAAAAAAAAAAGTGAAAAAACATCAAAATTAAACAATACATTTACAAAATTAAAATTAAGATAATTATTATATGTCACTTAGCACTCAGACATTCAACCTTTTTATTTTTTTCTTGCAACAAATGATATCAGATTTGTGCCTCAGGGACACCAAGTGCACCCTAGTCAAAGAATGTGCCATTTGACTCACTGTATGTGACCAACACTCTTACGCCTTCTATCAGCGCAGAGACACTTTCACCCTTTTGACGTTAAAATGTTTGTTGCATTTTAAGCAATCCACCTTGTGTTATTCTGTAAGCCCTCAGCTAAAACGGATATGAAAAGCTCTGTCAATCTTTATCTTGTGTGTGGGTTACATAAGTGTGCTAGAACATTGATTGCAGAGGATATAGGTCCGTAGCTCTTAGAGCTGTCTTTGTTCAGTAGGGAGGGAAATGACAATGCTTTTTCACCGTGTGAGAGAGTGAGTGTAGAAGGCGACAGCTGAAAGCGGGAAAAGTGGAGGTGCTGCACTCTAGAACTCTATGGTCTGATAGGGACCCGTTTAAACACATTGATTTCTTTTGTCCCAGAACACAAAAGCGCAACATCTTCACAACCGCTCTTGAAAAATACTGCTGTAATGACTAACAGTCAGGGCAGAGAGCTTGGTCTCTTTTTGTATTCGCTATCTCTGTATTGCCATGTCTGACTTGTACATTTGTTAATGTCATAAACTCTTCTTTAGCTCTCTTTACCAGTAAATCTCACTGACAATTCCGTCAAATGTTTGTCATTATTGACGTCAATCCTGATGCGTCTACCCAGTGTCCTTACATGCCTTTTTGGAGTAGCCTATATGAACGGTGCAGGGGAAGACTTCCAGGGTGCTGTCCAGTGCTGGACTGGTAATCTTGCTTGCATACCGGACATTTTCCCGGTGGGCCGACGCACTTTTGGGCCGGTACAATTTTTTTTCGCACCAAGACCGGCCCATCATGCAGGGAGAGCGGCCCATCACAAAGCATTATATAGACGGAGTGATAAGGGATCTTGCTCCGCCTTTGTAAATATCACTTCACCTCTCTTCCACTTCCTCTCGGTCTCTCAAAATGGACAGGACAGAAAGCAAACGTGGTGCTGAAATCTCGGGAAAATAGCTTAAAATTTGGAGTGTATGCCGGTGCAAAATGATGCCCTCTTCGTCGCAGTTGCGAAATGTATCATCAGCGTTATCAAGAACAGCTTGCGCTGCTGTGATTGATGCTGGCCCAAGGGACAGGGCAGGTGAGGAAGTATGAGTTTCTGGGTCGTTAAGAGAGGCGCGGGGTACGAAACGGGGCTCGCATTGCGAGGGGAACTATCCTAATCGTGCGTGCAAGCCCATTGATTTGGTAAATACTAACAGTTTTAATAAAACGAAAATTCGTCCCTTGCTCTTTTTTGGTCTCAGAGAAGTCAATGTAGTCACGAGAGGTTTCCATGGGCCATTCAGACATCTAGATGTAAATATGACATTACGTTTTATTCTTATCCAAAACAATGGGCTGGGATATTCACACACCATTTTTTATTTTGTGAGTTTGCAATATATTCAAATACTTAACTTTAAATATTAAAGATATTGTAATCACTGTGTTTTAAAAAAAATCATAATTTATTAACTTATTCTCCACCTTCCTCTCTTATTCTTATAAAGGTTGCATTCTTTGTGGAGGTCTTTGCTGTCCCTTAGTGTGAAGATTACTGGCAACATTTTAAATTATAGTAGCCTATATGTTGTAGTGTGCACAGTTGTTACTTATTTTTATTAATTGGAAATCATACTTTGACCTTTTAGCTTCTTTTCTTTGGGGGATATATATATAATATATATATGTATACCTAATGGGGGGGGGGGGGCCGCCTGGCCCACAGCCTGGACGATCCCCCTTTAAGCAACAAACAATAATCAGATTTCAGGTACTAAACAAAAGTGAGCCTCTAACTGATGGCATATAATTTGCATCATTGCACACTCCTGGTCACATTTATTATAGTGAAATGTGTCTCATAGCTGCTTGTCTCCAAATAAATTGCCTTTGGAGAGCAGCTCACATTGCTTTTCTTGCATCTTTTGCAATACCTGCACAGACAAATGCTGCAAAGTACTAAAACAAAAGTTTAGCAGAAGCTGGAATCTTCTCACCATGAATCGTTACTTTTTTCGTCACCACATGTTTCTAGTGGTGATAAGTTGCTGTAGTACAAGTTGATCACACAAATGTACTGCAGATCAGACCCAAAAGTACCTGAGTTCATACTGAGCCAAAGAATCAAACAACAACTTAAATCAGGGGTGTCCAAACCTGGTCCTGGAGGGTCATGTTTAGCTTCGACCCTAAATGAACCAGCTAATCAAGATATTCTGGACCTCTACTACAAATATGGAGTGTTTTCCATTTTGCTTTTAGACAAACTTCGCAAAATTTATCCCGGATGCCATTTTGAAGTGCACTCTACTTTGTCAAGTGAATACATAAAATTTATATGGACAGACCCTTGATCCCTCAATTTCAAGAGGGAGCGAGTCAACTCGTATGTACACTTCAGCCAGCTCCATATACCACAATGCAACACAATTGTGACGTGTGCAATTTATCCCCAACCGTCACAACTCTAATGTATGATATATATGAATTATTTTTAGATTTAAACACATACTTGTTTCTTTTAGGACGTTCCAATTTACCCATCACAAGGATTCTGCCAGTAGTGGGCACTCGTAAAATATAACCAATCACATACATCCGAGTCAACAAGATGGAGGGAAGTTAGGGAGGGAAGGACATAAAAAGTGAAGTCAAACCATGGGTGTAGAATATCCAGGGGACATGAGGAATTGCATTCCAGCAGTGTGTTTTTTCCAGCAAGTGTGTTCACGTAGAGCCGAGGTACTCAACAGGCGGCCCGTCTGCATTCATTTTGTGGCCCGCATCATGGTGAAGATTAATGTATTTTTATTACAATTTGCGCTCACAATATTAGGCAGTTTGATTTTTTTAATTAAATGTAATACAATCGCAGTAGTAAAAGCTGCTCGATCTCTGCAAGCTCTGTAACAAACGTGCAATTAAAAAGCAACATGCCCCAAACAACTTAAAAGAGAAGCATTGTCCAACAAAAGAGGAAAAGAGAATGTAATAACAGATTTATTTCGCTCCAAAATAAAACATCATCGAGTGTTGGAAAATACGTGATCTTTTAGTGACGCTATAGGGCGGTGTTTTGGCATAAACGGGCAGATAATAAAGGCTATGGGCAAAAGGCTATGTCCGATTACATTGGAGGAACATTAAATACTTTCTATTATAAAATACCCAGAATGCTTAAAGACAGAGACAACCATGTGCCGCATCGTATGTTTATTGTGTTCATATACTGTTCGTATGTATAATACATTATATTATTTTTTTTTTTTCATTCTCGGTGTTATTTTAAATAGGACAAGGACAATCAATACTTGGATAAGTAATACTATACGTATGTATTTCTAAATCAGTAAGTCTGCAAATATTGTCTTAAATAAAGTCTAATAATGCTAATTGTAATTTGTGGCCCTTCGCATTTATGTAGTTTAAATGCGGCCCACTTTGCCTCTGAACTTACAGTAAGTACCCCTGACATAGAGGTTTTCAAGGGCTACTGTGAATAACTCTAGATTTAAATTCAAAGCAACAAGATAGTCTATGCATGACCTGAAGTTTTATTTGTATCCAAAACAAGGTGATGTGAACTTTGCAGAGCGCTAAACACTCTCATGCAGTGCATGTTTCATTCATACTCGAAGCTGGAGGGCACTCTCATCGAAAGTCCAAAACAGACTTATAGAAGTAATAATTTGTGCCGTGCCAGCTATTGCAGCCAGGGCTCTATTGTGTGGCTAAATTAGGGTCAGCTCAGCCGCGAAATAACAATACATTTCTTAGGTGCTACCAGATGTGTTTATTAATGTGTACACATACCCCAACCCTAAACCCTGCCCTTACTATAATGCATACTACTTAATTGGTGTCCATGTGACAAAAATGACGCAGATTTGATGTGTATGTGCAGTCCCAGTAAGGCACAAATCCGGGCCATAGCGGAGTCACACTATCTCCCCACAACGAACCTCAACGCTATCTGGAACGACTGGAGCTAAGCTGAATCAAAACGCCACGAAACCATTTAGCTGGATGAAACATGAAACACCATCAAACATACAATTATGACAATATGTGTGTGTGTGTGTGTGTGTTTTCAAGTCACATCCAGGTAATAAATACAGTATATGAATAATGATATGCTAATTGACATATCATTTTTTACAGTAGAAACGTTCAATTGTATATTCCGCCTTATTCTGATAAAAAATTGAAATAATTGTTTGTAGCATATAAAACAATTATAAAATTGTCATTAGGAAAGAATTATAGATTACAAATTATTGGTTATTGTCCAGCAGTGTATTTGATTTCTTAGCCAGTTAAATAAATAACTAACTGTCAATTAGACACACACACACACAAAAAAAGGTATTACATTTGACATTTTTGTCACCCTCACTTCTGAAATGATGTCTACACCCCTGAGTTTTTGAGACATGTGTGTTGGACCAGGTTGAAGCTAAACTCTGCAGGATGTTGGCCTTCCAGGAGCAGGACTGGACACCCATGACTTTGGAGCCCACTGACTGTCAATGTATGAACAAAAACATTTTAAACATTCTTCAAAATATCTTCTTTTGTGTTCCGCAGAAGTCATACATGTTTGTAATGAGGATTGTAATTGCAGTATATGCATCACATGAACTGGTGACAAGGTTTAATAAACCCCTGAGAGCTTGTATGTGTCACTGTGGTCTTCTCTTCTTAGAATTTCACTTGTCGGTGGATAAGATTGTAATGCCAAGCTTGATAAGATTGCAATGCCCATAATTTGAATGTCCCTGACTGGTGCATGCGATAAGCCAGGTTGAACTACATTGCCCAGAGTTCTCACCTATCAGGCCGGTGTACGCAACAAGGCAGGCTTCGTAATTTTCTTGCTGGCAGCCGCTGGCAGTAAGCTCGGAGGGTTGGCAGTCGTGCTGGAACTGAGACCAGCGAGACCTGAGGGAACCACAACAGCACATCCATCATTCAGCCAGTCAGCAAACCCTCAGAAACATGCATTCCCACAAACACTTTCCTCTACCTTGTGTTATGGGGCTACATACTCTGTTCTGTTTTGCCCTCTTCTGTTCTGTTTAGAAAGCTTTACACCAACACTCTCCACTCCATTCTCAGTCATTTTCTCTCTTTTTCAATCCCCCCTACATATACTATACACAGTTCTAATCCATTCGTATTGCTAATCAGAGACAGAACTGCAATTCATAATTCTGGAGAACTGGCAGATACTCAGCCACCGGAAACTCAGCCGATAGCGACCATTTACATGCAGGTCACATTCTGCCAGTCCTCTGGTGACCAATCAATCATTTAACCAGGTCAGTCTCAGAGGAATTACCCACATTCCCTGCTGATTTCTTATGCTAACTGGCTGTTGTGGCTGTAAGTGATCTCCTCTTGTGTAATGTGTTGTGTCAGCAGAGTGTTCGCTTGGCGTGTGAAAGCGTGATGGTTGATCGATGGCAAAGACCGATGAAGGCCTTTGTGTTTGTGATGTGAAAAGAGGGAGGCTCAAATATGACCACTCAAACTCGGAGCCTTGCAGAGTGACTGCAGCTGTCAGACTCGTGTGTTTGTTGGATTTACGGTTTTCTGTTTATCCGTAGTGAACAGATAAAGTAACGGAGTGTAAAATCCTCCTATACTTTTATTATGCTTATGATGTACAGTCTTCTATCTATACTGTATAACCTTGATTTTGGGCATTATTGCGTTTCAAAAGCTGTTGACAGCAATTCATTAATCATTATGCATTACATTCTCAGCAATGCCACAAGGGATGCCAAAAGGTTGGGGGGTCAGTCAGTTTTTTTGCTTGTTTGTTTAAGAAATTCATACTTTTATTCAGAAAAGGAGCCATTAAATATTTTAAAAATTAATGTCAGTCACTCGTCAGAATGCCTCAAAAATCTCACTATCAGAACAACTATTAAAATTGTTTTGCAAACAAGTTGTCAACTGAAAGGGTGGAGAGGGACAAAAAAAAAAGTTGTGAAGTGATCGGTCAGCTCGTGTTTGTTAACTGTCACAGGGAAATAATATATTTAACTTATATACATGTTTGACTAGCCGGATTTGCATCAAATAAATGCAGCTTTGAGCGTAAAATACTTTTTCACCAGCATTAAAAAAATCATACTGAGCCCAAAATTATGAATGGTTCAACAGTTTTTTTTAGCAAGCTTTATATTTGCAATTTAAAGCCATCATGTTTAGTAGCCAGCTAAAGGGAAAAAAACATATCCAGTTTAATGGTACCGTCATTCCTTTGAGTACCGTTGTTTGTTTCCGGTACAGCACTGTGAGAGAGCGCATTAATTATGTTTAACAGGACAGCACACCTGCAATACATTAGCAAGGATTACTGAAATAAAGTAGGTTTTTGATTGGTTTGATTTGATTGGTTGGTTTCTATGGCTCCTATTCAACAATATTAGCCTCTTTGCTGCCCTCAGCAGCTTTGGAGCACCCTTGCATCTATGGGATATGACAAGACTTATTTGGAATGGTTCCACTATAAAAAAAATACTGCAATCAAATGGCATTGCTAAAGAATAATTGTTTATTTGGAGTATATTAAAGTATTGGTTACACTTTATTTTAAGGTGTTCTTGTTACACGTTACATGTACTTAGTATTTATAACATCAATTACGCATAATTTAGCTCAATGAAGAAAGCGGAGAACCCTAAACCAAATCCGAAGCCTAACCATATATTAAGTACATGTTGTAGTTACTATACTCAGACTTAAATTGGTTGTCATTACAACCGTAACACGACACCTTAAAATAAAGTGTAACCAAAGTATTTTTGTTTAATAAAATAACACTTTTTAGGTTACTGTATGACCAAGTGTTTATCCATGTAATTACTCGGGGGGGTTTAAACACTCTACAATAGTGCCTTGTCTGTCTGGTTTAAAACGTTTTGAATGGGAAAAAATGACTTTGTGCACCTTTATATATCACTCTCTACAGAGCACAGAGTTTCAATCTTCAGGCCCTTCAAAAAAGCTTGATTGTATTTGTAGCAGTCGTTTTCACACACAATACCCACTTCACACCTATCGGCCTCACAAACTCGAAAGTTTGTCCATGCATTGGGTTTTTTTTTTTCCCTTTCTTCATACGAGCATGCAGGCACAATGGTCTGGCGCCGTCGCTCTGCACAAGCCGTGTCAGAGCATGGACAGAAGAGCAGCTCGTGTGTGTAGTCTGGCGGCACACGGTCGAAGAACTTTCTCAGTGCTTTGCAACAGCGTGCCCGTTGGCAGTCCCGCAGCCCCCATCCCGATGGGCTATGCACCCGGACCTCTCCGTGCGTAGTTTCTGACACGTCTCATCCACATTACAGGCCTTAGCAGCGTCCAAACAACGGTTCACTGTTGTCATGCCCACCTCAGACTCTGAAAGGAAGGAGAGAGAGAAGCAAGCTTGTGATTCCTGGGTATAAAGAGATGAGCATGTTAGTTACACTTGCCTACTTTGGAGTACAAACGAAAAAGGTAGTTGGAGTGGCTACAGTCGCTGTCCAGTGCTGAAACAGAAGCCTGTACTCAAGATAACACAAAATACCAGACCACAACTGCAAAATGTGGCATTACTTACCATCCAACATAACATTCTTTCTACCTGAAGCCAAAATAATGCAATGCACCAACCCCATCTCATAAAAAAATATTACTATTTTGCAAGATGGCAAAGGTCCTTCTGTTCCAACCTTCTTTTCCCCTTCTTTTTCATTTCCACCAATAAGGCATAAGCTGATTGTCGATCATTCCTTCCTTTCTTTGCTTGCTTCTTTCCTCTGCTTGCTTTTTCCTTTCTTCTTTCCCTGCTTTCTTTTCATCTTCATTTCCATTCTTCCCTCCTTCCATGCTTCTTTTCTTCCTTTCTTTGTTTCCTTCTATCCTTTCTTTGCTTGATTCTTCCCTTTGCTTACTTTTACTTTGCTTTACTTTCTATTTCCCTTATTTTCCATTACCTAACATAAACATGGGGCATAAGCAGATTGTTCTTTCTTCCTTTTCTTTCCTTGCTTCCTTTCTTCATTTCTTTTTTCTTCCTTCGAGTTCTCCCTATTTCTTAACTTGCTATCCTTCTTTCCTTCCTTTATTGCTTCTTTCTTTCCTCTACTGCTTCTTACTTTGCATCTGCTCTTTGCTGCCTTTCTTTTTTGTTTCACTTTGTTCCTTTGTTCTCCTGTCTTTTTTACTTCCTTCATTTCTTATCTTACTTGCTTCCTTTCTTTTTTACTTTCTTCTTTCCCAACTTTATTTTCCCCTTGTTATCCATTACTTTCTTTCTTTCTTGCTTCCATAGCTTCATTACTTTGCTTCTTCTCTGCTTTCCCCCCCGTCTTTCTTTGCTTCCTTCCTTGTTTTTCTTTACTTCCTTATCTTTTCCCCTTCTATTCCATTTCCTAAACTTAACTGTCAATGGGGTATGAAATCATACAAATGAGATTGTAGCCACTAATGTCAAATGCAGAATAGTTACGAATCGCAATAAGAGTGTATTAAATGCACTTACAAAAGCAAAAAAAAAAAAAACGTCATTAGTTATTTTCAGAACGGCCTTGTCCAACTGTCAGAGCAGCATGAGTTTTTGGAGGTGTGCTCTGGCTCATTGTTCTAATGAGGGTTGAGGTTCATACAGAACGTCTCTTTCTCTCATGTCCTAATGAAGGTTTGAGTTGGTCTGCTCTAAGAGGATGTGAGTCTGGGTGGCCTGTGTGTGCTGCTAATGAATAGAGCATGAGTGAGAATGAAAGTTGAATGAGTCTGGTCTCTATCACAGAGCAGGTCCCAGCTGAGACTGGCTGCTGCAGCTGCTTCATTTTTCATATCAGACTAATGTATATTTAGAGAGCCTGCCAGCATTACACTGCCATAGAGCTCACTTTATCTCTCTCTCTCTCTCTCTTTCTTCCCCCATGAGCCGTGGACTTTTTTAACCACTGCCCCCTTCATTGTCATCTTTTTCTTCTTCTTCACCTTCACCATGTCTTTTAACATGTCCTATTTATCCTATCCATCCATTGTTCTTTGCTTAATTTCTTCAGTTTGTTTCCTTTCCTTGTTTCTTTCTGTACTTTCGGTCTTCCTTTCTTCACTCAGTTCCCCCCCCGCTCCCCCCCCTCCCCTCCCTCCTCCCCCCTACCCTTTCCCCATTCATTACTTTATTTTTCCTTTCTTTCTCCCCCCGCCCTAATTTCTTTTCTTTCCCTTCTTTCTTTTCACCTTTTTTAATTACATCTTTCTGTCCCTCATCCTTCTTCACTTCCCTTCCCTTCCATCCTTCCTTGGCTTGTTCGCTTTTTCTTCCCTCTTTTCTTGCTTTATTCTATCCTTTACAGTGGTGGCCAAAATTATTAGAAGACTAGTATTTTCAGCAGCTAAAAAATGGGTTTAAGTCAGTTATTTCTATCTTTTGCTGCAGTGTGTCAGTAGGAAATTTCCAAACATTCATTTAGCCATTAATTGTAATAATCCAGTGAGATTTTTTGTTTGCACAAGGAGTCTGACAATAGCCAGTGCTCCACACAGAGATCTGATCTCACCATCATCCAGTCTGTCTGAGGTTACATGAAGAAACAGAACAAACTGAGTAAATCCAGAAGAACTGTGGCAACTTCTCCAAGATGCTTCAAGAAACCTACCTGCAATCCATCATAAAACTATCGCAAGGCCTTAGGCAAAAGCTGCTTTAAAGCTTTACAGGATGGTCACACCAAATGTTGATATAATATAGTTATCGAAGTTTAATTGATAAGAAATCATTTATGACTTATTTTTGACAGCATCCTCATTTTACAGCATTTTTACACAAGTGCCTAAAACTCTTAACAGTACTGTAGCTAAATTGCAGATAGGTTTCTTGAAGCATCTTGGAGACGTTGCCACAGTTCTTCTGGATTTAGTCTGTCTCAGTTTTGTTCTGTTTCTTCATGTCATTCCAGACAGACTGATGATGATGAGATCAGATCTCCCTGGATTATTACAATTAATGGCAAAATGAATGTTTGGAAATGCAAACCGATTTACTGACACTCTACAGCAAAAGATAGAAATAACTGACTTAAAACCATTTTTAGCTGCTGAAAATACTAGTGTTCTAAGAATTTTGTCCACCACTGAATTTCTTAATTTACTTTCTATTTTTTCCTTCCTTCATTTGCTTGCTTCCTTCCTTTTCTTCATTGCCTTTTCCCACTAATTTATTTTCTCCTTATTTATTTCCATCCATCATCCTTCCAATTATACTTTGTTTGTTGTATTTTCCTTCTTTGCTTCCTTTCTTTGCTTTCTTGCTTCCTTCCTTCCTTCCTTCCTTCCTAACTTTCTTCCTTCCGCTTGTTTCCTTCCTTCTTCCTTTTTTCTGTTTCCTTCCTTTTTATGAATGCTTGTTTCCTTACTTGTTCTTCCTTCCTTTCTTTTCCACCTTTCCACCTCATTTTCAGTACATTCTTCTGTCACTCCTTCCATGCTTGTTTCTCTTCATTTTATTTTCCCTTGCTGTCTTTCTGTTGTTTGTTCGTTCTTTCATTCTTTGCTAACTTTCATTCTTATCTTAAATCTTTTTCCTTTCTTTCTTTATTTCTTTCATTTAAAAGGGATTCTGCTCAGAATCCTTTGGTGAGATTACTTTCTCATCCATCATTAATGGGTTTTGCGAGCTATATATATATACAGTACATATATATAATTTAAAATCTGTATCTTTCAAGGTTAATATAATTTATCCAGTAAAACACTGAAAGCATCATGCCACATGAATGAGTATGTAATAGAGATAATAAACACAAAAACAAACACACAAAGAAAAGAAAATGAACAAAAGTTCCTGTTTGGATATGTGGGCCTTTTAATTTGAGTCTGTAATACTGGCAGAAAAGCCTGTTACAAGGTCATTATAATGTTAAGAATATATTTAATTAATTTCTCACATTTTTCCCAGTTTCTTTGTCTTTTTACTATTATTATTTCTATATCTCTCCTCCCTCCCCTTTATAATTTCCACACTTTTGTTTGATCTTTGTTGTCTCTACCGAGCCAGCTTGTTAAACGCTCACAGTGTTTGAGAGTTGAGAGCAGCCATCATTAAAAGTCATGCATGAATGACCGACGTTACTTTCATTACTTTGAGGAAATCATTCTCTGTCCTATCCCCGAGAGTTTAAATGTTATTTTATGTGTGTCTGCTTGGACTCAAGTATGTATATGAGTGTGTGTGCAAGCAAGAGAGATGATGAGTAAATGGGTCATTATGTGCTGCCCTCGGGGTCCATAAAATTCAGCTCATGCCTTAAGCACCCCATAAACTGAGGCTGACAAACTGACAGTTTTAGTCATGTGCCTCCTCCAAAAATAAGTTTCTAAACTTGGTACGGTGCTATTTTGAGTGAACGTAATGAGATGGGAGAGAGATGAGAAAGTGATGAGTGAAATGCCTTGATTAGAAAATGAAATTCTGAGATAAATCATCCGACCGTTTAGTCTTTGTTAGGTTCGTCTGAGAGTCTTTGGCCCACAATGAAATGTTTGTTCTGCTCCTGACAGGTCTAGGAGTAGGAAACGCAGTTTATCATCAACGGTGCCGATGAACGGCAACTATGTTATATCCAAGTACATTAAACAAAGCGCTCATGTTTTGCTGTTGTAAGCTATTAAGCTCTGCCCTTTTAATAACTCTTCACTGCTAATGCTTGGCATAGAAGTGACAAAACACATCGTGATCAGTTCCAAATATCAATTCCAACACCACAGCACATAATCGGCATAGTGTGTCTGTGCAAATCACTGACCTGCAGCGATGGAGGCCAGGCGAACATAATCAAAGCCCCGCTCGACAGGCTCATAGGGGTAATTCTCCACCAAGCTCAGCCCTGTAAACGCACACGCAAACAGGGTTTTTCGTGGCTATGGTAACAGAGTATTTTGTGTCAGTGAATTAATGAGAGTGTCACAGGTAAAAGTTCAGTTTGAAGTAATGCTTCTATAATGCTAAACTGGTTAGCATATTAAAACGCAGCATCTAATTAGCATCCATTGAAGTGGTTTCCGGGGACCGTGTGGGTGTGGGTATTAGAACTTGTAATTGCATCATTGTGCGAGCGAGTGCTTTGTATGTGACAGAAAAATTATGAATATGGATTTGCTCACCATGCAGCACGGACTGCTTGAGGCTCCAGTAGATGCTAAGACAGTTCTTCTCTCTCTTCATGCCCCGTTTGCACTGGCATCGGTGCAGAGGGCTAGACAGCAGGGCCGTCACGGCGTTCTCGCAGTGGTTGCGTGCCCCCGGACCCAGCTTCACGCTTCCGCCGCCTGCGACACACTGCCGCAGTGTTCTCAAGCGCGGGCTGCACGCCTCGTCGCTGGAGCACGAATCCCCCGCAGTCAGACAGTCCCACCGGCCCCCGGACACCAGCCGCGGCACCCCTGCACAGAACACACAGATCTATCAGGAACACTTTACAATAAGGTCCCATTAGTTAGCGTTATAGTTAATGCATTAAAAGGAAAGTTCACCAAAAAAAATAAACCTCTTTCCTAACCTTCAATTTGTTCCAAATCTGTATAAGTTTATTTTGTCTGTTGAACACAGAAGGAGATATTTTGAAGAATGTTGGTAACCAATCAATTGACGGTAGCCATTCACTTTTATAGTGTGGAAAACATACTATGAAAGTCAACTGGTTGGTTATCAGCATTCTTCAAAATATCACGTGTTTAACGTGTAAATGATGACAGAATTTTCATTTTTAGATGAACTATCACTTTAACTGGCATTATTACACAATGCTTTTAAATGCTTGATTCTAATTTGTCATTCCCCGATAATGACATCATAAAAGGGTTTTCGCATCCACGTAATTATTTATTTGGTGAAAAGCCATGTGATGAGTGATATGACATTATCCCTTAAAACTTTTGTGTTTTTGAATTAATTTGGTCGTCTTGTATCAAAGCCGCTTGTTTCATGTATTTACATGTGGCAAGTAGCCATATAATGTATCCAGGTGGTGGTTGTTGTTGTAAAATAAACCCCTTCAAATTAATACAAAATCCCTCCAGTTCGCACCAGGGTTCAGATCGCCTTGTTGGGGTTTGGTCTCTTATAACAACTGACTGGATCTACATTGTCCCTTACTTAACTAACAATGAGAATTTCATTTGTAACAGTATTTATTAATCGTTCACTGTTAGGTCATGTTAGCTCATGTCTGTTAAATAATCTTAGATGCAATATTTGATTTAAATAATGTATTAGTAAATGTTAAAATTAGGATTATTAAACACTTTAGAAGTTTTTTTTAATTGTTAGTTCATGTAACCTAATGTATGCAAATAGAACTTTATTGCAAAGTGTTACTGATCTGTCATTCATAATAAACTGTTATACAACATTTACTGCTGTAAACAAAAAGCAATATTATTACTTGTTTATGTGTGCAACTAAAGAAATAATTTACATGGCTTAACCTATGTCAACCTCATCCACTTTCCCTGCCTTTTCACAGTCACGCCACTTGTTTTCAGGGGGTCAGCAAGCTGCAAAGTGTGGAGGAATGAATGACAAACAACCTGAGCGCCTGATTTGTTCATCAAAAGACAATTTCATCCTTCCTGAAAATGATTTAAAAAAATATGAAAATAGCCTCTATTTAAATCAGAAGTTAATGGCAGAGAATATTTCTGAAAGTCTGATTTCCCATTATGCACAGTTGTTTTATCTCAAGGGCAATAATTGCATCTCAACATATGCTTAGCTGAAACACCCATGTGAATAACTTCAGCAGGTAAAAAATATTTTCAACAGCTGTCTATACATTTCCCAACACAATGCATGCACTAGCCCATAGTCTTTGTTTAGCTTGTTAAGTGTTTGATATATGCAGTAAATATCTTCTATTGATGTTTACATATTGAGATCTTAAATATCATGATCTTAGCATTGTTTAAAGGAGCTGAATGCAATAATGGTCTCAGCCTCAGACGTCCCACCCACGGACAACCCACCATCTGTGCCCTGACCTTTTGATGCACACAAAACTGGCAAGTATATTTGAAAAGTTTGGGTTTTTCCAAGCCAGTCTGTGATTGAAGCTGCCCAAGGAGCTGCTGATATAGTTCTCTGCCACCTTTGAGTCTGTTCTCTATACCGCCGTAACTATCTCTGGTTTGGTTCAGCTACCAAATCGGACAGAAGGAAACTGCAATGGACTGTCAGGACTGCTGAGAAAATTATTGGTGCTCCAGTGCCCGCCCTCCAAGACCTGTGCATCTCGAAACGGGCGGGAGGAATCACTTCAGACTACACACACAGGCCACTGCCTCTTTGAACCGTTGCTACAAAGTTTTTTTCCCCTCAGGCCATCTACCTCATGAACAATTAAAACTGCCTTATGGGTCTCACCATAGTGCTGCATTTCTATTGTGAACAATATGTCAATTCAACTCAAATATTTATTCAAATGGATGTACATATTCTATGCTGTACATCATTGTGAAAAAGAGGTACAGTTTAACATACTTTAAAAAGAGTAACCATTACAAAATAATATACTTTAAAGGGGTCATATGATGCGATTTCAATTTTTCCTTTCTCTTTGGAGTGTTACAAGCTCTTGGTGCATAAAGAAGATCTGTAAAGTTGCAAAGACTAAAGTCTCAAATCCAAAGAGATATTCTTTATAAAAGTTAAGTGTTAACCACGCCTACCTAAAACGGCTCGTTCTAACACGCCCCCACATGTCTACGTCACTGTGTGGGAAGATTTGCATAACACCGCCCAAATGTTCACGCAAAGAAAGAAGGTGTAACTTTTATTCTCGCTGTAGTATTATTGTTGCCGCCGCCGCCGCCATGTTGTGGAGACGATGTGTGTTTCGTTGTGAAAGTGAAATTATTTTGTTTGGCCTTCCAAAAGAGGAGGATATCCGCTTCGGCATGCCTGGAGCTGATCCGTGCTGGTCGCTGAGGAATACATCAACTTCGCGCTGTGGATTGCCGGATCAGCTTTCACCGTGGACGAAGCGGAGTCCAGCCCGGGGTCGTCACATGTGGTTACCGCAAGCCCACCTGCCGCCGCTCACTCAAGGCCGCCGTGTGTGATGCTGTGTTTCGTTGTGAAAGCGAAACTTTTTTGTTTGGCCTTCCAAAAGAGGACGCGACTATAAATCAGTGGTTAAGTTTGTATTTACAACACTGTTCCAGACCAGTTCAACCCAAATATTCCGATGTGTTCAGTGCATTTTATGGAGGACTGTTTCTTGATTCTGGTAGAGTAGACTACAATGCCGTCTGTTTTGACTCACAGACTGTAAGTAAGTTTTTTATATTTAAAGAATTTGCCACTGATGATTCAAACGCGAGTTTTGAGCAGTGTAGAGTAGCGTTTGTAGTTTGTCATTTCTCCGATCACAAATGCAGACATGGTTTTATGTTTACGCGGCGCAGCTCGATGCAACGCAACGTGTAAAAAGACAGTATAGGTCATTATAATCCGTAATTATGTCCCCACTGGATGCAACAAATGCCTCGTTTATAATGGGTTTTAATGTTTTTGTCTCGTCGCTCCGGCTGGGACAAGGCATCACAGTATGGTAGGGGCGTATCATACCTCACACGCTTGAGGTATTCGGCCAATCACAACGCACTGGATAGCTGGCCAATCAGAGCACACCTCACTTTTCAGACCGATGAGCTTTGTAAAAATCGACGCGTTTCAGAAATGTACAGTATGTGGAAAATAATGTGTTTTTTGAACCTTAAACCGCATAAACACATTTCATTACACCAAATACACAAAATAATGTTCTTTTTAGCAACATCATATGACCCCTTTAAAAGAATATACCGAAGTGCCAACTGAATGTAACGTTTTCGTACACTTAACTGCAATTTAATTAAAATGTGTTATACTGTAGTTTAAATCAAGGGAAGCCAACCCTGCTCGAGAGCTACGTCCTGCAGAGTTCAGCTACAACCCCAATCAAACACACCTAAACCCGCTAATCAAGATTTTCAGGGTCACTTGAAAATTACAGGCAGGTGGATTGAAACAAGGCTGGAAAAGTCTGCAGGAAGCAGAAGGTAGATGTCCAGGACCAGGGTTGGCTACCCTTGATTTAAATTTATTCTGAATGCAATTAGGTGAACTTTAGACCCACTTAAGTAGGACATATTTATATGTCATTTCATAATGACTTGTATTGTCTTTGAAATATGGTTAAAGTGTATGCCGAATTAAATGACAATGTTTGTGGTAAGCTGAAATGTATTTTAATGCCATTTGTATTGAAACTTGTACCATGTATTAAATATATTTGTAAATATACATTTGCAATTAAGTTGCAATTTAGACTTATAAAAAAAAAATGTAGTAACATAAAAAGTTTTATCAAATAACACTACACTTTAAATTATAATCAGGTACTTTACATGTGCTTTAGTAGCTATGTAAGTAACACTATGTAACACTTCAGTAAGTAAGTAAATATATTAAGACCTATTTATTTAGTGTACTGTAAAGTAAATCTTGGTTGTGCCATTAAAGCAACTGTATGTAATTGGTTTACCTTGAAATTTCAGTTTCAAAATCCTTCTGATAGGATACAGACTTGTAAAAAAGCGAATGGTTTCTGTTTCTTTCCCAAGCTTCCCTCCAAACGTCTGTTCCGCGATTTATGTTCATTTTGGTAGAGATTACAACCCCCGCGAGTGCCCGATTCGCTGCTTGTCGCAAAAGATTTTTTGTCCCCGGACTCTTGATCGGGCTGCCTCTGACTTGATACCCGCGACAGCCAATGAGAGCGAGCAAGTGTCAGCTGAAACTTGGCATCCACAAACATGACATGAAAGCTGACAATGTTTATTGTCCTCTATTTGTTTTTCTTCTCTAGTCTTCTAGACACTTCTCGCGAGTGTTCGTGAGATCATGTGTCACTGTGAAATCGTTCCTACAATCATAAAGTGCGTGGTCTCGTGGTCTGGTCAAATCGTCTAGTGTGTGCATTCAGAGGATTATAAGGCTAAAAATCAGTTGAACTGTCTTCATGTCTGTGGTCTCCCATGGTTTTAAAATCGTTTACGATTCAAAAATCGTCTAGTGTGTCCCAGGCCATCGGAGGATAAATATACAAAACTACATACAGTTACTTTAAAGTGCACCTATCTGTTACGGGTTAAGCAACATATATTCATAAAAAGTGTACCTTCCGTAAGTAAACTTAAAGGTGCTGTATGTAGGATTGACAACTAGTGGTTGAACTAGGCATTGCAGTCCAAAATCAAAATATTGGAGAGGGTTTTTTTCACCCGACCCCTCCTCCTCAGACTTGACGCACACGCAGGTTGCCAGATTGACGACACAAACAGAAACGAGCGCACATGACGATGAATGAAATGTAATATGCTGTATTTTACGCCAACTGGCAACCCGGGGTGCCGAAATACAATTGGGTAAACTGGCAGTGGGCGGGTCTCACAAACCAAAACAAAGACAGACATTCTGACACGGAACGCACATTACAAAGTGGAATAACTGACTGTAGCATTGTTTTTCAGATAAACAAGTATGTTAACTTAACATGTTTCTTAAATATCTGCAAGCATATTATGGCATTTTTATGCTTTAGTAGAGTCAAAAACTTACATACAGCACCTATAAGTGGGGGTTTATTTAATTAATATTAGCTATTATCTACAAGCACAGTTTTTTTCCCCAAAAAATACTTTTAAGTTTAATGTACAGTACAAACGCACATTCAATTTAATTAGGCACACTTCTTTTTCACAAGGACGTATGTTAGTCTTTTTCTTCTGTCGTATTCTGTATTGTTATTTATACTCTATTTACTTTATTTTTCTTGTGGTTTTCCTGTTTCCGTCACCAAGAGACAAGATGAGACAAGAAGAGATGAGATTTGACATGATGAGAGGAGAGAAGACAGAACGAGATTAGACGTGATGAGATGTGACAAGACAAGAAAAGACGGCAGAAGAGGAGAGAAGAGACAAGATGAGAAAAGACGAGATGAGACGATCTGTGCGGGAACCTTGGACATCTTCTAAGATAAATTCCTAAATGAAGCGAAGTGTGTCGCCACAATAACTAATCTCATTGTGCCTAAAAAGAGACTAATCCAGTGTGGAAGATGAACCTGCTCAATGAATTATGTGATAATCAGATTATTTCTTCATGAAATATTGTACTGGAATGGTTGAAGACTGACAAGCAGCCATTCTGAGAACCATGCCGCAGTACAGCTGCTACATCAAAGCAGCGGTGCCCAAAGCAATTATGGGAAATCATCTAGTTTGTCACTCACATTGGTTCCAATACTTTACACCTCCCATCAGTGTGCTAAAATTAAACACTCACACACTTCAACAGAAGAATACCTACACGGCCACACAGAGATAAAAGACACAAATGCTGACGTAGAGATGGGGTGAGAGGCATTAACATCTGGTAATTAAGTTGATTAACTACAACAATAAAGGCTCTATATGTGTATGTGAGAGAGGAAGACTCTCTGTTAGAGGTTGAGAGGACGACCAGTGCTGTCAGATCTTGCACCCTTGGGTAAGAAACTCACAGAGCTCTCGCACACTTCCTCACAATTAGACCTGCATAGAGACCTTGTCGGCACAGATATGTGCTAATGGTGCGGGTGTGCGAGAGAGAGAGAAAGCGAGCGCTGTCCCCTAGAGAGATGCGGAGCTACAATCCTCAGAGATGCCATCACAGAGAACCTCTGTGTCACTCAGCATTTACCAGGCAGCGTACTCCCCTAATCCTAACACACTGATAGTGTGCTTACCTCTGTCACACAGTCTCCCGAAAAAAAAAATTAAAAAAAAAAAAAAAAAAAAAAAAAAAAAAAAAAAAAAAAAAAAAAAAAAAAAATTTAAAAAAAAAAAAAAAAAATTTTTTTTTAAACAAAAAAAAAAAAAAAAAAAAAAAAACAAAAAAAAGTAAAAAAAAAAAAAAAAAAAAAAAAAAAAAAAAAAACAAAAAAAAGAAAAAAAAAAAAAAATAATTCCTATTGTGTGTCGCCCTTTATGTCCTCGATGTCCATAGGCAATTCTAGACCGCATTTAGGAGGGTTTCAGCCACACTGGTTTTAATCTAGCCCCCTAAAAAATCTGTCATTATGTGATTTTTTTCCGCTTGCTCAAAGCAGTGGCTGCTGTGAGCTATTTTAGGATATTGTGCTCTAAATCCCTCAGCAAAAAAAAAAAAACTTTAAAGTTCATTATCCATTGCTCTATTAAGTTGAAGAACCATGTGACCAAATGCTGATATGCTTGTTGGCTTAGCAGCCATTACCACTGTCTCACCTATTTTTTAGAAAGTCCCAAGTTCATCCATTTTATGTTTATTATTGCCCTTTTCTGTTTTGATAATAATGACTGTATTTAAATAATGACCAAGTTAGTATGAATAAAAAAATGTAGCACCTACATGCTTTCAGAAAGTCTATTACAACTACTGGGCAAACGTTGCACCACCTAATTAATATTTATGAGCCAGGCTTATAATGTGGCCCTCTACACACATTTTCATCTCTGTCCTATGAACCTTTATGCACTGATATCAATCTCCTGATGATCAGTTGTGATTTTTTTTCATAGTTTTATTTTTTTAAACTGTCCATTTTGTACCTGCAACCTCTTAAGTTTCGATTTTTCTTGGCAAATGTTATGCTGTATACTACAAAAAAGTATTTTTGTGTTATTTTCAGTACAAATATTCTTATATCAAGATACATTTACTTGAAAAGCAAAATAACATTAGATATTAAGATATGTATTTTCGTATTAAATTGATAAAATTGAGTTTATGCTTAAAATGAGAAAAATATCTGGCAATTGTGGGGGGGGGAGGCGACTTGTTTTTCTTTCGAATTAAGTTTAAGTTTTTTTTGTTTTTCTCTACACCATTGCAATTTTTTTTTTTTACGTAAATTTAATTTAAAAAATAAAAATATAAAAACTAATGATATGTAATTTTTCATCCCAGGTTAATGTATCATGATTTAAAATGATTATTTATTTGTTCTGTAAAGCAAGAGAAAAATACAGAGTAATAATTTCACTTTTTGCAGTGCAATTAATTTTAATGAGCCAGGTTGACAAGGTTTATAATGTGCCCCCTAAACATCCATTTTCATATCGTTCTATTTTAATAGGTTTAATTTAAACATGTTATTGTTGATTTTTATATCTTATGTATCAAATTTGTACATCAGGATGAGACAGATCTCAAGATATATACCTATGAACTAACATCTGGTAGTTTGATAGAGAGCTGAGATTGAAATCAAGAATTGTCTCTATCTCTATGCCTCCCCCTCTCTCTTCTTGATTAGCGATGGTGTTTTTATGCTAAACAAGGGGAGTTTGGTTCGGCTGGTTATTGATTGGATAAAGGAATCAAATGAAATGTAGAGGAGCTCCATAATGATGGAGCAAGCGGAGCAGAGGAATGCTGATGACTCTCTGCTGTGCTCTGAGGAGCCTAAAGAAACTGCTGTCAGATCAGATCTCGCAGCAGGCCTCAGATGGATCAATCAAGAGTCCAGCCTTTAAATCCGAGTGACTCCCTATTGCATACATCTGCCTGTGTAAATCCGGGAATGTGCACTGCGAGTCTCTCTCAGTCCAGTTTGATTTGTCTCATTGTGACTGAGTTGCGTCAGTCGCACAGCCTTGTTATCCTAGCCTTGAACCACTAATTGGAGCTACACACCCCACCCCTCCACCCCCAAATCTGTAATTATTGTTTTTGAATGAAAAAGGACTGAATCATAGTGCTTCCACAGAGCTTAAAAGCACTTTCAGATTCTTGTTGTTATAATTAATCAATTATTGTTTAATTAGGAGTAATTTAGCCCCATCTGTGGACCAACAAGTGGAACAAGCAGGTTTGCGTGCTGACCTTACAAAAGTTTAAAGTTGTATTTAATCAATTACTTTTAACAGGCACGTAATGGGGCAAGTAACCCTATAAATGCACATTTCTAAGGCCTTTAAATATCAGCGTGATCATAACTTTGCTGAATAACCTTGTACACAATCTACTACGTGTCCTCTGTCGTCTCACTGATAATTTATACTTTTTTAGTAAGGCCTTTTAGTATAATTGTAAAAACGGCCCTTTAGATTGTGGTACACATCTTTTTGCTGTGATTTTTAATTGTAAATGTAAGAATAACTTTTATATAGATCAAGAACATTTACTGGATTGGAGCAACTTGGGTTTAATTAATTATAAAATCATGTTAAAATGCAAATATGATACATCAGGAATAATTATTTGCATATGTACATCTCTCAATCATCAGTGTGTTGCATTTCATTAAAATGTTTGCCCCCAAAATAAAAACTACAAAGCTTTGATCATAAAACTAAGCACTAAAATATCATCTTACTAAAACAGATTATTATGAGATATAGAGTGACAACTGATGTTTATATGCAGTTTATGTTAAGTAGTCTGATATACTGTTATAAAGACCTCATTGATTTACATTACAAGCTATCATAATTTCATCTTACTTTGTGGCCATATAAATATCAGCAACTGCACCAAACTGCATATTTTTGTTCACTCTGGGCCTCTGAATAAAACCGAGTGTTTTTCGTCTTAAAGTTTAATAAACCATTCCATTTCAGAAAATTAGATTCTCCTGACTATGATTTCATATGTCAAGCTTGTAGCTGTATTATGGTGCAGTATGTGTATTGATATGAATTAAACAGCCAAGTATATTCAGTTTTGCAAGAATGAGAAGTGCAGATAATTGTCAAGCATGTTGTTTTAGTTAACAAAATCCAATAATCAACTAAATTACCTAGCTAAGAGTTAGAACAGATGCCAGGTAAGCAGCCTAACTGTACAAGGATTCTATATTATTGAACTTGAAAGATCTATGTAAAATTGAGGAGCAGGATGAGGCCAGCATTACTGCACTGACACCAAAACCAGCCAGTGTTAACAGTGACACCGCAGGCAAGACCGGTAGAGTTCACAATGAGAGAACCGTCTCCTACAGTGACTTTACTGTTGATTAAAAACTACACTTACTACTATTGAATCATCGAAGAGGTAGGAGGATAATGTTTATCGATGCAAGAAAGTTACTGAACCAGTGTTGCAGATAATGCCGATATGGAGAGATTGTTTAAAAGAGCGGCAACTCCGATTCCTAACAGGAGAGCTCATTATCGAGCCTTCGTCAGGACCAGTGGTCTAGGATGAGAGTGTCGCTCATTAACGAATGATTTACTCTGGAGTTGTTTGAAGAATAGGCAGATAGTGTCAAGAGAGTGGCTTATGTTCTTTCCCCATTATAAGGACATGTTGTTTCTCCTATAAACTTTTTTCTCTCTCAAAATCCTGTAGGTTGAAAGGAAGTGGACTGGATGCTTTTATGACCAGAGGCCAAGAATCTCTTAATTCATCCATGACTGCTGATCAGATCTCCGGGATGACCTGACAGTTGATTGGGAGGAGTATTGACAGACGGATTGACAGTGCTGTTCTAATGAGAGAGCAGGTCAGTCTTCACAAAACATGTAGTCTGTGAAACCTGCTTATGATGCGAACTGACATAGAGGAATGTTACAACACAAAACGCTTCACATGCATGTGGGGAAATGTCAAAAGGAAAAGGAAAAATCCGGTTACACTTTATTTTTTAGTCCACTTTAGACATTCTACTAACTATAAGTAACTTTGTAACTACATGTCAACTACATGTCAACTAATTCTCATTAATTTGCAACTACATGTCTACTAACTCTCAGAGTAGACTGTTATGGTAGGTTTAGGGTTAGTAGAATAAGTTGACAAATAAAGTGTTAGAAGATATTAAGCAGACAGTCTACTAATACTCTACTAACTGCTAGTTGACATAGTTGCAAAGTTACTTACTGTTAATAGAATGTCTAAAGTGGACTATCAAAATAAAGTGTTACCAAAAATCCTTTAAAAGTTTCGTTTAAAACATGTGTGCCACATTCTTAGACATGTAATATTTGTGTTTAATCATTTTGCATGTCCATTCATCCATTTTGCATGTCCAAATCCATTAATTCTTCAAACTGCTTGTGCTATGTAGGGTCGTGGAGCTGGAGTCTAACAGTTTTTGGCCATAGGCAGGGAATCACCCTGGAAGGATGGCCAGTCCATCACAGGGCTAACCAATTTTAGCTTTAACAACAGCTTTACTGCTTTTTTCCCCCAAGAAATAATAATTAATATTCTTGTTAGGCAATTTGCTTCTATTTATTCCTACGCACATGCTTATAGGATTTAGGGTTGTTCTGTTGTGGCATTTCATTTGTATTAAGAAATAATAATAAAATATTATACCACACCAGTTAAGGTTTTCTGTTCAAGAATTTTATCTTGAATTTTAACTGAAAAACTGGAAAACATAGATTGTCTGATTTACTCAATCATATTATTTGTGGTCTACACAGCAAAATTGCATTTCTCTTCTAAACTTGATTACTTTCGAATAACGTAATCCTTTAAAATGTGCAACACACTAGATTAAGTTATGTAGGGTGAATGTGAACCAATCAAGTACTCAAAAATGATTGTTGAAAATTATGTGGACTTCACTGAAACTGTAGTTCCCACCATGCTTTCGCAAGGGACTTAATGAAGAGAGTAAAATGCTAGATGAGAGATTTGATTGTGTTGAATGTTTCATTATGATGGGAATTAGAACCATTTCAGTTACACTAGGTTGCCATTGTGGTGATAAGTGGTGCATTGTCTTAGGCTAAGGACATAAAGTGATGTTTATGCTGCTTTACTGAAAGGACATTGTCACAATCACATGGACTTTGTTTGTTTGCTGTTGTGGTTTCTGATTTGAGTTCTTCATTAAGTTCAGGTGTGTATAATAAATTATCATAGTTTGGTCTGTGCATTTAAGTTCCTGTCTGTTCAGTTGAGTTTGTCCTGTCTTGAGTCAATAACTTGTGTGTCTTTGTGCTATGTTGGATTTAGACTTTGGAATCATCATCATCTTCGTCATTGTGTGTTTAAGTCAGAGTAGCTGTGACAGACATATAATATTTAGCAGTTCGCATGCTAAAATGTGCTATTTCTTGCTCATTCATAATTAGTACAGTCTTATAATTTAGTGATGAGACACCAAAGTATATTAAATTGAATAAATGAATCTTGTCAGAGAGCCATATAAAATCACTTTGAGACTACTTAATTGGAACGTTTCAAAATAACTTCATTCTGTGATATTGAAGTTGGATATGTTTCCTGGAGAACAAGATCAAAATATTGGCTAAAAAAGGATTTTTGCATTGTAATCCCACAAGGCTCCAAATAAGGTGAGTGTGTATATGTGTCTAGCTGATGATCCATACAGGGATGGAGAGTCCAATCTCCTGTGGCCACCCAGCGACTGAGCTGTTAAATAGGTCGACAATGTAGGTCAGGTATCCTCTTAATACGAGCATGTCTGCACTTCAAAATTCGGATACTACACCTGCCAGCCCAACTTCCTTCACGAAAAAGAATTGCAGTTTATTTCTCTTTACCATTGTTTTCCTGTCACATCCTTGACGTGTCTGTGCGAGTAAGTGTCTACATGCGTGTGGGCATGCTTTCACATCTGTGTGTGTGTGTGTATGAGCATGTACGTCCACATCTCAGGAGACCATGTCAGTTTTAGGAGGAATTACACTGCCTGTCAGAAACTCAGACACATTTGCTCGCAAGCTCTATTTACACAGATAGACAAAGTACGGATGAATCTGTCATAAAGCTGTGTTCCCATCATCCCCCCTCCTCTGCATCAGGTTCAGACAGGAAATGCAACATCCCAAACACTGGGAAAGCAGCAATTAGCTCCGTCTGATGGGCACAGCTGGGACTCTTAAACATAGGCTCCGAACAGCCTCGATAGATCTTTTCAAGGTAACATGCTTGTTTGCGGGTGTGTATGTTTGCATTCTCTTGCGTGTTCAGAGTGATTCTTTTTCAGTCAGAAGAACGATGCCTGCCAGAAGCGGAAGAGAAGACAGTAATATTGAAATGACACATGCTGCATATTGCAATCAACTTTTCTCTCATGTCTCCAAAGCAGACGTTTGAAAGCAGAAGCAACATCCTCAAGGAGAAAAAGAGCATGGAGTGAAAAGGGGCTGGTGAGGAGCAGAAGACACACACAGATCTGGATTTAAATGCGAACCGTTCCTCTGCTTCACTGCTTTTAAGAAAGAAAAGATCAGGCTCTTACGGTGTGTCAACACACACACACACACTAAGGAGGTGTGTGTGTGTAAATAAAATGGCATATTAAAGGTTTTATCAGTGCCACAGCTCAGTGCCACAACGGACAGCTGGGGCTTCATTCACAGTGTGAAAAGGGTTTAACTCAGCTTGCTCGTTAAGCCTCCTCCACGTCTCTAAATGCACCACACACACACACACACATGCACACAAATAAACAAGGCTCATTGTGTGAGAGCTGAATATAAATCAATGTGCGCAGACTGTGAAGATATGTGTTGTGTTAATGGTGCTGTGGGGCAGATTAGATTACATCAGGTTTCGCTTAACCTGATCAGAATGGCTGTTTCATACGAGATGTTTGTGTGATTACTCAAGATCACACACATTTTTCTGCCAATTTTTTTCTTTATTTAAAATTTGATTTAATGTACTGTTAAGATCAAAATGTTCTAAAATAGGATAAAATCAAAGAAAATCACCTTATTACTGGGTATTTCTTGCAACAGAAAGCCTTCTTGCAACAGAAATGTGCAGTTCGCATATACAAAGCAAATAGGAGGAAAACTGATAGTATCTCAATGAGGAAGTAATAGTACATAATGTGGGCCACTCTGAGACTGCAATCATTGTTGTTTTGATAGTATTTTCCAGTCTTATCTAATCAATACTAATGTCTTTAGAATGACTTACAATGACTTATTACAGAAAATATATTATGATGATCATGATCAAAAGCAGTGGTCAAAGTTAATGGCTCTAAAGCAGTGATTCCCACACACATGTGTGGGCACACAGGGGAAACTTCAAAATATTTTGATTTCAGATATTTTTGTCATCTTGTTTGGATGAAATTAAACACTACAGTTTTAGGTTGGTACGATTTTTAAAAAAATGTTTTTGATAGAACTAGTCTCACCAAGGCTGCATTTATTTGATCAAAATACAGTAAAAAACATAAGATTTTCAGCATCCAGTGTAACATTCAGAAATCATTCTAATATACTAATTTTCTGCTCAATAAACATTTCTTATTATCAATGTTAAAAAAAACAGGTATGCTGCTTAATATTTTTTTCAGGATTCTACTGATGAATAGAAAATTCAGAAGAACAGTATTTGTTTAAAATTGAAATCTTTTGCAACATTATACAGTCACTTGATTAATTTAATGCATAGTAAATGCAGTTGTAAAATAAAAGATTCTGTTATTATC
Source organism: Sinocyclocheilus anophthalmus (assembly GCA_018155175.1). Taxonomy (NCBI): domain Eukaryota; kingdom Metazoa; phylum Chordata; class Actinopteri; order Cypriniformes; family Cyprinidae; genus Sinocyclocheilus; species Sinocyclocheilus anophthalmus. Next base: position 249,896 of record JADLZN010011644.1, on the reverse strand, counting down.
AGCTTCAGTTTGAATTGAAAAGTCTTAGCGAGTCTGAATGGTGAGTCTTTTCACCCACAGTATTAACTGATTGAGAATCATTGCATAGTAATGGCGATTTAAATAATATGAGTGCAAATAATATGCAGTGTAATATGAGCTTAAAGGAACATATTTCATGTTAATGAGCCTTTAAAGCAAGAAAAAAGTTGGAAAAGCCTGCTCTAAACAATTATTGAGGTGTCTCAACTTGCCTCTGATGAGTAATATTCACCATGTGATTTGGGTATCGCACCAGATTGAACTCATGTGGGTCAGCGAGGTGGAAAACATTAAAATTAATTTGTGAGTCGTAAGTCTGAGCTTCATCACATACATTTTTATAATCTCTCAGACAGAAGTATTCCTTTCGACGTCTCTCCCGGCAGCTCTGAGCCGTGTATTCGCTCTCCACCATCTCACATTGGTTCTGGCAGGTGTCTTCCTTTGTATGGCAGGGCATGGTTTTCATATTTCATATTACACTCGGTTTGTAATTTCTTTTCCTTCCCACTTCATTTTGCTCAGTGTGTGATTCAGTCTCTTTAGCCCCATATGCTGCCCTCTGGATTATAAAATGAAAATGCATAACGGAAATATTGAATTTAGGCAAGTTCTGTCAGTGTGTTTTTCACACTCTTTCAATATCTCCCGCTCTCTGTCTCTATCTGTCAAATATAGATGCTGGCAATCTCTCTGCCGCTCTGAGGACACCCACAGAGACAGAAGCTGATTCCTGTATCTGGCAATGATGTGGAAGCAGGTTTCTGTGTGTGTTTGTGAGAAAGATACACGAACCGATGTGTGTACAGACAGACCGCCGTCGTTGTTGTAATGTTGTCCTATACTCTAAGAGTAAAATGGCAGTATATCTAACTAATATGTCCAATATGTCTAATATGTCCAATTAAACACTACAGTTTTAGGTTGGTACGATTTTTAAAAAAATGTTTTTGATAGAACTAGTCTCACCAAGGCTGCATTTATTTGATCAAAATACAGTAAAAAACATAAGATTTTCAGCAACCAGTGTAACATTCAGAAATATTTAATTACTATTTCTGCTCAATAAACATTTCTTATATCAATGTAAAAAAAACAGGTAGCTTGCTTATATTTTTTCAGGCCAATGCCAATGCTGTCAATGTTGTTGGTATTTTTTGCTGTTGTTAAGAAAATGAGACCGCTTAACCAAACCACAGACTGAGTCACAGCGGGTGTTTTAACGGATGCAAGTGTGTTAAAAAACTTGATGCAGGGATTTAAATAACATCACTGAGCTGTTGTTTGTGTCAAAGCTGGGCCACGTGGGTTAATTCCTTTATGACACATAAATAGAGCTGTTGTGTTTGAGTTTGAATTTCCAGATCCTTACGCTTTCCTAATTTGGTCTAGTTTGCACTACAGTTAAATCGATTCTGTTCTCATTTGTTTGTATGACTTTCTTCTTCTGTGGAACATAAATTAAGATATTTAGCAAAAAGTCTGTGTATTTTTTGTCCGTAAAATGGAAGTCAATAATTTGGAGGGGAATAGTTTTCTAAATGACATATGAGTTACAATTCTTATCAGATGTCTATTTTTATGTTACTTTTTTTTTAGACGGGACTAACATCTACAAAGGCAGGAGTGTGTGTTTTCTAGATGTGGCCATTACACTAGGTCATGTGTTGTGGTGTGCACAAAAAAAGTTTCCATGCTTTGCTCTCGTTAATTCATTTTATTATATTACTTTTTCATTGGATGCAGTCCATTTTAAAAGGTACGGTGTGCTGAAGATTAGTGGGCAAATCGTAGCTCAGGTTAGTCAAAAACAAAGCACTGGGATAATGGATCAGCAATCACAGACATTCACTTTCAGGATTACATTTCTCAGAGGACCATCGAGTTTGCTGAAAAATAGTTGGTAATTTGCTATGGAATTTTTGTAGAGGTTGTGTGTGAGAAAACAAAAAAAACAGACTTGGCTGATTCGGGCAGGATTAAAATCTCAAAGTTAATATTTAGCCCAATTCAGACTGTAATTGTTTCTCATTTGCATTGATACATTTTATTCTCTGTGGGAAATAAATGATACCAAACCCAGGACTTTGCTTCTCACATGGCCAGTCACATGTTCAGAATGATGAATTGAATGATGGGGGTGGGGAGGAATCTTATGTATGTATGTATGTATATATGTATTTATCTATCATTCAAATCTCCTATTTAATAATAGTAAAATTGATGCACTATGGTTTAAAGGATTTTATGTCTTTTATCTCTCAATCAGTGGGGGGGGGGGGGGGGAAGAGCAACCTCTTATGCACAAGGCAAACATTTAACTATTTGGTTAACAAGTAAAAGTTGTTAAATACAAAGTTAAATATAATTTAATAGTTCAATATTTTTTACATTTTATTGAATACTTTACCTGTTGCTGCTGTAATAATGGCACATTTTAAAAGTTTACGTGATTTTGTTCTCTTTTTTTCTTTTTCTTCTTAACAGCTTCCACACACTGTAGTGGAGCAGTGAAATAATTTTTATAAACAGTTTCGAATATTTCTGTAATAAAAGTGTTAATGTTGTATGTAAAATGCAGCTCCATGTACCACAAACTCACAACAGTTAAATGTACTGCCAATATCAGTTTTTCAAAAAGGATTTACAAAACAGTGAATTTTGAATTGATCCCTTCTTGTAAAGTCAGAGATGTGGATTTGGATCACATTTGTGAAAAAAATGTAATTTGGCCGGGATTTTCATGTGGGTGGAGGGAGAATAACACTGACATTCTGGATTCAAAAAACAAAACAAAACAAAAAATCAAATCAGAACTACCCCTGTAAATGTTGAAATTACCTTATGTACCACGTCTTTCCAGACAGAATTAAAACAAATGATGTTTAATTAACACGGTTCGGGAGGAGCACGATCATATATCACCAATTTGGGCACAGGTGTAACTCTTTATGCTCATCATCCTACTCAGCGCAACGTATATATCTAATATACATACAGGTGCATCTCAATAAATTCGAATGTCGTGGAAAAGTTCATTTATTTCGGTTCAACTCAAATTTTGAAACTCGTGTATTAAATTAATTCAGTGCACATAGACTGAAGTAGTTTAAGGCTTTGGTTCTTTTAATTGTAATGATTCTGGCTCACATTTAACAAAAACCCACAAATTCACTCTCAACAAATTAGAATACTTCATAAGACAAAAAATTTTTTGTGAATTGTTGGCCTTCTGGAAAGTTTGTTCATTTACTGTACATGTACTCAAAACTTGGTAGTGGCTCCTTTTGCTTTAATCACTGCCTCAATTCAGCGTGGCATGGAAGTGATCAGTTTGTGGCACTACTGAGGTAGTATGGAAGCCCAGGTTTCTTTGACATTGGCCTTCAGCTCTCATCTGCATTTTTTGTCTCGTGTTTCTCATTTTCCTCTTGACAATACCCCATAAATTTTTCTATGGGGTTCAGGTCTGGTGAGTTTTGCTGGCCAGTCAAGCACACCAACACGATGTTCATTTAACCAACTTTTGGTGCTTTTGTGGGCAGGTGCCAAATCCTGCTGGTAAATGAAATCAGCATCTTCAAAAAGCTGGTCAGCAGAAGGAAGTATGAAGTGCTCCAAGATTTCTTGGTAAGTGGGTGCAGTGACTTTGGTTTTCAAAAGACACAATGGACCAACACTAGCAGATGTCATTGCACCCCAAATCATCACGGACTGTGGAAACTTAACACTGGACTTCAAGCAACATTGGCTATGAGCTTCTCTACCCTTCCTCCAGGCTCTAGGACCTTGGTTTCAAAATGAAATACAAGACTTGCTCTCATCTAAAAAGAGGACTTGGCAACAGTCCAGTTCTTCTTCTGCTTAGCCCAGGTTAGACGCCTCTGACATTGTCTGTGGTTCGGAGTGGCTTAACAAGAGGAATACGACAACTGTAGCCATATTTCTTGACACGTCTGTGTGTGGTGGCTCTTGATGCATTGACCCCAGCCTCAGTCCATTCCTTGTGAGTTCACTCAAATTCTTTATTGATTTTGCTTGACAATCCTCATAAGGCTTGCGGTTCTCTCGGTTGTTTGTGCATCTTCCACACTTTTTCCTTCCAATCAACCTTCTGTTAACATGCTTGGATACAGAACTCTGTGAACAGTCAGCTTCTTTGGAAATTAATGTTTGTGACTTACCCTCCTTGTGAAGGGTGTCAATGATTGTCTTCTGGACAACTGTCAGTTCAGCAGTCTTCCCCGTGATTGTGTATCCTAGTGAACCAAACTGAGAGACCATTTTGAAGGCCCATGAAACCTTTGCAGGTGTTTTGAGTTGATTATCTGATTGGCATGTCACCATATTCTAACTTGTTGAGATAGTGAATAGGTGGGTTTTTCTTAAATGTGAGCCAAAATCATCAATCACAATTCTACTAAAATAACCAAAGACTTAAACTACTTCAGTTTGTGTGCATTGGATTTATTTAATACACATGTTTCACAATTTGAGTTGAATTACTGAGATAAATGAACTTTTCCACGACATTTTTATTTATTGAGATGCACCTGTATATTATATTATATATATAATATATATAATATCTAATCATATTTATATATCATACTACATATGCCTACTACCTCTAATGGCTACTCGCACTTTTTTCTTTCTGGCATTCCTCCTCCCCCCCATCCTCAAAAAGGCTTAATCTATTCTCATCCCAACTAGGGATAAGGGGGGTTCTCCGGGTTCGGGGCTATATTCCGGGCTCAGAGCCCCCCCCATTCCAGCATGCCAAAATCAGGTGTTGTATTTAGGGTCAATTTTTGTAAGTTTAGGTTAACGACTTTGACACTTTTTTTTTTATGTTGACGACAAATAACGTGAAGTGATGTGACTGACATTTTTCCAAGTAATTAACCATACTCGGATCTCCATTTAACCCATCCAAGTGTACACACACATTAGTGAACACACACACGGAGCAGTGGGTAGCCATATTGCTGTGGCGCCCGGGGAGTAGTTGGGGGTTTGTTGCCTTGCTCAAGGGCACCTCAGTCGTGGTATTGAAGGTGGAAGATCTCACTCCCACCACCTACAATCCCTGCCTGTATAGAGACTCGAACCCATGACCTTTGGGTTACAAATCCAACTCTCTAACCATGAGGCCTGACTCGAGATTTCCCCACATATAAATATAGCACATATTCCCCACATATAAATTTGTAAATATACAAATATAGCAACTTCTTGGACAAACTGTATCTAATTTCTCATCTTGCCCACTGATCTATATTCATCTTTATATAGATCAGTGAATCTGCCATTATGATGTCATCTAGTGACATTTAGCTACCAGTTTTAGCTACTTTCAACTGAAAGCAGTTGGCAACACTGGCCAAAATATGCTTACTATTTGCTCAATCAGATTAAATGTAAGGGTGAACTGGTGAAAGGCTTTTCTCAAACAACCTTTAGTTCCATCTGAATAGGTTTAATGGTAAACTGTTTGGTTACTGACATTCTTTAAAACATCTTTTTGACACCTCTTCAGAACTTTCTATTTGACAGCTCTAATAAAGTCTCACTACCATGAAGCCTTATTTCATCACATTTAAAATGAGTTGAGGCCAGTAGTTAATTTAAGTGCATTATTGTCTATTCCTAGCGTGTGCACATTCCTCTGGGTTTTTAGTTTACAGCTTCTAAAATTGATGTGACAATCTTATCTCTTGTACAACACCCCAGGTGTGGGTTGGTTCAGGGTGGAGGTCACACACCTTTCAACCTAACCAGCATAATTAGCAAGCAAAGTGTGAGGAACAAAGCAAGCTGCACTAATTCTATTAGGCAGCCGGTGCTGCCAATTATCCTGCACGAGATACCTGATTAGACCACACCTGCCCCTCCCTCCTGCTCTTCCTCTTTCATCTGAGATATTACACAAGGCCGTAATAGTTCATCAAAAACATCTTTAAGGGTCTTTGAAAACTAGGACATGAGCCAGTGCTTGGAAGGCTTTTGTTGTTAAGACAACAGCAAATCAGATTTGATTGCATATCGGCACGCTAATTTGTGTATATGTGCATCTAGGTGGCGTCTCGTCATTCCAGCTGTATTAATGACAATGATTTGATTCCAGCGAGCCTTGCTTGACTGAGCGTAACCTACGTAATGTGGAAACCTAACAACACAAAGACTGTGATCGCGAACATCTCTTCAAAGTTCCAAGATCAACTGCAGCTCATTGCGTTTGATATGCACAGTACGGGTCTTAACAGCTAGTTCTCCTCTGTACCTCTGATGTGGGATTTCTCTTGCTAGTTTGCAACGAAAGGGCAAAAGTTTATGCTCTGAGAGGTGATCGAGTTGTGGAGGTGCTGTCTGACACAGCCTGAGCTGGTAGAGATGGACACAGGGTGCAGAACTGCCACGCTAGGACTGGATTTTCAGGCCTGGATGTGGACAGGTGGAGAGAGTGATGGTGTAGAGTTAAGCTGTTGAGTGTTCCTGACGTACTCCATCAACAGATGTCACTTTTCATGGGCATCATGGTTAGTAGTGGAAATGCTCCTGCAGGATATCCTCTCTCTCACACACACACAGTTATGGCCTATTCACACCAAGGACAATAACTAACTGAAATTTTAATGATTGTTCTAAATAATGCTGTGAGAACAGGAATGTCCAGACAATAACGACACAGAGAAACAAAGTGCTAGAATCACTTTCAGAATGATTTGTTCCAGATGATAAAGCATTGGATTGGGAGTCAGAATCCACCTGAATTCACAGACTTTGAGCATTTAAGCTGCAGACATCAGTGCATGTTTATAATAAACAGAACATTTTCGTCCTCTAGTGTGGGCACTCGTATAGCTATGGTTAAAGTTATAATTATAGTTATCATTCTTGGTGTGAATGGGCCTTTACACAATAAGTTGATGCTTTTCAGCTTGGCTGATCTGGGTTGAATCAACAAAAAAATGATGGCTTGTCATATCAACTAGGAGATTCTGTAAATATATATTCTTTTCTTTGCATACACCTGAATAAAATATTTTAGAGAACATAGACACATATACACCGTAATTTGTCATGGTTTTGACTACTATACTGTTGACTATTAGATAAGTTATATTACTCTTGAGACAAAACAAATCTTTATCTTCTAAAGCCCAAAACACACTGCATGATTTTAGCAATCCTATAAGATCCCTGCATGACACACTGGATCTAATAAACTTGGCTATGACATGAGTTTAGACTGTATGATGACTCGTATGATACAACACACGTTACTATAAAATAATAAAATGTCCAGCATGGCGTCTAGTGCCTAAACCAAAGAGCATGAATCACACTTTAGCAGTTGTATTGTTTTATGTGTGCTGAAAAAAGTTGAAACGGCAAAAGAGGAAGGGATAAGAGTTTGAGGTAAGCAGTTTTTATGTTTTAGCGCCATGTCGCGTTGATTTCATTTTTGCTTTATTTAACTGTTGTTCAGTACACTTTTATCGTACGCCAGCAACCCACTGTGCTAATGATCATGCTGTATCGTAGGCTACCTTTGGTCGCAAGACCGTGACAACGGCCTTCTTTGAACCACTCTCACTGTACGACACAGGACCACCGATTAGGAGCCAGGATCACAGAAATCACCACAATTGTTTAATGATGCCAATCTTTCATCTGGGACAGCCGAAAATCATGCAGTGTGTTTAGGGCTTTATACACTTTCCTAAGTAATAGGCTACTTGATGTGGACTTGTGGTCCCATTACATTTGTCTGCACATGTCTGTGATGTCCATTAGACCGTAGTGTGTTCTGTTTTTCATTTTATGACTCAAATGGGTGCTCACAAACAGCCCCTTTGTGGCCACTGGTGCTGACAGATTATGTGATAAGTGTGGATTCAGAGGAGCTCTCTTGACAGAAACTCTTGAAAGAGTCTCTAATACAGTATAAACTCTGTTTTCAGTGAGTTTACACTGTTACGCCAGTAGGTGGTGACAATAGACTGTCTTTGAGTGAATCATTGAATCATTCATTGAACAGATTCATTTAAAACTTTGATTCATTGAATAACTAAATAAATCACTTAAGAATGAATCACTGAATCATTCATTCCACTGATTTGTTCAAAAACACGAATTCATTCTGGAATGGAACCAGTAAAAGCTTGGTGTCCGAGTGATAGAATCATTAATTCAAACAATCTTTCATTCAGAAAGAAACACCACTGCTCAACAGATGTACATCTCTTTGCCAGAGAAAAACAGACAACGTACCTGGCAATATTGTTTCTCAATATTACATTTTTACTTGTTTAAACTAATCGTTTGTGTAAAAGCAATATCATATCCACAATCGTGCTGTTTTTCCTTGCTGCGTCTTTTTTTTCTAAGGTTGAATCACAGCCGTGTTGACATCTGGAAATCTAACAGTTTATTTATTAAATATTTAAAGCAGTATAGAGATGTAAAGAAAGAATGAGACTGTAGAGTTGTAAAGAAAGAAGTGAGAGAGTAATAAGATGATTGAGAAAGGAGAAAGTTATTGAGCTTTCAGAATGCCTTGTCATGCACGAAACAATGCAAAAGCAATGGTCACAAATGGCGGTGTAGCTAAAGGGCAAAAGCAGCATATGTGAATGACCCCTAACTGATACACTGGGTGTAGTGCAGGTTAGTAATAATGTCTAATCCGTAGGAGTGTGCTGTTATATGAGCTGGAGTGGAGAAATTCTATCTGGACTGCAGTCTCATATTCAGTCTGTGAATTGTATAAGCTGTAATGAAGGAGCGGAGGTCCCTACAGAGCACTGGGACTTATATGGAAATTTCATTCATTTTTGTATAATTCTGTTTATCTGGTGCTATCTCAGTTTTCTCTGTGATCAATTTTCCATTTCAAAATCTGTAAGCAATTTGTACTTGAGTTTTACAAACATTACTGATATGAACACTCCCTCCAGTTTATAGGACACACACAGATATTCAAGCAGTGTCTGTTGCAGTCTAAAAGCCTATATGAGTTATATGACGATGCTGATTTACTAAGTCAAAATGCTAAATGAAGACTTGATGTGGTTTCAATCTCCACGTATGACTCACAATAAAATATCTTCTCTAATTAACTGTATGAGAATGCAATCAAAAGACAGCTTGCAGAATACATGCAGAATGCAAAAAAAGAGAGTGATGCAAATATTTTTAAAAACTAGGCAGAGAGAAAAAGGATAAGGTGGGGGAAGAGGAGTAGATTTTTAATTCCAGGAATCCATTTTCTCGGCAACAGAACAAACAGACTGAAGAACCTGCATTTCCTCTGTGATATTCCTGCACTTTCCTTGAACATTTCAGCATTTATCTGTTTGGATGGCATGTTTGTGACAGACTCAGATAGCAAAATCACTCCTGATGTACTATAATGTTCATGGTATGATGCTTGTGTGCTGTTTACTCCGTGTATGTCTCTCTTTCTACTGTCTTTCTGTTTGTCTGTCCGTCTTTCTCCCTCATTTCCCTACAGAAGAGTTAAACACACTTTTCAGTTTTCAGAAAGTGGGAATTATAGCCTAATCCCATAATCCAAAAACAAATGCATCATTCTTTTTGTTTCCCGCCCCCAGGCCAGTCGTTCATTCTGCCTCTATCCCTCTTTCTTATCTCCTCTCGTTTTTGCGCCTCTCCTCATCTCAAATACCATGCTGAAGTACAGTCTCAATGGCATGAAACATTTTAGAACTCTTTGAAATTCCTACTTATTTCTGCAGAGATATGAATTCTCTCATCTATTATTTATTTGGATATCACACGTAAACTACATACTAAAATAAGATGAAGTTAGATGGCACACTGAAAAAAATATTTAGGCCTAAATATTCCTTTGAATTGCATATATAGTCATCCATTTGGATTACAGTTTTAACAGACTAACTAAACATAATGTGATATATAGGCCTATTTGTCAGTCATGCATTAATGACATTTTTGCAAAAAATCATGGCATATTTTGTTATTATTTGAATCTATTTGATTTTATTTAAGTGATATTTTTGAAATACATTTATTCAATCTACTTAGAATCTTTATAGTCTTTAGTGTGACAACAATGACATTTATTCGGTTAAAAAGTATTAATATGGTTAAACTGCTAATGGGTAGCTGTGGAACAAGCAATATTCAATTAGTTAAAATGTATGAAATTGAAATGCTGATAAATATATAAACCTGATTATTGTGTATTTAATACACATTCAATTTATTAGTATGCTATAAAAATTATTTTAAATAAGGGTACTGAAGTACATTTTACATAACATTTTAATTTAAATTCAATATGTTAAATTACTAGCAATTTTTGAGTGAAAATTGTAGCAGAAATCTCTTGTAGCAGAAATTTCTGTATTTCAGAAATCTTAACTGTTCATGTATGCATGACTGACAAATCATCACACTGCATCACACTGAAGGTTGTTAGAAAAAGGAGTAATCCAAATTAATGGAAATTTTTAATGAAATTCAAATCTTCAATTAGGCCTAAATATTTTTGAGTGCAGTGAAGAAACAGAGGATCCTCCTCTATATCCGCTATCTCTGTTGCACCTCGCACTCTAAAATCCCTGTTTGAAGGGTTCCATGCAGAAATGATTTATAAATAAGTTTGCATTTACATTTTTAAAAAAACATTTTTTTGATCGAAATCAGCGTCTCGCCCTGCTCTCTGATGCGCACACAGCGTATAAACTACAGCATGATTGTGTTTTTATCCATCCAAGGTTCAATATAAACAATAACCTGTAACCCATATTGTTTGTGTACCTCTGTGTCTCATTGCCCACGACACACATGCAAAAAAAGTGCTGCATTTGCAGAAATGACATATTTGTTTGTGTGCGTGTGACTGTCTGAGGAAGAGCTGCTAGGAACAAGGCTCACACAGCTAGATTATACTTCATCAGGGCTGTGAGAGATCGCTGAGCTAAAGGTGTCTGACAGCTCTTCCTCCTAATGCTGTTTATAAAGCTTCAAGTGTCACAACATGACATTCATATCCCTCTAGCCCACCCCGTCCACACACACACATAAAGCCCCTCTGTCACTCTGCCCTCTCTATAAGTGCTACTTGGTTTACAGTTTATTTGTCACTATTGACAGTTCCAGCAGTGCAGAGGTATTACGGCTACAGGGGATATCTGTACATGTAAGCTCTGTTCCAAAACCTAGTGAACTTACTGTCTAGACAGCGTTCTAAGGCATCACAACCATGCTCCCGGCATTCCAGAAAGCAGGAAGCAAAATTAAGGAGTTTTTGCATGGTACACGGTCAGCGACAAGCTTTTCGTGCAGTCTTGCCACATTTTATGAGCGCAGGGCTTCTCCTTATTCATGAGATGTGGTGTGGAACGTGGAAAAGCAGCGGTTGCTGTGGCAATGAACATTGATGCCCACTTGTACAAGCAAAAGAAAACATCCGACATCAGCATATGAGGCTGTCTCCTGTTGTAAGTGAAAGCTAATACAACTAGCAAAGTTAACACATTTACATGTAACCCTATTTATTAAAGGTCACATATTTTGCACCTTTCTAGAGTTTTACTTTAAGTCTTGATGTCCTTAAGAATATATATTTGCGGTATAAGTACCAAAAACCATCTCAATATATTTTTACGGCTCCTCTCTCAGGAGCTCTGCTGAGAACAGATCGATTTTGGCCTGTCTAATTAATATTCATGAGCCTCTCTTCTGATTGGCCTGTTGTTCTCTGAGTGACGCACGGTCAGGCCAACCACAGGTAACTGGGGTCAGCCGTCGTCACAGTGCTAGCTGGAGGCAGCAAAACAAAGGGGAAACTGGAGGTGGCCCATTCAAACCAGCGCAGATTCGGCTACATAAGGAGCTTAAAATATCATCTTGTTGTGATGTTGGGTGCCAGAATCGACGTAATACAGCCTCAGATTTGAAATTTGATCGCATATCTGCTGCCACTGCCAGACAAAAAAACGACGACAGCTGTGGTTAAACGCGATAAAACGAGCAGACTGGACAGAAACGATAGTCAAAAATGCTCGCGTTTGCAGCGCACACTTTTTATCAGAAAAGGTTAAATAAAGTATTCTTTTGTTGTTATGGGCGTGTCTACAGATTTCTTGCTATATGTCTATGTTTCTTTCATCTCACGATTGTCGTGCATGAAATAATGTCTGTGTGCATGTGTGTAAAACAACAAACTGACGATTTATATATAATCATTTGTAATTGTATATAAATTGTTGTGATTAATTGTGGCTGGAACAATAATGTAGCTGTAAAAATAGTTTCCTGCTGAAATTTAAGTATATACATCTTCATCATGACTAGATAGACACGGTGAGTTTGTCTTTACTATACACGTTAGATGTGATCCACCTCATAGTAACAATCCTGTCAGATCGTCCATCCTTTGAGTGAGAGTGTAACTTTACAGGTCGGCCGATCTGATTTCGTGGTTAAAGTTAACCTTTTCCACACGTTTCCGTGTTGTTGTTGCTCAGCAAAAGCATGGACGCGATGTTGTCTGGGGGTTTAGCAAAAGGAGAGTGGGACTGTGGACCATGCTCGGGGTGGTGACTGAAGGCGGTGACTGTGAAGTTCTGACATCAACTTTTTACGGAAGTCACAAGATTCGTGAAAAATCACAGCTACTTTATGCAGGCTGTGTGCATTTTACTGTGGACTGACTGTTTTGAAACTTATATGGTAGTTACATAGCCCCTAGACCTCAGTTATTGTGAAAAAAGCCAGGAAATTTCAGTTTTTGTTTTGACAATATGGGACCTTTAAATTTAGGTGTCATAACAACACTGCTATCCAAAAAGCAAATAGCTACTTGGATTTAAAGTTTGGTTTTAGCATGATTTTAGCAGTTTTCCTTACTGTTTTTTTTCTGAATGTGAGCATAGTTGAGACTATGCTACGTAACTAGCTGATTAACTACCAAAAGTACGATTAACTAGATAGTCACGACTGTTTCCCGAATATTGTTGCATCACTGTTGTTTAAGGGTGTATTCACACCAGGAAAGTCCACTAGTTCACTTGCTTTGTTCCGGACCAAATACAATGTTGATTTTATTTTTTATTTTTGGTGCGGTTTGCTTTCACTCTGCCCTTTTTGCAAGTGAACCAGAAATTGTAAACAAAACCACACGTGTGCTAAGGTCATCCATTCATTGGACAGAAATTCTCAAGCAGGGAAAAACAGGAAGTGCAAAAACAGGCTAATCATGGAGATCTTTCGTAGTGCAATTTTTATTCTTTTAATGATTTGGTGTTATCAGATACTAACGCAATATGAAGAAATTTATGAGCATCATATGAGACAATGTCATACGATATTGTAATTACGATTTGCCGAAAATAAAATCTATAGATATAAAATAGTTCAAGCATATCACAATGTTAGTTTAAACATTTAACCTATATAAATGTGCGCTATTAGGTGCATATCCAATCGTTTGTGCAGAGAGTGGAAGCTGAAGCGCACTTCAGGACATCAGTAGAAACAAGTTAAAATATGCCGTCATTTTTGCTCATAAAGGTAAGTATAATACACCGTTCAGAACTGTAAAGGCTCTATTTTTATTTGTGTGCACTCACAATATCAAGAAAACGTTGTGCTTATGTAAAATAAAGAAAACAAATAGGATGCGCTTGCCATCTCAGTCTTGAACAGGAGCGCTTCACAAAAATGCACTGAAACTCAGCGAATATTTTCCTTACAGACTTGATGAATATATCTATAGAAAGCTTTAAATTACTACAAAACGAAATAATTCAAATCCAAAACAAAAACTCTTATTATTATGTAATCCGTAAAGATGCATTTCTTTCTAAAGGTGCATCCAATGATGAGATGGTGAGTCAGGATCATTAACTTCATAGTGACACTGACTCATAAAACACTAGTTTAATAATTCAAATATCTGCTTACTATTTTCCCCCAACATAGTCATGGTAATTTTTGCAGCAAACTTTAGCCTATTTAGCGCGCTCACGTCACGTTGCTGTGCGCCATGGTCACGAAAACTCATGTGTTTTTAAGCATTGTGGTTTAAAAACAAGTTATTTAAGCCATTGAAACGCAAATAACAGCACTATGTGTGAGCTGTCTGTTTCTGAGGTCGGGTCATATTCACACCTTAAATGAACCGTACCAGAGTTCGTTTGGAAGCGGACCGAGACCACCTCTTCAGATGGGTCTTGGTACGGTTGTTTGGTCCGCACCAGGGTGCAAATGCTGTATTCACACCTGCCAAAAAGGTCCGCACCAAGAGGGGAAACGAACTTGAGTTCGATTCAGTCGATTCAAACAAGTCAAGTGTGAATAAACCCTAAACCATGTTGGTTCAACAATACAGGGCCATTGTTAAGGACATCACACAAATGTGGTGGAGCAATAACTTCTGCTAAATAGTTAATTGAGATACTGATGTACTGAACATGGCACCTGATGACTACTTTACTATTTTTTGTTCCCTGTCATTTTGCTTTATTTGATGATTGATTCATTGGTTCCCTCTTATGACATACAGTGGTGTGAAAAAGTGTTTGCCCCCTTCCTGTTCTATTTTTTTTGCATGTTTGCACACTTTAATGGTTTCAGATCATCAAACTAATTTTAATATTACGCAAAGATAATGCAAGTAAATACTAAATGCAGTTTTTAAATTATGATTTCATTTAAGGGAAAAAAGCTGTTCAAACCTACGTGGCCCTACGTGAAAAATTTATTTCCCCCTCCTGTTAAATCATGAAAGAATTGTGATTAACCACATTTTTTTAGAAAGCTGAGTTAAATTTCACTAGCCACATCAAGGCCTGATTACTGCCAGACCTGTTCAATCAAGAAATCACTTAAATAGAACCACTCTGACAAAGTGAAGCTTTCAAGAACCAGATTAAGAAGCAAACAGTTTGACATGTAATCAGGCCTGGAAAGGATGATAAGCCTTTCTAAGGCTTTGGGACTCCGCGGCCAATGTGTCAGAGCCATTATCCACCAAATGGAGAAAACTTGGAACAGTGGTGAACTTTCCCAGGAGTGGCCGGCCTACCAAATTTACTCCAAGAGCGCAATGGCGACTCATCCAGGAGGTCATAAAAGATCCCAGAACAACACCTAAAGAACTGCATGCCTCACTTTCCTCAATTAAGGTCAGTGTTCATGATTCAAATATAAGAAAGAGACTGGGCAAAAACGGCATCCATGGGAGAGTTCCAAGGCAAAAGCCACTGCTGACCAAAAAGAACACAAAGGCTCATCTCTCATTTGCCAAAAAATATCTTGATTATCCCCAAGACTTTTGGACAAATATTCTGTGGACTGATGAGACAAAAGTTGAAGTTTTTGGAAGGTGTGTGTCCCGTTACATGTGGCGTAAATCCAACAAAGCATTTCATAAAAGAACATCATACCAACAGTCAAACATGGTGGTTGTAGTGTGATGGTCTGGGGCTGCTTTTGCATCTTCAGGACCTGGATGACTTGCTATAATTGACGGAAGCATGAATTCTGCACTCTTATTAGAAAATCCTGAAGGAGAATGTCCCGCCATCAGTTTGTGACCTCAAGCTCAAGCGCACTTGGGTTATGTAGCAGGACAATGATCCCAAACACACCAGCAAGTCCACCTCTGAATGGCTCAAGAAAAACTAAATTAAGGTTTTGGAGTTGCCAAATCAAAGTCCGGACTCAAATCCGATTTAAATGCTTAAACAGTCCATTCACGCTCGAAACCCTCCAATGTGGCTGAATTAAAACAATTCTGCAAAGAAGAGTGGACCAAAATTTCTCCACAGCGCTGTAACAGACTCATTGCAAGTTTTCGCAAACGCTTGATTGCATTTGTTGCTGCAAAGCGTGGCACAACCAGTTATTATATTTAGGGGGCAATTACTTTTTCACATAGGGCCAGGCAGGTTTGGACAGCTTTTTTCCCTTAATAAAATAAATTATCATTTAAAAACTGCATTTTGTATTTACTTGCATTATCTTTGTGTAATATTAAAATTTGTTTGATGATCTGAATCTTTTAAGTATGACAAATATGCAAAAAATTTAAAAAGCAGGAAGGGGGCCAACACTTTTTCACACGACACTGTACTCCAGGGTCCTTTGCTTATTTAATGCATATGTGCACTGTTTGAAAAATAAATATTAGATTGACATGTATACTTTAACTGATGAGAGCCAGCATGGACGCATGTTACGCTGTTATGCATCCACCCCACAAGTTGTGATAGTTCACCCAAAAGTGAAATTTCTGTCATCATTTACTCACACTCATTTTGTTTCAAACCTGTATGAGTTTCTGTCTTATTTTGAATATAAAAGAAGGAATGAGGAATGCTGGCAATCAAACAGTTGATGGTCCCCATTGACTTGCATATTAGTATTTCTTTCCCTACTATGGAAGTAAACAGGGACAAACAACTATTTAGTTCTTAAAACTTTTTCAAAATATCCTCTTTTGTGTTCAACATAAGAAAGGAATTGTCTACAGTTTGGAAACGACATGAGGTGAGTACACGATGACAACATTTTTGGTGAACTATTTCGTTTGAGGTCCCATGTCTTACTAACTAGAAACGTACACCACAGGTTGAGCTGTATTCCACCACGAAGTTTGTGTCCGTTTTGGCGAATGTTCATTTGAACTATGGTTTCAGGAAACACGAATCACTGAACTATGTTGGTAATGAAGAAAACTTAATTGGCCATAATTAACCATAATTGGCTAATGATGCTTTTGAAATTCACCCCTGTAAGGACCAGTGTGCTCTTATTGTTAACAACACTAACAATAACAGTATCTTAGTGCAGGCAGCACAGAAAAATAACATACATTGTTCATTTACTTATACTATCGACATGAAACAATAGACAAACACTTGATAAAATCAGCATCTTAACCAACACTCATGCTTGTTGCTGATACTCTCAGTGCAAGCAGCTTCTCAAGTTAGCTTGGTAACTAGCTAAGCTGAAGTAATAGAGTGCCATGGGGATAATGCATTTTTGCAAAAAACCAAAACTGTGAACAACAAAAGTTTGTGATTCTTACACATTTTGTGCATGACTCACCAGAAGTAAAAAGCTAAAGTTACACCATTGTCGCACAACTTCATTGTCACCATCACTAAGCTGCCAACAACTCTTTAAAAGTTCACAAGTTGGAAATTTGAATAGTTTGCAGAAGAGCAGGTATAAACACGGCAAGCTCTAAAAGCAGATTATAGTGAGTAGATGAGTTTTCCTGTTTGGTGTGATAACGTTTAATGCCCCTGACAGACTCTGAGATCCCATTTAGCCACTTATTACTAGGAACCGCCTTTTTAAAGACACATAAATGCTTAAAAAATCATGAGTGGGGTATTACTGATGTATTTTATATCATAGAATAAAACAAAAATATCTTGAGCTTGTGTTAACACAAGCTCAAAACACTAACTTCATGATAATGGAACTGGTTTTAAGATTCGTTCAATGCTCTATGACCAAACATGTAGAATAGAGCACACTGTAAAAAAAAAAACACCAGTCAAATGACTGGCAGATACGGCTGCCAAACAAAAAACATAAAATTAAAGTAAAATATCATAACTGAAACAAGGAAAAATCTGTAAAATAAGGGTTTTACACTGTAAAAAAAGTCCTGTAAAAAACGATCAAATGACTGGCAGCTATGGCTGCCAAAACCCCCTGTAAAATTACAGTAAAATATCTTAACTGAAACAGAAAACATCGTAAAATTAACATTTATTTTCTGTAAAACCTTTATGAAATTTCTGTAAAATTATGTTTTGCACTTTAAGATATTTTACTGTCATTTGACGGTTTTTATTTTGTTTTGTCATTTGACCGTTTTTTACAAAATATTGATTTACAGTCGCACGCCTCTTTAAACTACTTGACTAGTTTTTTAATCTCATGGAGTGGTACATCATTTTAACGCATATTTTTCCAAAAGGTACATATTATCTTTTACTTAGGGATAAATACTTTTTACTGAGGAAAAATATGCGTGAGCACATTACAATATGACCTTATGATATGCCAACGATATAACCCACGTGCTAGAAGAATTTTCCCTCCGTTTCGCTGAAATTACCCTTCTCTTTGCAACTGCATTATTCTGTCATTAATCTTACAGACAAGGCTAGGTAACTACACCTCCCACTGCGAATTCCTCCACGGGAGCTCTGCCTATGGTATGTAGTTTAAACTGATCACAGGTAATGTCACCAGGCGATGCGGTCCGTGAGTGCTGTTTGAGTTGAAGTAGAAAATGGATATCACTAACTTCAAGCAGTGATATAAAATTTCCTTTTAAGACTTTCATGGAACTGGTTCACATGCCAGTAGCAGAGGCTGATGGTGCGCCTCGTGACCAGTTTTTTCTCCGACTGTCTACTGCACCACCCGCACACCACAACACATGCAAACGCAACCTAGCCACTCATGTACAGCATGTTTGGAAGGGTGGCATCCCCAGTGGCTAGCGTCTGGGGATTCTTCGTTATTCCTCTAGAAAGCCCATTTCAACACACTTCAGCCAGCCCAGAAAACTGAATGATGCTGGCTCCTAGAATTAAACCAGCGAGATAATAGGAACGCGTAAATTAATATCGGCGATATACTTAAAACTCTCTCGACTCGTTCTAAGAGATGTGCTGGCTGCTTGACTTTCACATATCTGCTCCGCCTCTGACGCTCTATTGCCCTGTGGTCTCTGGCGTCTGTCTGGCGGTGACAGTCCAGATAAAAAAGAAAGTGAAGCGTCCACATTACCTGGCACATATAAACTCAACCACCCGGATAGGGGTCTACGCCCTGCACACCAATCGTCACGTCATTATATACCCTTATCTCGCTCTTCTTCTTCCCCCACTCTGCGTGTCACAGGGCCAGCGTCTCTTCTCAATATACTCTCTTCCCTCTTCACCCCCGCCTCCTCCATTCTCACGAAAGCGGTCACCACCCCCGTGGGGGCTGGCCTGCATGGAGTGTCCTTTGATGTCATTCTCTGAAAGATAATATAAAAATGAAAACGGTGGAGCGGGCCAAACGCAGAGGGTCAGATCTCATTTCCTTTAGAGTGTCTTGCCAATCGATTCTTCTCAGAGAGATACAGAATGAGGTAGAGAGAAATAAAGAGGGAAGTAAGAGCACATCAGAGAAAAGGAAAGATAAAGGTAGAAAAGATAAATATGGGTTCATGTGCAAACACATAAAGATCTATGATATTTGCCATATCACTTTAGTAAGAAGATTATGAGACATCAAAACAATGAATCACTATATCAACAAACTAGGAACTGCGTTGCTCAATTCACCTTTCGCTGGGAGTTTGATTGACAGGTGATCTGACCAATCATAATGCCTAATCTGCCATTTTGTCTGACAAACAAACCAGACAGGAGAGCAGATTAACATCTGTAGACTTGAACTTGAAAAATGGTGTGTATTGACGCTTTGCCTAGGTTGAAACAAGATACTTTCTGATGTTCATTCATGTTTATTTCAAGCTATAACTAGTAAAGAGTAAGAGATGATCCTTTCACGTGCCGCTTGAACTGAGGCGCTACAGTGATCTGTCACGACACATTAAAGAGCCACAAAACAGTATTTATTCTTTTAATTTATAAAAAAATTACAAAATGTGAAAGCTGAGACTTTGTTTAATACCAAAAGTAGCCTGCTCTGTCTTGTCTGTCGACACATTGTCAGTTTTCTCCTTGCTCCGCGATGTATTTTCAGAATTTAAATTTTGGGTGGACTATCTCTTTAATTCTTCTTTTTTTTTTTTTTTTAAACACCTAACCTAAACCTAACCACTTTTTAACATAAGAGGTAGATAAAAGAAGACTCAAGTAATTACAGCAAAAAAACTAGAAAAACAACACAAAAAAACAACAACAAAAAAAACCAAAAAAAAAAACAGTATAGAAAGTGTTGCAAATAACTAGTGTTGCATTCCAAATCTTCAGCCATACAATATGTGAGAAACAGGGTGAAACTTAAGGTTTTCATAGCTGAAAATGTTCCCACTCCATAACACAGTCACATCTCATTCAAAAGACAAATATGAACTTTAGTATGGCACAATCAGTCACAAGACACATAATAGCCAAAGGCACGTCACAAAGTTGATGTAACGCTTCTTCATATTTCGAATGTTTTTGTAATTTAAGCGTTACGGCAGTTGAAAACGTATTCAAAGCAATCCTTTGATCTCAAAAGACTTGGAATATTTGTAATTTTTGAGTAAATTTTGACTTATATCCTGTATTTTAAATGGACAAATGTTTAGGTTTAGGGGTAGGACTCTGGTTAGGTGCTAAAAATTGTCTAAATAGGCTAATGTAAATAAAAGTATAAAATAAAAGTACCTTAGTGTCTTAATAGTGACGTTAAAGATGCTAAAGGCCATGCTTCAGTTTTTGACACCTTGGGAGTGAGAACGGATTGTATTATTAGCATTTTCATGTTTTAAATGAACTAAATTGTGGTAGATTATATCCAAATAGATGTCCTCTGGAAACAAATAATAATATCCCACAATTTTGGTAAATTTATGTAAATGTATCATGTTTTAAGGATAGATCTTTTTATGAAAAACAAGAACACTGATTAAGAACGTGTTTTTTTTTTTCAGTGTGTTTTTGTCTGTCTGTTTGCTGGAATAATATTTGTGGACTCAACAGCATCTTTGTCTTCTCCTGTGGAACTAAACATATAACTCTCATGGGATAGCATAACAGATGCACATATTTATCGACTGACTTCCTGTTGGTGACACATGAAAAATGACTACATTTCCTGGACCCACTGGGATTTGGCCACTCAACAGAACTGTAATGGTTTACAGACTCTCGCATGCATTGCACAAATATTGTAAAACACCCCATGTTTAGTTAGTGGTGCCTTGTGGGTAGGTTTGCAGGGAGGTATCATGTTGTTTCATCTCTCACAAAGCAACAGAAGAGGAATTTGATCAACTAGGTGCAGCATCAAGACCTGCAGATCTATATATACACAAACGTACACTGAAAACATGAAACTTCACGGGAGGATCATGGTGTAATTTGTTTCAGTGGGACCAATAGATGTTCTGAAAGCCTCAGGAAAAGAAGCTAATTTCTCTTTCACAAAGCTGGTTTTCCACTGGTTTGTCCTCTACCGCACGCCTGATAATGAAATGCCGTATTATCTTTCTCTGTATGTGTGTAATGAAGACGCTGGAATTCACGAATGAGATGCTGATAAATATTTTTGGGCTGTGCATTTGTGTGTCTAAGAGACTGGGTGGTCCACCTACACGTATTTCCTGAGGTGAATGGTTAAATACCAAACAGATCAATAGTGACAAACTAATTAGATGTATTTGTGTCTGGGCAAGTGGTTGTTTAGACATAGCTTTGAGCGATTATTTTTAATGCAATGATTTCCATTTAAATGTTAATGATCCAACAGGGTAGTCAATGCTGTCTTTTACATATCAATTAGTTGTGTCTCTATAAACTACCAGTCAATTCAACCCCGAGATTAAGAAGAAATCTTAACTTCCAGTGGTGGCCCCAGAATGTTCTTTATTAGGGGTGCTTAATTAATCTGAAGGTGCTAATGAAAATAAGCATCTGTGCAAATAATATTTGTGCAGACGGCAGCTATAAACTCTAAATAACTCTAAATAACTAGTGTTACTTAGACACACCACAGCTTCTAAAAAGGCATGCTGTGCATTTATTTTTCTCAGTGGTATTCCACCTTGCCTGTCTCAGACCATAGCCACAAATAGTTTAGTGATTTGGCTTATCTGCTGCCATCTGCTTTCACACACACTTACATCAAGAAAATGCTCTTTCAGTACCAGCCAAAAGTTTGGACACTCTCTCTTGACTACCCTTACAAAAAAGAAGTTTATTCAAGTGTGCTTTTAGTATACTTCTTTTAAACTAAAAATAGGAAAGTATACTTTGTCTACTTTTATGTACTTAGAAATGTGCTTTATGTACTTCTCAGAAATATATTTAAAATGACATTTAAGTATACTTTACTTATTCTTCGAAAAAGTCTAAATTTATTTGAGCTATACTTGCTCTGAGAATGTTTTCATTGTTATATGGTGGGGGGCGCTATTACAAATCTTCTATACAGAATTTCCAAAACACGAGTGAAGAAGAAACCCAAAAACAACAGATGCTTCATCTAACATGATCAGACAGACATAAAACAGCATCAAAACTGTGGTAACTTATGGAATGAAATGTCGACCCATGAAGTGGTAATACTGCGTGTCAGTTTTTGGGGTGGTGATCTACTCCATCTACTACGTTTTGATAAACATACTGAATCCAATTCCTAATCTTTTTTTTTCATTTTTGTTTAAAATTTTGTTTATTTATTTCTTATTTTTTACTTATGAAACTTACCCATATTCAAGTGTTTATAAAAAAGAATGCATGAAGCTAGAATAAAAGGTTTTTGTTTACAATCATCCCTGTTTCTGTTCTTTGATGTTTTTGTATTTCAATTTCCATATAACAAAAATATATACAAATTAATAATAGGGCCATAGTATATACTAAAGTATGATGTACCGTTCCTTAAAGAAACGCTTACGTGTAATACTTGCATAGCAAACTACTAAACTATTATTTTACTGAGACTATCTTCACAGTGTCCTAAAATGCTACAAGTATTTAATTAGTCAACTATCAATATGCCTATAAGTTCCGTTTTTTCGTATCGTGCCGTACAAACTAAAACACAGAGGGAAACTGTTGTGTACTCAAGTTTACTACTGTTTTACTTAAGGGTCATACTAACAAGTACCATTTATATCCTATAAGTGGGCCCCATTTAGTCCCCAAGGATTAGTGAAATAGGTTAGCACCTTACAAAGATACACTAGTACCCTGATATTTGTATACTTACTACAAACGTATAGTTACAAAATACTGAATTTACTTTACGTCTACTATAATAATAAACTTGAAATATACTTATTTTTGGTAAAGGTTAATATAAATTGTTTAATATAAATTTAGTTTCTAGCTTCTATAGCAGGGGTTCTCAACTCTGTCCTTGAAGTCCACTTTTCTGCAGAGTTTATGTTGCCTTCACATGCTAGGAACATTTCCTTTTTTCTCCCACTGCTAAATTTTTTGGTTTCTTAACTACTGCCCTCTTTCTCCTCAGTTTGCAAAATATTCTGGAATTTCCGTCAAATACATGCTATTTTCATTGTCTATAAAATATATCATATGCATAAAATGGTTATTTATATACATAAATATGCAATGTAGCTATTGTGGAAAAAGACGGAAAAAATAAATAAATCGCAGTTATAGAGAGAGAGTAAACTATGTAGGTATAGTTTATGGCCCACCCAACTCGGATATCACAATTATCTCCAAGTTTCCCAGTTGCACATATGATTTTAGAGATCGTTCTTGTCCAATTTCTGACAAGACAACTTGTATTTACAGTAATTCCAATAGCATGTGAAGGCAGCGTTAGCTCGAAACCCTGATCAATCTAATTTCTTTTTTTTAATGATTGTATTATTGGACTAAAATGTGGATTTATGTCCACAACTGTTTAACTGTCACAACATGATTCACAGTCAACATTTTAACTATCAACAATGCAATGAGTTATGACAGCCTGAAATGATGTTTGCATCATGATAGTTCTGTGCTGAATTGCTAAGAGTCTGTTTTCAAAAGCAAATCAGCATTAAATCTATAAGCTAAAAAGAAATGCAGGAATTCTGTCAGTCACATTACATGGCCTTCTTTTTGGTGGACTTTTATATTAATACCTGTCAGCTGTTTTTGATGTCACAGAGTTAGGCATATGGCATTTACCACTTGATTGAATGGCTCAAAAACGTCTGTAGTCCCATAAGCAAAGATGGCAGATTTGAAATTGCATCCTTTCAGTGGCTTCTGCCATTAAGATGAATCGGGTTAGTGTAGGGGATGGCTTTACCCAGATATTACAGACCACCTTGATTTCCCGCTTCCTTTTTTCTTTCACACCCCCTTTTTTGATGCTGTGCTAAAATGCAGCGAGTGTTTTTAGCACTGCTGGAAAAAAAGATCAATTAAATCTCCACCATTTAGCAGCTACTGAGAAACTCTGGCTCATTTAGAAGCAACCGAGGAGTGTCCTTCAAACGCTCTGTGATAGAGCTATCTAACACGCACGCGGCATGGCTGTGACAACAGCATGGGACAAAAGCCAGCAGAGGGTTTAGAGTGACAATGGAGAGGAGCGGAGGCGACAGTCTCCTTGTGACGATGTCATGTGACAGTCTTGTAATGATGATGTCGTCTGACAGGACCCCTGCGTGAGATACTGAGAGGCAGCATGCTGACACAGGAGTCATAATGTTATGGAATACTGCTCTGTGTGTGTGTTTACAGATGGTCCTTCTTACGGTTTCATACTACTGTGAAGCCTCTGGATCAGCTGTGACCTCTTTTTAGCATCAGTAGCATATTTTTGTTTAGCATTTGTTAAAAAATGCGAATGAATGAATTAATTGCTCTTCGTCTCATTAGAATCAGCGTGAAGTGGAATGGGATTGGCTTACAGCTATGTTAACGTACTTGTAGCACATCTTTAGATTCATTAGCAGATGTGCAAGTGTCCGATGAGCAAGTGTCCTGTGTCGTAACTGGATTTCGCCATGGCAACGAATCCAGGTCAGGTAAGAGTGCTAAACCCAAGACGGAGTGTGCCTGATGTGCATTTAAAAGTGTGTGTGGGAATGTGAGAACCACTGTGGTCCACCTTGAGAGGCTGATTCTAATTCAGTAAGTGTCTATGAGGCATGGTTAACTATGCAGAGAGAGAAAGATGTTAAGAAGGACAGAGAGCTAAGTCAAAAAAAAATGTGTTTATTGACAGGGAAAACTTGTATAAACTGCAACTAAACCTATCCAAGCAACAATAACAATTCAAGTCAAGTCAAGTCAAGTCTGCTTTATTGTCAATTCTTCCACATGTACAGCACATACACACAGAGAATTGAAATTGCGTTACTCTCAGACCCTTGGGTGCATACAGATAACATAAATACAGATTAAATACAAAATACAAAATACAACTATACAAATATACAAATAAGGTAAAATGTAAAAATATATATATAAAGCACAAGGCATATGGCAGATAGAGTGCAAACCAGTAAAGTAAACAACAGTGCAGATATAATGATTGTAGTGCAAAAAAATGATTTGTAGTGCAAAAGAGCTTATTCAGACTGATTAAAGTGACAGTGTGTGTGTGTGTATTTGGGAGGGGGGAGTGGGAGAATCCATTAGAGGGTCAGAGTTCAGTGGTCCGTGGGGCAAAAGAGGGGAGGGGGGCAATGTCGGGAGGGAGTTCAGCTTCCTGACAGCCTGATGGATGAAGCTGTCCTTCAGTCTGCTGGTCCTGGCCTGGAGACTCCGCAGTCTCCTCCCTGATGGCAGCAGACTGAAGAAGCTGTGTGTCAGGTGGGTGGTATCACCTGCAATGCAGAGGGCTTTGCGGTGAGACGGGTGTTGTAAATGTCCTAGAGGGAGGGGAGAGAGGCACCAACGATCTTATCAGCTGCTCTCACTATGCGTTGAAGAGTCTTGCGGCATGACACGTTGCAGGCACCATACCACACAGTGATGAAGCTCGTCAGAATGCTCTCTATGGTGCCTCTGTAGAAGCTGCACATGATGGGGCCCGGGGCTCTGGCTCTCCTCAGTTTGCGAATGAAGTAGAGACGCTGCTGTGCTTTCTAGGCCAGTGCTGCGGTGTTGTCAGTCCAGGAGAGATCCTCTGTGATGTGCACACCCAGGAACTTGGTGCTGCTCACCCTCTCCACAGTCACACCATTGACGGTCAGAGGAGCATGCTGAGTGCGCACTCTCCTGAAGTCAACAACAATCTCCTTCGTCTTCTCCACATTCAGAGAGAGATTGTTGTCACTGCACCACCCGGCCAGGCGGCCCACCTCGCTCCTGTAGTTTGTCTCATTTCTGTTGCTAAGGAGACCCACTACAGTCGTGTCATCCGCAAACTTGATAAGGTGATTGGAGTTGTGTGACGGTGTGCAGTCGTGGGTCAGCAGAGTGAAGTTCTGCAATTCATAAAAACACTGCATGTATGGAATCTAATTTCCTTGCGTTGAGAGATTGCTGGTGAAATCCCGTCATTTTAATTAGGAATTCACAAAATTGGAATTTTACATGAGGTGAAAGCTCCTCATGCGATTTGCAATGGGGTTAAGGTTTTTTTATGGATTTGCCACATTCACAAACAAACACTGGTGTTAGAAAGTAAACCACCTGTGAGTTGTGCTTCATAAATCACTGCTCTATTGACAATACAATTGACCTTTTTGTCTGTAAAATTTCACCAAAATTTTGCTAATGTAACCGCACATTAATGCTAATTCTGTTTACTGTTTAACTTATCTCTCTTTTTATAAAAGTAACTACAGGGGTTGTGAACACCTGGGAAATATTTTACCACAATTTGCCTAGAATAGATTTATGCAACGTTTGACTAGTTTCCAGATGAATGTCATCATCTCTCAGAACATCTGCCAGTTGCTTCAGAGATGCTGAAGAAGGGAATCTGATTCTCATTCTTCTCTTCAAAACTGCCCACTAGTGATGTCCGGTTCGCGAACGAATCGTTCGATTTAACCGGTTCTTCTTAGTGAACCGGTTGAACCAGTTCACCAAATCGGTCTGAATCATTTGAAACGGTTCGCGTCGCCAGTTAGCATTAATCCACAAATTACTTAAGTTATTCACTATTTTAACATGGCTGACACTCCCTCTGAGTCGAAATAAACAGATATCCCGGAGCAATTCATTTACTCAAACAGTACACAAACAGTACACGAGCAGAGCAGCATGTGTGCAGCAAGCCGGATAACGAACGCACACGCCCACTGCTGGACCGGTTCTCGTTCTCGAGTCAAGAACCGGTTGCATCGGTTTTCGGATCACCAGTAAACTGAACCGAGAACCGTTTCTTTCGGACATGTCCGATTTGAGAACCGATGAGCTGATTCTCATTCTCGAGTCAAGAACCGGTTGCATCGGTTTTCGGATCACCAGTAAACTGAACCGAGAACCGTTTCTTTAGGACACGTCCGATTTAAGAACCGATGAGCTGATGATACTGCGCATGCGTGTAATTTTTCAAGAGGACGAAAAGCATGCTATCCAAGTATTTTGTTAAAAATCAGATAGTGTGATATAAATATATTTTAGTTTACTTTTTTAAAAAAGATGAATGTATCCAATCTGTGTACTTTGTTCAGTTGAAGATTATGTTAGGTTATAGGCCAAAGGGGTTTGTCAGGGAAGTTGGATAGTAATTAAGACTCTATGTTTAATAGGAACGTATAGCACGTCTGAACCGAATTGGTTCTTTTGGACAACTGATTCTGTGCTAATGTTATGAGCGCGGGTAAACCGAAGACTTGAATGAAGGGCAATCCGGCGAAACGTAAATTTACTTAATTACAAATAAACCGTAATGGATTATACATAGTAAGTGGAGCATAGTTTCTGCTCTGATGAAGACTAATTTATTGACGTCATAACTGTAAAACATCCTAGTTTGCAGATCACTGCCTGTATATGTGTTGATGCTTTAGATACAAAAATCCAAATTGTAAGAAACGTATCAGATTATATTGATGTTTTAATTGACTGATGTTATGATTACTGACCTTATATTTGAATGTGTTAAGCCCGCGATAGACTTGACGCCATTACGTCATCACCAATGACGTCATTACGTCGAGCGTAAAATAACCGTTTTTACCGTTTTCCTCCTCTCTCTCGAGAGCGTCCGGGTTCTACAGCCGTTACTTCATCATTCCGAAGAAGGATGGGGGGGTTGCGTCCGATCTTAGATCTCCGTCTTCTGAACCGCGCTATCAAACGGCTTCAGTTCAAGATGTTCACTATCAAGCAGATAGTATCTCAGATCCAGTCCAATGACTGGTTTGTTAAGATAGATCTCAAAGAGGCTTATTTCCATGTTTCCATCCTCCCTCAACAAGTTCCTGAGGTTTGCTTTCGGGGGCGAAGCATACCAATATCGAGTTCTTCCCTTCGGCATGTCACTCTCACCCCGCACTTTCACGAAGTGTGTGGATGCTGCTCTGGCTCCACTGCGACTCCAGGGCATCAGCATACTCAATTATATCGACGATTGGTTAATACTAGCTCAATAGGAGCAGATGGCGGCTCAGCATTGAGATGTCGTCCTTGCCCATATGAGAGAGCTAGGGTTAAGACTAAACGCCAAGAAGAGTGTTCTTTCTCCACTACAAAGAACCACTTATTTAGGCGTGGTGTGGGACTCAACCTCGATGCAGGCACGTCTGTCTCCTGCTCGAATCGAGTCAATCCTCACGACAGTCACGAGAGTAAGAGAAGGCCAGTCACTCACTGTCAAACAGTTTCAGAGGCTGTTGGGCCTGATGGCAGCGGCGTCCAACGTGATACCTTTTGCCTGCTGTACATGAGACCCTTACAGCGGTGGCTCAGAACCAAGGGATTTTCCACGAGAGGGAATACGCTTCGCATGATCAAGGCCATGCAGCGACGCTTACGTGCCTTGGACATGTGGAAGAAACATTGGTTCCTGGTTCAAGGCCCGACGTTAGGGGCTCCTTGTCGTCGCGTAACGCTAATGACGGATGTCTCTCTCACGGGCTGGGGAGCGGTCATGAGTGACCGCTCTGCCCAGGGTCTGTGGGAAGGCCATCATCTCTTTTGGCACATCAACTGCCTGGAAATGCTGGCCGTGTTTCGAGCTCTGACACACTTCCTTCCAGACCTAGGGGGCATCATGTGCTTGTCGCGCACCGACAACACAGCCGGGGTCTCTTACATCAACCACCAGGGAGTTCTGCGTTCGCGCCCCTTGTACAAGCTGGCGCGCCAGATCCTTGTACAAGCTCCTCTCTCTAAGAGCAGTTTATATCCCTGGGTATCTAAATCAGGGGGCAGATATCCTGTCGAGACAAGGGCTGAAGCCCGGGGGTTGGAGGCTCCACCCCGAGGTGGTGGAGCTCATTTGGAGGGAATTTGGCCAGGCGGAAGTGGATCTATTTGCGTCGCAGGAAACGACACACTGTCCACTCTGGTTCTCCCTCACGCATCCAGCTCCACTGAGGCTGGATGCCATGGTACATACTTGGCTGAGGCTTCGTCTGTACGCCTTTCCTCCATTTTTTCTGCTCCCGGGAGTTCTGGAGAGGGTATGCCGGGATGGGGTCCGTCTGTTGCTAGTAGCCCCGTTCTGGCCGGCCCGAGTATGGTTCTCGGACTTGGTATCCCTCCTCGATGGCTCTCCGCTGGAGATTCAGGAGGGACCTCCTCTCTCAGGCGGGGGGCGCCATTCTTCACCCCCTGACCGGAGTTATGGAAGCTGTGGGCATGGCCCCTGAGGGGGCACAGCTCCTAGCATCTGGTCTCTCAACTGAGGTTGTTGAGACTATACTCCAGTCCAGAGCTCCCGCCACTAGGAAACAGTACGCCTTGAAGTGGAAATTTTTTGCTTCATGGTGCGGACAGCGACTGCAGGACCCAGTTAACTGCCCAATTGGTACAGTTCTGGAGTTTCTGCAGGAGCGATTCTCCGCAGGGTTATCTCCCTCCACTCTGAAGGTATGCATGGCGGCCTTAGCTGCTTACCACGCCACGGGTGGTCAATCATTGGGAAGACACCCACTTGTCACTCATTTCCCCCGTGGAACCCTGAGGCTGAGGCCGGTACAGCGCACCAAGGTGCCCTCATGGGACCTGGCTGTGGTTCTGGAGGGCTTATGCAATGCCCCCTTTGAACCCATAGAAGAAGTTTCGGTCAAGTTGCTCAGGCTCAAGACCATCTTTCTCCTCGCTATTTCCTCACTAAAAAGGATCGGGGATCTTTAGGCACTTTCTGTTTCGTGCCTGGAATTTGCTGGAAAGCGACTCGACGCAGCTCGAGTTCCTGAAGGGGAACGTCTCTAGGTTATGTATGTAACCATGGTTCCCCAAGGGAACGAGACGCTGCGTTTCTTTGCCATACTCCCTGTATCCCTGCAGGCGCTACTTCATCGAAGCTGGTTTGCGCTCTGCTGGATGCGCTTTTATACTTTCTGGTGCTTACGTCACCCCGCTCGTGACGTCTCGCTGCTCCATTGGACTGATTTGACACGTGCTTCAGAACGCGGTCACACAAGTGCATTCCCAAAGCAACTCGACGCAGTGTCTCGTTCCCTCGGGGAACCATGGTTACATACGTAACCTAGAGACGTTTTTATATGACACTTTTTCGCATTTTAGTATCAGTGTCTGTGAATAATTGGTCGACCACTAGGAATTACAGCTCTTTCATGGATGTTGGTTTTGTGAAGTTCTCTGTGGTCCTTTTTTTGAGGAAACAGTGTCTTCAATGTGAATATTGAGGTTTGCTGTCACTTTGCTGCAGTAAATCACAAACAATTAAAGGTAATTGCGATGCTTGTTTTTTCACAGTAGCCAACACAAATGATATTAAACCCTATAATAATGGGTGTTCACATTTTGTCTGACCACATTCTACAACTCTCTCCCTTTTTCACCCTTAAGTTTAAAACAACATTTTGATTATATTCACTTTGTATGTACAGAACTGAATTGAACATCTGGTTGTTAATGCAGATGCCTTTTTCCTTTGGACACTGACAGCTCATTCGAGATGTCCGTTTTTCCTCACCAGGTATGGTGCTGCACAGAACCCATTTAGAAGTTAAAGCACGTCTATATAATAGCTTTGAAGTGTTTATCACCTCACATGTTCTTATTCAGAAAAACAAGTGATGACAGTCGTGCTCAGATGTGTTCAGACAGCATAATAAGATACTGGTCTGATAAGTGATCAAGTACATTGAAGCGCTTCACATTTTATTCACTGTAAAAGCTCATCCGGAGGGATGCATGAGACATCTGAACAGCTGAATATATACAAATAAGAATCAAAATATTGCCAGACTTGGATGCACCTCAAAGCACACACCATTATCTATCATCACCTCAATGTCAGTGCTACCCAATGCATTCAGTTGCAACGGTGAGATTTAGGAGAGAGGCTTTAGTGGGAAAGTACATTTTTATTGTTACCTATAGCAGCCAAAGAGAAATCAATTTGCTTAGAATAATGTTTTTATTTGTTGACTATTTGGTGCAGAACGGGTACTTGACTGGTCGATTACATAGATCAGGTAAAAGAGATTGAATAGAATTGTTGTATATATTCATTCAAGCACATGACAGATCACTGATAATCTAAGACTTGTAGATCCTACAACACCTCTCCTGAAGAGACCAGATGATTCCGATATGAATACACCCAATATATTATATATATTATATATATAATATAATATAGATTAGTATATTCAAACTTTTGTATTTTTAATTAGGGCTGTCAGTTTAATGTGTTAATTCTTAATTAATTAATTCTTAATTAATGACTTAATTCATAACTTATGAAAAAATAAGATTAACATATTTTAAAGCAGTTAACGCAATGGCCCCGCCCCCAGACCTGTACGTCATTTTACATTTCATACAGTTGACTGTTGACAAATATGATCCAGGGCAACAACTCCATAAATACAGTTATGCACTAAATTTCAAGATATTGGGGCAAAAATGCTACTGTATGAGTTTTTGTCTCATATTTATGTCATATGATAGGCGATATCACCTGAGTGCTGTTTGTCCCAAAAACAACGAGTGCAAATGTAATTTTATACAACAGTTCAGTAAATAAGCGCGGGTATAAAAGGAGAGAGCGTGCAAACGCACATCAGCTTTTCGCTTCGGAGCCAAGCCTTCTACTAGGACGAATCTCCGCGAGTGTCTGCAAAGAAATAGCCTAGCGTTGGTGTTACGACGCGTCAGCAAGGGGGTTGCCATTCAGTGCTGCTCATCTTCGGCGTACTGCAGCTTCCATTCTGCGGTCTCGCCGCGACCTCCACGGCGCTCGAGCTCCTCTCTAAAAGGTGTTTCCATTTCTAAAAAGAGCAAATATCTGAAAGAGCTCCACGAGCGACGGGCGTCTTTTTAAAGATGGCTTCCCGCTCGTGCGTTTCTGGATGTGGTCACTGTGTCTCGTGCTTGGGCTTACAGCACGCTGAAGCAGCGCTCATGGATGAGTCATGTTCTCAGTGCGGGAACATGACCATCGCGACGTGCGGTCTAGATACCTCCTCATTAAACGGGGGGGTGTCCCCATTGCCATGCCCCATTCTAGCTCCTCCGGTTCTCGGAGGGCTACTTCGGTTCATGGTCAGGGAGATCGGAGGATCACGGTGAGAGCTTCCTCGTCGAGTACGTCGCCGCGGGCCTCTCATTCCTCCAGCGCATCGCACCGCCTGGGGTTCCCGGACGAGTTTGCTGGTTCCTTGGACAGGGCGGGGCCCAGCATCTCGTGCGGGGCACAGGCAGATGACGGGATGTCGATCGCTGCATCGGAGGGTGATCTAGGCTCTGGAGATGAGGATTCGGCAGCACTGCCTCCGTCAGGAAGAGTGGCATTACCCGAGTCAGATCCAGAGCTGACCGCTATGCTTTCCAGGGCTGCCGAGGCGTCAGGCTGCACTGGAGGCCTCCTCCTTCTCCCGAGCTCTCGAGGCTGGACGATTGGTTCCTGGGGACGCAAGCCAGTCGTCGGCAGCCGCCTCCGGTTCCATTCTTCCCGGAAGTGCATGAGGAGGTTACTAAGTCTTGGAAGGCACCTTTTTCTGCCCGAACCAGACTTGGTGCCTCCTCCGTCCTCACCAACCTCGATGGGGGGGCGGCCCAAGGGTACGTGGACATCCCTCCGGTCGAGCACACAATTGCCATGCAGCTCTGCCCGCAAAGCACAGCAAACCTGGAGAGGTAGTCCACGCCTTCCGTCCAGGGCTGTAAGTTCTCGTCCGCTCTGACGGCTACGGCTTACAGTGCTGCTGGACAGGCGCTTCCGAATATTGACGTTTGAAGTTATCATCATCTACAGTGCATAATCTCATCCAAAGATTCAGAGAATCTGGAACAATCTCTGTGCGTAAGGGTCAAGGCCGGAAAACCACACTGGATGCCCGTGATCTTCGGGCCCTTAGACGGCACTACATCACATACAGGAATGCTACTGTAAATGGAAATCACAACATGGGCTCAGGAAAACTTCCAGAAAACATTGTCGGTGAACAATCCACCGTACCATTCGCCGTTGCCGGCTAAAACTCTATAGGTCAAAAAGAAGCCATATCTAAACATGATACAGAAGCGCAGGCGTTTTCTCTGGGCCAAGGCTCATTTAAAAAGGACTGTGGCAAAGTGGAAAACTGTTCTGTGGTCAGACGAATCAAAAATTTGAAGTTCTTTTTGGAAAACTGGGACGCCATGTCATCCGGACTAAAGAGGACAAGGACAACCCAAGTTGTTATCAGCGCTCAGTTCAGAAGCCTGCATCTCTGATGGTATGGGGTTGCATGAGTGGGTGTGGCATGGGCAGCTTACACATCTGGAAAGGCACATCAATGCTGAAAGGTATATCCAAGTTCTAGAACAACATATGCCCCCATCCAGACGTCGTCTCTTTCAGGGAAGACCTTGCATTTTCCAACATGACAATGCCAGACCACATACTGCACAATTACAACATCATGGCTGCGTAGAAGAAGGATCCGGGTACTGAAATGGCCAGCCTGCAGCCAGATCTTTCACCCATAGAAAACATTTGGTGCATCATAAAGAGGAAGATGCGACAAAGAAGACCTAAGACAGTTGAGCAACTAGAAGCCTGTATTAGACAAGAATGGGACAACATTCCTATTCCTAAACTTGAGCAACTTGTCTCCTCAGTCCCCAGACGTTTGCAGACTGTTATAAAAAGAAGAGGGGATGCCACACAGTGGTAAACATGGCCTTGTCCAAACTTTTTTGAGATGTGTTGATGCCATGAAATTTAAAATCAACTTATTTTTCCCTTAAAATGATACATTTTCTCAGTTTAAACATTTGATATGTCATCTGTTGTATTCTGAATAAAATATTTAAACTTCCACATCATTGCATTCTGTTATTATTCACAATTTGTACAGTGTCCCAAATTTTTTGGAATCGGGTTTGTATATATATGTGTGTGTGTGTGTGTGTGTGTTTTTGTGTGTGTGTTTGTGTGTGTGTGCTTGTGCGTATGTGTGTGTGTGTGTGTGCGTGTGTTAAAAAATATCTATATATATACAGTACCATATTTTATCACATGTAAATCTGCATATTATTAGCTGTATTACTAAATGTAAAATTACATACATTATATATTACATACAGACATTGTCACATATTTTTTAATTCCTCATGTATAATTCAATATAATTGTAAAATCATAACAATATATTATTCTGTATATTTTCAATAGGCATTTAATAATTCAATGTTGACTGTTAATATATAAGGAAATATATTTTCCTTCATATAAGGGTTATTTAGTGCAATATTTAGTGCTGTGCATCCTGTACTGTGTATGATGTGTGATGTGCGGTCCTGTAATGTGTGAGGAGCACTGAATGCTGTTCCCATCAAACATCAGGGTTCAGCCGCTGGACGGGTTTTTCGGGGTCTGTGGGGGATTGAATCTTGCACAACAGAGTCTCTATTACAGTCCGATCCCATAATGCACTGCTCCAGCAGCATGTCAGCTCTTCATCTCTAGAGAGACGTCTGCTGTCCTTCTCCATCAGTCTCTCTCTCCATCTCTGCCAGCCATCTGTCAGTTTTATGTCATTCACTGTTTTTCCACAGCGCTCCCACATCTACTCCGCTTTATTATTCTCCTTTGGCTCTTTTCTTTCTCTCCTCCTTTCTGTGTCTTGGTCTCCCTCTAAGTGGAGGAATGGACTCATTAATAGTTGAAGAGCGAGGTAATACTGAACCTCTCCTTGCTCTAGTCTGAGGGAAACTCTGTTCTCCTGCAGTCCATTTGAAGATGGAGCATAAATGCGCTTGACTCCCGCCTGCAACGGCTGAGCACAATAAAAGGCCTCTTAATTGCAGCACAATAAAATGTCAGCTCCTGTCGGATCGGCAGTAAAAGAGAGGGTGACTTTGAAGCAGGATCAGGTCTGGCTCTGCCTCATCGCATCTTGTGCTGCTTACTGCACATATGCTAAAACAGTACCGACAGCACATTATGTAGTCAAGACCATACAGAACCTTTCAGTTACCACACCCCCCCCCCCCCCCCCCCCACCCCCCCCCCCCCCCCCCTCAGTATGTTAATGCATTATAAAGTCGTCCCTAATATATGTTTATTTAGATGCAAATAGTGTAAACAGAGTGTCACTGAATCACAAATCAATACCTACATCAATTTGGGCTGAGGAAAAACCCCCAAGATGAATTAAATTAAATGAGAAAGCAATGATAACTTCCAAAAGTAGCGTTAGAACAAAAATACTGTTGCACATTGAATTTGCACAAGATCTTTTAAGGCTACAATGTGGGATGACTTGTTTGAGACGCTGCTCTGGGAAGTGGATTGGGTGCATGTACACAGACTCTCAGAGGACTGGCATGAGCTACAATTATATTAAATAATACTATGGATAATGGGTTTTTGACAAATCGTTGGGTTAAAAATTTTTTTAAAATAAAATATAATTATTATTATTATAAGTGATGCTCTAAAATATGAAAACTCTAAGAGTGAGTCGTATTCTTCAACCAATTAGTTATACAGAACCATTCAGGAGGGACAAGCAAGTGACCTCGTTATGAAGGAGTCCACTGAATCACTGTCACGCGATTCTGCGAAACTGTGGGGTGCCATTCAGTAATGAATCACCGCTGTGTGTTGATCAGAGACTCTCATCAGCTCTACTGTGACTTTGATTGGAACTATTTTCATTTGCGAAATTGAGCCAAAACAGATACAACTGACAATGTTGTGTCTAAACTGTAACACAATATTAACTTCCTATTTACTGAACTGTGGTGTAAATCAATCTCACACGTGCAGTCGTGCAGTTGTACAGCACTCTTGCTGGTGTAATATTGCTTAGCTATATACATATATTATTACTGATTTCATTATCAGTGATATCAAGAGCACAAAGAGCAAATAATCTGATCTTGAATGCGGTTTCATAGCTGCACAGTAAAGCACTTACACTAGATAAAATACAACCTAAAATACTTCTTACATGAGACAGTCCATGAAATACTGTGAAATGAACTGATTATTGTCATAGTTCATGTTTTTCGTTGCACCACCGTTGTAAGGGAAACAGGTCAATTTAGCTCAAAGGGAATCATTTAAGATTTT
Organism: Sinocyclocheilus anophthalmus; assembly: GCA_018155175.1. Lineage (NCBI taxonomy): Eukaryota > Metazoa > Chordata > Actinopteri > Cypriniformes > Cyprinidae > Sinocyclocheilus > Sinocyclocheilus anophthalmus. The sequence continues at coordinate 213,479 of JADLZN010011644.1, read as the reverse complement.
AAAGGGAACTCCACCATTAATATGTAAGGGAATTAGGACACCCCCCCCGAATCACTGTTTTACGGGTGATCACTGAGACGGCCCGCGAGTCAGTGAACGAGCCGTATGACAGCAATTCTGCAATGCCCGCCCCCTAATATCTATATCCAAAATATAGTGAAACCACTATTAATTAGCACATGTAACAAGATCGGCAGTTTAAGACATAACTTGTGAGCACAAAACACAAGATACTTCTCTTTTCAATATAAATAAGGCTTTATTGGATAAATCTAAGACATATAAACTAATCTAACACATGAACACACGCATTCACACACGTTTTCAGAAAGAGAGAGAGTGAGGAAATAATTAGTTTAAGAGAATGAAAATGTGAAATCCCAAGTTTACAGCAATAGCCTATGTGCAATTGCATAGATCTGAACAAACATCAATCACTTAATTAACCCTTGCATTGAGTGCTCACAGAGGTTAAAGTCATTAAATGCACCAGTTTCAGTAGAATCTGGGTACTTGCTTTCCGGTGTGGGTTCCCTCCTGTCTGGTTGAGAAAGGTTTCCCGAGGTTGCTGATGCTGGAGTTCAGCTTGGGAAGCAGTGATTGGGCGTTGGCTGGCGAAGCGGAGATGGGTCTGCATTGAGTTTAGACAGCACCTTCTTTCGGAGATGCGGAGTTAGGCCAACTTAACTCAGAATATACGAAACTCTCAACGGAAAATAAAACTAACTAAAGAATAGAAGTAAAGTTTGACGATACTAGGTGGTGTTTCTCCTCATGGTTTTAGAGGAGCAACTGGCGTGCAAGCCAGAGCACGCTCAAAAACTAAAGAACCATGATTTAAAAGAAAATCAACAAGGCTCGAAAATTCAAGAAGGACGGAGCGCGAGCGCGAGGACAAAAAGCAAAAAGCAAGGCAAAAAGCAAAAAAGGCAAAAGGCAAAAGGGCCAAGTGTGATGGTTCCTGAGTATTTAACCCAGGTGTTTTAAACACCCCAATGTTGTTTTGACCATTAGATGTCGGTTGCTCGGGTGTGTTATCCTCCTCACCATTTCATAAATCACTGTTATCTCACATTCACATGCTCTGCGTTTCACCCTCTTGCCAAATATGGACAATTTTGGACATGATTTATAGACGAGGCTATGATACCATTTGACCAAGAATTGATTGAAGAACGTTTCAGCAGGAAGATTCAAACTCACAAATTACCCAACATGACTTACGACCCCTTAAGCATTCAATAGTTATTAAAAAGACATATGCAATAAGTGATTAGAACATGATAGTCATATGTGTGGGTTACATACATAATATGGAGTTATTATGGAGAGAAATGATTAGTTGCTCAGGTCAACTTTTAGTGTCATTTAGGTGCATGGAAAACAGTTTCTGTGCCATTCTGTGAACATAAGGACCGAGATTTTAAAGTTCTGTAAGGACTGTCAGAAAGTTGTCTTTGTCGTGAGTTGGGGGGAAGTAAATCCGAAGATTGGATCACTATCACATGTTTAATGAGACGGTCATGCTGTCATCTCTTTTGACCATTTAATCTTGATTACTTGCCCCAAAATTGACAATCTTCTTGGACTTGTCAATAAGTGTTCTTTTGTGTTAATGTTGAAAACAGTTTTTTTTCCTTTGTGGACAGTAGTGGTTTGGCTTGCTTCAGATGGCTATGCTCGGGTTCTGATTTTGAAAATCCTGTTGTCTTGGGGCCTCTTGTGGAATGTTTTGACTCCTAATGTTTCAACCATGTTTTGACCAAATCTTAGTTTGTCTGATTCGGTCTGATATCCTACACCGTTGTTGTTGAAAGAGCCTTTATTAGCAAAGTCATTTTAAAACGAACACTGCCCGTAATAAACCATAATATTTAAAGTCATGACACAATAGAATTAGTGTCAGATCTTTTTTCCATATTGTCACGTACATCCGAGTGCAGCATGTTAGCAAAGAAGCAAAAACATGTGTAGACTGAGACTTCTGTCATGTTGATTGGATGGAGACGGATCTGAATGCGAGCTTCAGTTGATTGAAATGTGCCGTCCTGTATACATCAGCAGATAGAAGTCGGGCGTTTCACCAGACGATTATGACTTCTGATCAAAATTGACGAGGTCAAAAAAAAAAAAAAAAAAAAATTTAAATGCTGGATGAATCATTTCACGTCCCCATCAGTGAACCAAGCACAATCATTTCATGCCAACTTTGAAAACATGTTATGCCTGTGATTTTGAAACGTTTTAACCTAACGTTCAATATGCATGACAAGTGTTTTTACAAGTCAGCATAATCATTCACTTATTAGCCTGGAGACAGATGCCTGCATTCATTTGTTCAGTACGGAACATGGAGATATTTCCAAAGATGTTATAAAACGGCACTGAACAAGTCAGCATAACGTTGCTCTTCTTGGCTCAAGGGAACGAAGCGGCTTTTGTCCAAGTGTTGATTAAACGTCAGTCTCGTAGTGTCAGGATTGTCGATCAACACTGTTGAATCTCATTCCACCTTCAGCCTCAGACACACAAACAAGCACAGACCGGCTTCTGATGCTGGTGATAACCAGCGCCATTCGCTTCAGCCTTCATTCATGCCTGTTTGCGCATAAGGATCCATGTGTTTCTGATGCTCGAGAGATTCATCGCAGGTTATCAGACTGAATGCTCAGTAATTATCAGTCAGGATAATCCAGGCTGACAACAATGAATGAAACTGTCGTACTGTACAGTAGCTCGGAATCAGGCTGATCGATTTCTTACATACTATCTTCAGACTACCAATCTTATGAAAGAGAATGTATATGACAGAGACAAACATGAAAACAAGGTGTGAGCATTAGAATAGAGGACTAGAGAAACAGGGGGTGTATCAGACATGTTCCTGTGCAGTTCTTTCCTCCAATTAAAGCCAAAAAGCAGACGTTCCTCCAGACAAGACGAGGCTATTGCATTTGGACCTGTGATGGCTCCCTCTGGACCTGTTATCTAAGATAAACAGCAGAGCCGTAATGCAGGCTTCTGGAGCCGCACATTCGGATCTCAGGACTTTGTTCGGTTACCATGGGGACACTGGCTCCATCACTACTGCTATTTCAGGAGACAGTTGGCCGAGGAAGGACGTAAATTGGCCCAATTTATGCGTAGTGTGCTGTGGTGGTAAAATAAGGACAAACGCTGAGAGTGCAGTTGAGTGTCCCAAAGGAGACGTTTAACAAACACAACAGTGCGCAGGAGGCTGAATCGTTGTGAAGCTAATCGTCGGGGATGCTGGGTAATGAGAGAAACGCAGTGGCTCTAATAGTGCTGTGATCCTTGTTTCTGTTGTTGGAGGTTTGTGTCAGTGAGTGACATTTCAGATGCAGCCGTCTGTCTGTAAAGAACACAAAAAGTCTTTGTCAAGCCATCGTTCAGCGTTCTGATGCCATAAGATGTAGTTTCTTTCTTCTGTTCACCTGTGCTCCTCCGGAGGAAAGCAGCCGCTCTGATCTTTTGCAGCGCAGTCATAACTCATATGCAGGAGTATCAGGAAGTCTTTGATCAGTCAGTGTGTCTCGCAGCGACTTTCTCTGAACTGTGTGTGAACTGCAGTGTGTGTTTATCCTGCACATCAAATGACGGTGAACCGAGTCTGACCTCTCACAGCATGAGTGCGTGAACTTCACGTTGTGTCAAACTCTTGTGACGACCGCAAGAAGTGAGTTAAAGGTAGAATTATGTCTGTTGTTACAGCATGTCATTTAGAGTCTGGGCAAAATAGCAGATATTCACAATATGTTTGACCTACTTATATATGCATTTCAGTTACGTATGATTTAAGATATTTACATACAATGCATTTGTTTATTTGTTAATTTCTGTGTTCTAAATATCCACAGTTTAAATCTGATGATTAATACAGTAGTATATTCATGTTTCTGCAGGGGCGTAGCCATCATTTCAGAAATGAGGGGACAGAAAGGCAAATGTAATAATACCTTTTATTTGTTTTTTTTTTTCTCTTATTCTTACTTTCATTGGCTAAGAACCAAATACACTGTGGGACCAATTAAACCAATAATTTTATTCTGTAGTATTTTCTCAAATTTTTATATGACAATTTGTGATTGTTTATATGATACCAACACTTTTTTACACGAATAAGGCAGAATGGTTTCTATACGTAAAGAAATGCTATTTCAATTAGCACTGATTTTTTCATATACTTTATTTTATACCGGGAGATGACTAAAAAACACCACATAAAACCATATATTGTCGCACACATGGTTTATGTCTTCACGTTTACATCAGCCCAACGTTTTCTGCGTGGTTTTTTATTCAGCTTATACAAAGGACAGCGGATTCTTTGGTCCTATGAGGGATTTCTGCACGTCATAAGTTATTATTCTATGGTCCGTCTTGGGACTTCTGCACGAGAGCACCCTCCGCCGAGCACCATCGGCCTCATCTGGATACGAATTAAAATACAGTCATGACAGACATCCTGTCTCTTTGAATTTAATCTAGACTTTATTCACACGGCTCTGGAAACTATGTAAGCCTGTTTCTGCCACTGAATAAAAAGTAAAAGAGGTAATTGCGACTTTTTCCAATTCTGCACCTTTTTTTCTCAGAAAAGCGGGGTATAACTCGCAATTCGAGAAACTATCAGTCTTTTCACCCTCAAACTGGGACTAACTCGCAATTGCGAGGTTATAGCTCACATTTCTGAGAAAAAAGTCAGGAAGTGTTGAGATATAACTCGAATTGTGAGAAAAAAAAAAAGTCCGAATTGCGAGTTTTTTACTGCAATTCTGAATTTATACTCACAATTTCGGACTTTTAGCTCGCAGTTTGTAGTTTATACCACGGGCCAATTCTGAGAAAATAAAGTCTGAATTGTTAGATAAAAAGTCGCAATTACCTCTTTTTTTTTTGTTTTTTTTGCCAGGTTGCGGAAAGGGCTTTTCCATGGGGAAACCTCTGTGACTTGCCCGAAAAAAAGTTTGGGGGACAAATTTACGTTATTAAAAGTGTGGGGGACACGTCCCCCGTGTATTCTATGCCCATGTGTTTCTGTTCTGTTTGATTATAAATTGTTCTTTGGGAACATTGTAACATATAGGCATGCCAGTAAAGCAACTGGAAATGAATCAGTTGAAAACATAAAATTAAAACATTTTGTGAATATCATAATTATTGTAATTTCTGCTACAGTCCTGTCTTGTGTTTGTTCCCCTTTGTTTCTGTTTTTTCTTCCTGTGTTCAGTTCCTGTTTGTCTTCCTCCCTGTGCTTCTTTGGCTGTGTTTACACTTGGCATTGACATGTGATCACCGTGATCCGATCAAGCAGATCGGCAACATCAAGTGACTTCTCTATCTGGATAACCAATCGGATCTCTCTTTCCCGCTCAATATTAAAATAAGTCTTCTGACAGTTCGGGAGAGAGGGGGCAGGGTTTGGCTTGACATCGACCTGCGAATGCTGACACGATGGCTGGAATGCGTTTAGATTACAATGAGATCCGATCACAATGCGTCCTCGACTACCTCTGGACCAGGACACGCTGATTGGATAACATTCCGATCAGAAGCGCGTTTACACTTGTTCTTTCAATGTGCATGTGGACAACATCCGGACACAGGTCGCATGTTAATGCCAAGTGTAAACCCCAAAAAGTAAAAGCCCTGGTTTACTTGTGTGTGTGTATATACCCCTGTGTTTGCTCATGTTCCTTGTCTGGTGTTGTTGTATTTGGAAGAATCATTTCGTTTCTGAGGTCCACTGTGGGTTTTTTCTTTTTTACTTTTTGCATTAAACATTTTAAATCAACCCTGCGACTCTATAGGACAAGTTGTTAAAAAAAATAGGTAGATGGATTTTGAATCATGGTTCTTATGCTTTTGCACATTTCAGCAAACAAATACATATTGATATATAATAACTTCAAGCTGAAAATGTCAACAAAAATAAATTGTTGTATCACCCAACCCTACATTTAGTGGAGAACTTTGTTTCTCAGTTTTGATTTAAATCTTGCTTTCCTCAACTGTGTGAATGTCAGTTTTTATATGAGAAAACTGCATTAAGCACAAGTGGAAAATTGGGATGTCTTAATAGTCTCCCAGTGAAATCATGACTATATGACTTTGTTGTAGCTTTTCTCCTCTTTCTATCTATTTTTCAGTAGATCCATTATTAGACATAAAGCCATCAGCAGAAGCATCTGTCATTCCTTTATATTGTAATAACAATAGCAATGGGTAAATTATTGGAGTAATCTTTTCATATCCAACACTCCTTTGTTTGAATCACTTTTATCCTGCTTTTTTAAGTATCATTGATCTTGAGAGAATTTATATTGTGTCAGATACCTTATCTGACACATACAGCAACGGAGGAATGATAATAAATGCAGTTATTACTTTTCATCTCTCTGCCTCTTTTCCCTGGAGGGAGGTCACAGGGAATCCACACGCTTTATATGAGATGATTTTCATGTGTTTTCACAGTCCTCTGATACTCGTGCCACTCAAATTAGCACACTTTCATTTTTGTCCATGTCCTCGCTTATTACTCTGAATTTCATTCAACCTCTCTCTAACAGAAGATACTTTGTTATTTCATGCTGGCTTGATTGCAGTAAATTAATACGAGGACATCACACTGACCTTCACTAAAATCCATTTTTAATGATCCTCTTTCATATGAAACCACTGTAAATCAAAGCGAAGAGAAACCCACACGTTTCTTCAAACCCAATGCTTTCGGCTGTGTTTGGGAAATGGACCAGAATTCACCAAACAGATTCAAAAGAAGACACTTACACCTTTATCATTTTTACGTGTCCTCCTCAAATCTTCTGTACAATGATATTTGTGTTTGACTCATATTCTCAAGCCTTTTATGCAATTATGCAAAATTACACATAAGCCAGCAGTCCCTAGAGATCCATAGCATTTCCTCTTGAAGGGCACCATCATACAGAATGTGGTTTCAGTAATGCGGTCACCAAACAATTTACACCCCGTTTTCACCTCCCGTTGCTCAAGGGCACCTCAGTCATGTTATTGAAGGTGG